>OX422140.1:374038566-374412081 GCA_949129095.1 Volucella bombylans | reverse complement strand
GAGATCTTCCGGCTTTAACGAAGGAGATCTAGTTAGATTGCGTTAGATTCTTTGGTGTATTTTTTAGAAATACCGAGGTTTTAAGAAAGTCCTTACGCTGCTCTGTTTTGACTCATTGAAAATACCATCTTTCGAATTTATGCGTGTATGGTAACAAATGGGGTATCGTTGAAATCATCTTGATTTTATGAAAGAGGGCTTTTACTCAATTGGGAAGATTAATGCTTGTAACTGCGGAGCCATGATAGACGCAGCTCTTAACTACCTCAAAGTTATAACCTCCAATGCTGACGTTCTGGCTAAGCCGTTGGTGTCGTACCTCCCTTGCTGATAGCAGCATCTAGTTTTCTTTTCCTTTGCTTTATTTTCATTTTAACGGCTTCCACCTCAATACTCCTTAAAATTTCATTAACTGATCGCTATCTTGGTCTAATTACATCAACGTTATCCGGAAACTTAAAAAAGAAGGCCTCCTTTGCTAGACGCTCAGTTTTGCACTATTCTTTCTAGCCCATGGTACCATATAGTCGCAATATAGCAAGTCTTAAACCTTTCCTGACACTGATGGTCTCGGCTAATTTAGTGTCAACCTTGATGGAGCAGCGAGAATTTTCTGTATTCCTCTTGCACAACCTGACTATAATTGGCGTTGTATAACTCATCCCTATGCACGCTGTCATATGCTTCTTTGAAATCGAAAAATTGATAGTGTATGTCGATCTTAAATTCCAGGGTCTGTCCAGGATATGTTGTAGTGTGAATATTTGATCGACGGAGGACTTTGCTGGGCTAAGAAATCGCTAGTATGGACCAATTAGATTATTCATAAATGGTTTCAGACGCTCACATAATACTGGAGAAAAGATTTCTGTGTAAGTGAGTTGGTGCATGCTTCCAACCAGGCTATCTCCAGCTGCTTTACAAGTATACATCGCACTCATCACGCAGTTCGTCTGCAAATGCAGCAATGTTAGGCTTTAGCTTCGATATAGCGAGATTAACTCCGTCTAGGTCAGGAGGACCGAATTCTCTATTGTCTATATGGTGTATTCTGGTGCTTGATACTTGTATTTTGAGCATCATCACAGTTATGTAATCTGTAGAAATAGACTTTAAATATTCTGAGAAATAACTGCGACTGTACTACTAGTTGGTCAGGCATCCATTCTTACTTTGTAGCCCTGACATGTTTCTTTTGTTCTATGATAAGACTTTCGAACGCCATTCCTGCAATAACATCCCTCCATTTCCTCGATCTATCCGGAAGTACGTGGTAATATTCATATTCTAAGCTTACCCAAGGCCGTTGCTTACTTGACATTTGTTATAACTTGGAGATGTCTTCGGGGAGTCTGGCAAAATGGTTTGCACTCTTCTAGGTATTTTTTTGTGTGGCTTCGTTTTCGTAACTCCTTAGTGAAATTCTGTGTTCTTCAGGGAGCATACATGCTGAACACTATAAGTACGATCATATACTCGTGGACGTCAACAGCTCGTTTTCGTGTTAGATCCCAGATATTAACAGGTTGGATTGACTACTAGAAAAGTATAGCCAACCTCTTACTGGAAATAGTGCAAGGTCTACTGTCATCTCTCGAAAGTCTGACTAGTACTGAATAAGAGTCAGCTCATTTAGTATTTAAATCAGAAAGTTTAATGGATACACAAGGAAAACGAAGTTTGTATATCTACCCCTGAAAATAAGATCGATGATAACTCCCCAAAAGAACCGGCTTGATAATATGTGATCCGTTAATACCGTGTGATTTCAGAATTTTGTACAATTCTTCTACATTTTGGCGAATATATAAACATCGTTGAGTATTTGAAAGGCTTAGGTTTTACCTTAGTTACACTTAAAATAGGTATATCTATATTTTTCGTAATTTCACGAAAAGACAGAAAGAAATAGAAAAACAATTTCTATACCGTCGGACTTGCTTCCAATAAATCATGATGGCTTACTACCAGACGTTTCATTATCACCAACAATTTTTTAGTGTACCGTGATAGTGTTTTTTCGAATAAATTAAGTTTTTGGCAATTTTTTTAGGTCTGCTCTTCATTTAGTTGTGAATTTCTGTGGTGGAAACATGTGTTTGTTCAACGTGAAATTGTATTTTGTTTTATTTTTGGCAATTTGCCAAATTGTAAATGCTGAGGACTATAACAACTACAACAACAACAGTACCAACGACAACAGCAATAACAACGACTACAACAACAACAACAATAACAATAACTACGACTACAACAACAATAACAATAACAACGACTACAACAACAACAGTACCAACAACGGAAACAACAATAGCAACAACAACGACTACAACAACAACAGTACCAACAACAATAACAACAACGGAAACAACAATAGCAACAACAACGACTACAACAACAACAACAACAACAACAACAACAACAACAACAACAACAACAACACCAACAACAACACCAACAACAACAACACCAACAACAACAACAGTACCAACAACAACAACAACAACAGCAGTACCAACAACAATAACAACAACAACAACAACAACAACACCAACAACAACAACAATAGTACCAACAACAATAATAACAACAACAACAGTACCAACAACAACAACAACAGTACCAACAACAATAATAACAACAACAACAGTACCAACAACAACAACAATAGTACCAACAACAATAATAATAACAACAACAGTACCAACAACAACAACAACAACAGTACCAACAACAACAACAATAACAACTATAGCTCCAGTTCCACTCTAATTCCAACAACAACAGTGCAATCTTCGAGCTCTTCAACATCGAGTTCTACGCCACCAATTCGTGGATCATCCACTCCGACACCGTCATCATTGAATCCGACACCGTCATCATCAACCCCGACACCGTCATCATCGACTCCGACACCATCATCATCGACTATAACACCCGTCCCGATAGGCCTACCGATTTGCGATGAATTGAGTGTCATGGAAGTTATCAATCCTGATAGGGTGGGGCTGTTACCTTTTTCATTGAATTAAAAATTTAAGTAGAATTCAATTCTCTTACAGATTTCTGGAACATGGTATGAGTTTGCGAGGAGAGGATACGGCACACTTGTTCAAAATTTGCAGTGCCTCCAGATGGACATTTCATACTTTGATGGAATTGCCCTTGTACAGCAAACGTTTGCGAATGACATTGGTAACCTGAAAAAACAGACTACGTACACGTACAACGTCAGTTATAATACCACGAATCCTTCAATCTACACGGTGTTGCTATCGAACTATACATACAGTAAGTAATTTTCTGCTTAATCCTCATTTCGTCTCCTACTTATTTAAAGTTATTTTGAGTGATTCCGTTGAGGATCGCTTTTCAATCGGAATTTTAAATGTTCGTTCTGGGCAATTAGCTACGCTCAATCATAATTTTCTTTAAACCGACTAGCAATTCCCTGACTGCGATCCAGATCAAGGCAACATTCCAAAAAATCAGCATAATATCCCCACATAATAGTATGACGAAACTGAAGATCTATCAAAGAGTAGTTCTATGGCCACCGGACGGAACCTATACTGCCGCTCAGTTATACAAATTGTGCTCTGGTACTTCAATTCCAAAATCGGAAAGAAAACATCTCTGATAGAGTAATCGGACAGCACATCCTCTACGAGAGCACAACGGATATCGGCTTCCGCTTAATAAGTTTTCAAGACAGCAACCTAGCGCCCTTCAAATCTACCACGTGCTGATAGATGAGGGATTTGAATCCACAATCTTGAATGTTTCAACATGAAGAGCAGTTGACGTCGACTCATGTCATTCAAATTCAGAGCTGGAATATCCAAAAAAAAAAGAGCTGCAAACTGCTCAGAAAAGAAACTCAATGTTTTAAGCATTAGCATGACTGGACTAGCTGTTGTTAATGTAGACCAAGCTAGAGCGAGGGATTCTGCACTGCGCTTCCACACCATAAACATGGAACGGGTACACATAATCATTAAACAAGTATTCGAGGCCACCGTAGGCCAATAATATATAGTAAGACAGTAAGACAGAAAATGCGCACCTAGTACAGGCGCCGTAGGGCAAAACAAGAGTATCAAGGTGTATCGATAGAAAAAGCGGAGGAAAGATTGTTTTTTTTTTGTTTTTATAATTTACGCGCGCCTAAGGGGTTAGATACACTTCTACTGTTGGCTGGGCGCGGGCGGAAAGAAGGAGGAGAAAGGAAAATTGTTTTGTAGTGGTTTGAAACTCAGGTGTGTTTGGTTTCGATATTCGCTCTCCAGGGGGTGGGAGTCCGAATAGGACGGAGAGATTTTTTCTTCACTCAGAGTGATTTTTTTTCTCTGTGCTTGAAACTCTACAACAGCCAAATCTACGTGTCAGTGTTATGCCTTCACTCGCAGAATTTTTCTGTCTGAGTTCCAATTACACAAATGAAAAACTGACTTGCCATGGGCAGGATTCGAACCTGGACCCTCCGAGTGAGAAGCGATTGCTAGAACCACTGCACCACGGCCACATACTGCGTAAAATAAAAAGGCCTTTGAAACTTCCCAATTTCGAAGATTCTGATGATAGCAACAATACCCACATGTTTATCAGGAAAGCTAGGCAACTGGAAGATGCATTCAAGCCCAGAATACAAGCTCTTCGGAATAATGAAGGAAACCTAATCTTCGACGCAGAGTAAATAGTAAACGTTACGAGATTTTAAGCATCATTCCCAGCTAGTTAATATGTTAGGCATCTGGTAAAGGGAATAATAGGGCAGGAAAAGAATCTGCTTCCGGTCAATGAAAAAGCCATCCACCCTCCAGTTTAGTTTACAGTCATACCGTCAACACCATGGACTTGTTTTTAACTTTTCAACCGGACAAGTACCAAATTGATATGCTCTTCCCTTTAGGCTCATCGGATGTGTTAGATACAGTTAGTGAAAAGATTGTTAAAACAGGAATATTCACTAGAATACGAGAAAACCAACTGGAACGGACTTAACAGCTTCTTAAGGAATTTAAATTGGTCGTTATCATTCGTTGATAATGACGTGGATATCGCTGCTGATATGATCGCAAACACTATTCTTTTTGAAATGAGGTCCTTTATCCTTCGTCGGATGAAGAGTATCAAAGAGCCTGTCAGGCAATTTGTTTTCGATCTTACAGGTCTACACCTTTAGATGAAATCCGAGAAAAGTCCACACGAGCGAGGAATGACTGCAACGCCTTTCTCTAGCGTGTGAAATTTGTATATGATCATAAATTCTGCTTCATCCTCCATTCAAATGCCCGTTTCTAATGATGTTCCAGGTGTCAGCTCTTTACAGAAGGTCAATCTGCTTGCTGCACACTTCCAAATTGTGCCATGTCTCCACCTACACTCCAATCCACTTTCGTACTCATGTAGTAGCCACAGCACTTAAGGATCTTAATATACACAATTCCTCTGATCCAGATGGTATCCTCTTCTTCCGAATAGGTGTTCTTCCACGCTGGCCAAACCACTACTTAAGCCGAAAATGCATAAGTGTTTTCGTAGTACTTTAACACACATGGGATTCCTGAGCACTTTGGGTTGAAGGAACCACCATCTTGAGACACAATTTAAATAAAATTAATTTATTTCATTTCTAAGTAATATGTTTACAAATTAAATTATCAAAAAAGTGGCATTTGATTCACAGTCGTATTAATGAGAAAAAACATTAAATAAGCATGAACCGAAGTGGTGCTACCATCAGGTGTTTCAAGAAAATACAGTTTTTCGAATTCTATAGTTTTTGAATTTAACAATTTTTAATCTTGTTTGTTGAACATATAAAGGCAGCTGTCGAATACTTCGAAGGGGTGGTCAGGGTACATGTGCCTTTGGCAAGTAAGGCACGTCGGTTTTGACTTTTTATCCCGTGCCCTAGGACACAAGGAATCTCTTTTTGTGGTTCTTTTTAGGAAATATTCTCGCAATGCTCTGGATCGCCTTACACTAAATCTCTAAGCACTTTTTTGATGTCACCTCTCAAATGGTTGTTGATTTGTTGTCCCAGCTGCTTTCGCATCTATGGATTTTCCAAGGATGCTCCGTTTATATCCTTTTATTTTTATATATCTCAGAGGCCACCTGCGAGTTTTCCTTGCGGCCGAGTAATTATGAGCCAGCTGATAAAACGTGTCAACGCCTTCTTTTGTGTGGTTATAAAATTATATTTTTGACTTCGATTCAACCCCCCTATTTTTGGATGAAGGGAAGACACCAACAGCACTCCTTTTCCTTTCTTTGCTGTAAAGAAAACTGACGTCAATTAGTCTTTAAAAACAACTTGAGAAGAGACTACTTCTTTCGTTTGGTTGTTAAATTTCTTCATTGTCCATTGTTAAATTTCTTCCCATATCATAATGACCCCAGTAATAAGGTCCGTATCATAATGACCCCAGTAAGGGGGTCCGTATCATAATGACCCCAGGAATGGGGTCACTTGATGTTCTTACTTCTTTTCTAAACTAATGAATCCCAGATACCATATAATATGTGCTAGGATCACACATCGTTATAATTTCTATGCCGTACTTATCTGGCTTCGAAGGAATATACATTTTGAAAGGGCAATTACCCAAAATCTGCTCATCAGTCATACAGTACTCGTGAGGGGTATAATATTTTGAACAGTTTGAAATAAATTGTGCCCAACCGAATCTGACTGGAGCCAGTTTATCCGAGCTATTCCTTGCTATCCTGTCATTGAATCGGATGCAATTCATCAGGAATTCAAACCTGTTAACTGCAATTATAGCCTAGAAGATTTGTGAGGGCTTTGTGGACCACATTTCAGTTGTGTTTCTCCCTGTTTTTGCACTCCAGCAAAGTGTGACGTATTTCTTCTTTTTTTGAGTGAACCATGATTCCTGAAGTTGGAGTTGAGGGCTATGCAGAATCGGATGGTGGAATTCTTTTCTCCCGGTGGCTGCTGATCTCGATGTTGGTGTTTCTTACCAAAGCCTCTAGTACAATATTATTGAAAGGAAGACTCCATGCAGGAACCTTAGATTTTATAAATTGAGTCCCACCATTCCATGTTCAGAACAATATTTTTCACTGCTGCACGAACGCTTGATAACGGACGCTGTGTGGTACAACGGAATCCTTTTTTCCTAGCAGAACTATTAAATGATGCCGTTTCTCTCGATTTTCAACATCTCTACAATCACTAGCAGATATTTCATCGTCCTATTCAGAATCTGTATTTATGTCATCTAAGAAAGCTTCATCTTCTTTGCCTACATCGCTACCGACATCTAAAAGAAGTTGCCTTACATTGTTCTCATCATAGTGGACATCTTGTGCAGTTCTGCTCCAAAAATTAACAAATTTTTATTTATTTCACATTAACACATAGGAGGTACCAGCATACCCCATTCACCGCGATGTGATGCATTAAACAACTTTCACAAATGAAATACTAACGACAAACTCAAAAGTCATGACATTCTATGAAAATAACGGCTTTTGTTTTAAAAATTGTAACAGTTTGTGTTTTGAAGTGGGGTGCGCTGGCACCGCTTTGTCCAGCCCGTCCCTTCTTTTCAATGTCATAGAAGTGCTGATAAACCGTCAGCGTCATTAAAGCAAAATTTGAACTCTCAGCCTTTATCCATGAATAGCACCTACATTGTCGAAACCGGAAAATTTTCCAATCTCGGTATGTGTGTCAATGATAACTTAGATTGGAATGACTACATATTTGATGTTGCCAAAAATGGTGAGAGATGTCCAGGTTTCCAGAATCGATATAAGAAATATTTCTCCCCCTCTGATCTGGCGTCAATTTAAGTACAATGCTCACATCTGGTCAGGCGTCCGTAAGATCTCTTTGCACTTGCTTGATAGGATTCCAAGCCGTGCGATAAAACTCATAGGTGATGCCAATATTACGCAGTCAATCAACAAACTCGAAAACCGACCTCACCTAGTTCTATCGCTATTTTCACCACCAGTGCTCAATAGAAATTGCCAGTAGCATTCTGCGCCTTCGAACCTTCAACCGTAATACCTGTCTCGCTATTATCATATTTTCAAGCCCACTTTGGGTCATACGCTGAAATATCATGATTCATTCCTACGCTGTACAACTCGCTAATGCTATTCCGAGCTCTTTATTTCCTAGTCAAAGTAACTAACCTTCGACCTTTCCTCCCTAACTTTCCGTCATTCGCGCTGTGTACACACATTTTAAGGGTACGCAAAATCTCTTGTATGAGTTGGTTTAGCCACCAAAAAGCTGAGGAAAAACAAAACCACTATCTCCGATGGTCTAGCAACGAATTTTTCATACATAAAGCTGATGTTTATTGTAGGGTGTATGCACAAAAAAAAACCATACTCGTTGCGTGAACTATCAGGTTTTTACAATCTTTCTTCAAGAAAAGTGATACTATGTCTTGTAAGAACTATCGGGGCACATTTCTGCTTACTGTCGCGTGCAAGGTCCTGTCCAATGTATTGTGTAAAGACTCTAGCCCTTTTTGGAAACGCTGGTCAGAAAGTACCAGTGTGTCTTCCGGACTGATAACGGTCGAATCCTGGAAAAGCCCACGAATTTCTAGTAGAGACTCACCATTTCATCATTAACATGATAGACATTCATCGTCTATCACTCTTCAAGCCGATGGTTTAGTTCGGAATCCCGGCCTAACTGAACCAGCTGTACAGAATGACCCGGAAAAATACGCATTTCAATATGCAATTTAGAAACAGTTTCTCCGACCTCTTCAAAACGTGTACCGGGAAGCAATGGGATGTAATGTCATTGGTCATCATCCATCACTCCCAATGCGTCTTCATAGAGGCTAATACGGCAGCTGAAAAACATGGGAAACGAGTTGGCCTTGAAAGAAATGAGGACAAAACGAAGGAAACATTCACAAACTAAGACGTCTAAGATAAAACGTTACTGTTGGCAGTAGTAATATCGAAGTGACCAAGGAGTTAACCTAAGTCGGAGTAAACATCAACGTCATGAATGACACCCTAGTGGAGTTCCAGAACACCCTAGAAAACCATTGCTGCTTCGGTTTGGCGAAACAAATGAAATCAAAACTCCTTGGATGGCAAAATGCATGATCTACAAAAGGTTGATCCTGCAGTTCTACTATACGGAGACGAGTCTTGGACGAGCCGAGCAGATTTTGAAGACTTTCGAGAGAAAAATTCTTCGTGGAGTATTTGATCCCGAAGATGAATAGAGTAGAAGATATAACCGCGAACTCTATGAGCCCTATCACGGGAGAGCCGTTTTATTATAGAGTAGTCTTCACCAAAACAGGGATTTCATTGTAACTGTCTCGGTGTCTATGATAGATTTTTGGTAATTTTGTTCTCTTCACTTATGGCGGGTTCTTATAACTTCTCTAAAGGGTTTCAGAGATTCAACTGCAACCTCTTGCGAATATAGCCGACCGCCATTGAACTGTGTTATGTTATTTCTTCGGTGCTCAGATGCTTATGACATTCAGATTTGTCCTGATACAAGGTGATTTTTGGATCTTTTTGAACGCCCAAGAGTGTGTCTTAAATTGGACGTAAAATGTGGGTTATGTGTGTCTCCACGACAATATTACGACCCGCTGAAAAGTCAATTAGTCTGAGTTTTCAGGGATGCAGTCAGACAGATATCTCATGCATTTGTGTTGGCATTCGGACAACCCTATCTCACCCATTCGGACTAACATGTTCACAAGCATTCTTCCTCTCCCCTCTGATAAAACAAGAGCATATCAAGCCTATGTAAAGGAATTTCGTCTTCATGAGCATTATAATACGGCCCTTGTTGATATGTATGCCTGAAGCATAAATCTTCTTCCGACTACAAATCCAGATCTTAATAGGCCACCATTCTAAAGTCTTCACTAGGCGTTTTAATGGATTTAATATTATACTCGTATATACATATCTAAAGCTCGTCAGCAGTAACAGTCAGCACTAATAGTCTTATTACTTTTTTTCCTGACATCACTGCAAATTTCATCTTGGAGATCCGTCGAAACGTATACCTCATGCTTTATTCAAACCGGGCCTATGCACTTATGTACATAAGTTTATTTGAATGGGTAGGCCCAGCAAAGTCGTTTACCCTTTTTCAAAATCTTTTACTTATTTTCGAATGCTATCGGAATATGGCTTTACTAACGGTTGGAGTAAATGCAATGCACGTATCCTATAGGAAGACAAACAAACAAACAGACAAGATACTATCGTAGTCTGTAGGTCTCTCCAGATGTATTTCGATTCGAAGGATTCGAAAGCATCGTTGTCATGGCCCTTGGCATTTTATATTCTTGCCAATAATTGTATGTGCCAATAATCTTGGCTGCAGTTATACTAAATCTTTTTCTATGCAGCAAAGTTTACGGAGAAATGTCATGGGTAGATCGGGGAATGCACATTGAAATTCTATAGCCCAACAGCACCGATATCCAGAAAATAAGTTTAAGTGAAAAAGGTCTGTGAAGTCGAAACCTTCACCTGCAAAATGGAGAAAATGAGTGCTTGTCAAGCTCATTAAGAGGCACCTGTGTGCTCTGGCAGTGGCAAAAATAATAACAGTTCACCAAAGCATCAAACAACATCTTGAAAATGCTATCGACAATGAATAACCTGACTTCTGTTTTGGATTATCCTGTCTGCTATAGATCTCCGTTTTAGTTGATGTATATTGTCTTAAGAAAAATATGAAATCCAATGTGGCGTTCGGCAAGATAACAAATTAATACGAGTATATCACCACTGTCCTTTTTGACTGGTCATGTTTTGCACTCTCCTAACAATTCAGTCGATCTTGCCTCTATCTCGAACACCTTCACTATGCTAAAGAAGTTTTCCTATTCTAGGACAGAAATGCGGACTAGCACCCAAAACAGAGAGCAGAAGGTTAACTCCGTTAGAATGAATAGCATTCACTCGAACTCTTAACAATTCAAATTAGCATTGCAGACCAACAGGCTAAAAAGATTTCAAATATACATACATTACTTTTTGTCGACTACCTGAAGTACCGAATTAGATCCTTGCCGCCACATATAGAAAGCTAGGGTTGTATGTGATATGGTAAACAGCATACGCAGCTCCGTTGTGGACGCGATGATGTAATGTGCCACAATGTGAGTACAACGAGTGTTATGGACAGTATGTTTCTCCAACAAAAACCTTTATAAGAGAACGGCCCATTAACCCATAGGCGCGATTATTATTTTCTCTTTCTTCAACGACTTCAACCTCAATAAACAGCTCTCTATTTAGCGCGGCCTAGCATTATTCGCCGGGGATATTAATATCTAAGCTCAAATCCAACAAAGTTCCTGAACCAGATGGCTTACCGGACGAGGTATTCAAAGTGGCACAAAGCGGCGCTGTAACGAAGGACTAGAAGAATTATGCGCAGAATAAACCGGAAGAACATGGTCTTCTCCAGAAGAAGAAAAAGAGATTGAGAGATTGTACTCCAAGAGTAATCAACAGGTAAAACGAAGGCAAATAGACTCGTACAGAAACCTGTAGGGATGAGGGAGAAAACCTGGTACCAGAGTCACAGTCGGTGTTGAGAATATGGAAAAACTTTTTCTGCAGACTCTATAACGAAGAAGCCAAACAAGACCATTCAACTTCAACGATGATAGCCAGAGTAGACGGAAGTATACCTGACCAAAATGAACTGATAGACTTGACGGCTGACCGGTCGAGGTATGACTTTGTGGATCATCCACCTACTCAATCCTTAGATCTGGTCAGAAGAGTATATGCCTGAGGAATGGAATTTCAGCATCTTTTGCCAGAACCTCTAAAATGAAGACCCCTCAACTAAATTGCATACAAGATCTTATCTGCCATACTATGTGAACGCCTGAAATCTTTCGTCAACAACCCGATTGGCCTCACACTCCGGAAGATCCTGGAAAAAAACTCAAGAAGTCCAAATCGATACCCTCCATCTTTTCATCGATTTTAAAGTCGCAATGATAGCATTTATTGAGAAGAACCATACAGAGCCACGTCTAGTTTTGGAATCCCTGCCAAACCATTCGCTGCTCCGTCAAGATCGGAGACCAAGACCTTTAATGTGACTCTTAACTTCATACCTGAAAGACTTGTGCAGACCTCGATTGCCAACACTGGAGTGACAATCTTGTAACTACTAGCGTACGTCGATGATATTGACTTTATTGGCAGAACATAGCTGTGTTTAACGATAAATGAAGGCAAAACCAACTTTATACTATCAACAAGACGAGACACACAACATCGAATTGGGCAAAACGTCACAGCCGACAGCTATTCTCTGCCTACCTCGGATCAGTTCTGACAACAACACTACAGTAGAAATTAAACGAAGAATAAGTCTTACGAATCACTGTTTCTTTAAGCTAATAAGGCAATTGAGTATTAAGTCCCTGTCCCGAACAACTAAGGAGACTCTATTAAAGAACTTGATCCTCCCAATCCTACTCTATGGCGCTGTAGCATGGACTCTATCAAGAGCGGATGAAAATATCCTCAGTGATTTTGAGAGGAAAATCATTAGAAAAATAATATGTCCCGTTTGCGTTGATGGGCTTCTGAGGAGAAGTCAGTACCCTAAAATGGCAAGGACATGTAGAGCGAGTTGACACCAATTCTCCGGCCTGCAGAGCCTTCGAATCTAATCGGAGGGACGACGCAGCAGAAGAAGACATAGCCTTAAGCGATTTGGAAGCCCAGATTTACCCCGAACTGTAGCACTAACCTTTAGTTGCGAATGCCGTTGAGCGCGACTTTAGACGAGGCTCTTCCTTCCGTGTTTTTTTCTTTTTAAAACAAACTTTGCCCTGGAGGGGCTACGAATGCTCTGAAAATGCCGAACCATGTGTCACATAAATGTTTTAGAAAATGGGGTAGAGAGAGAACGAAAGATGCTCCAGAACGTAGTGGTGATATTTATTCGCTTAAGATATCTTAACCATCTTAGCCGCTGCATTTTTGTTTGCTCTTCTGACAAGGCCTGGCTATGATGACTGAAAATGACAAATAAGGGGCATTTACAAGAGGTATTGTAGTTATATAAAAGCAACCATAGAGTTTTCTTAGCTGTAAAGAACAATCTAAATGAGATAAGGTCCAAACTATATCCTCATAAGTTGAAACCCAATGGGAGGTATGTTGCGAAAAGATTCTGAATTAAAACTATAAGATGTGCTTTCATCAGAGGCAAATGGCAGCTTAGCAACTGATGGGCAGCCTTCTGAGGGACCGAGCGGTGTCAGCCAGAGCTGATCGATTGTAAATAATCGAAACGGACCCTATGGAATTTTTGTGTACTTATCGCCGCTATAAGGGCGATTCATCTGGATTAAGTTGCCAAATCTCGAGGGCCTTTTTGGCTGCATTGCGTTCTACTAGCCTACAAAGCGCGTATGGATTTCCGTGGAGCGATGTTGATGCAGATCGGTAGTTTCGAAGAGGAACACAGAATTGGAAATTTTTCCTTCTATTGGAGTAAATTCAAACAATGGGTAACGTGTAAGGTACACTACATACATATGCCATCTGGAGTCCTTGAAACATCACTTGTGGAGAGCAATGGGAGAACAAATCTCTACCGACGACCCAGGTGACAATAGTGTGTTTACACTCTGACATTTTTAACGGAAGAGCACGTAGTGCAGTAACTAAGAGCTGACGTCAGGGAAGTTTCCCCAGGACGCCTCAAGCAATGGAGCAGGATCCTGTAAATATTACAACAGTTTGAAGTAGATGGAGGGACGAATATATCCATACTCTTCAACAGCGTACAGAAAGTACAATCCGCTCAAATTAAAATGTATCAGTTTTTCACTCTGAGTTTTCAAACACAAACCTTGTGATTTTGCAGCGTAAAAGTCTGAACTGTCAGTTTAGGTACCTATTTCTGTGTTACAACTGTCCCTATCCTTCAATAGAATATGTGATGGATGTAGAGTCAATGACACATTACAACTCTAAAAGACCTAAGCACAGATACATGACAGCATTCCTTTTTCTTTTTCTTTTAGTTCCTGTTCCGGTTTACAAAATCCTTGACACAGATTATGACAACTATTTGGTAGCATGTAGTTATTTGCCAGTTTGGGAACATTCTGCGGCGGCATTTGTTTACTTCCGCAATCGGAATACACCAGATTATAACGTTACTGCTGCAGTTAATAATGCTGCAACTAAATATGCCGACTTCCAGGATATGAATTTAGTCTACCAAGGCGAACAGTAAGTCATTTAATAAAAAAAATGCAAGGTAAATACTAAAATTATATTTTGTTCTTTTGTTTCGTAGGTGCAATGCATCATCCCGAAAAGGACTACCGATGAGCTCGATATTAGTGGCATTGTTAACTATGTTCTTGTTTATGTTTATCCACAAATAAAATGTTATCTTCCAGCATTTATTATATAACAGTTTATACACCTAATGCTAATGCCTCCACGTATCTGCATTGCTACCGCACCACTTTTGGGGGTTACAAGGCCATAGTACCATTCTACAGGCCACTCTTTTTGGGTAACCTCGTTACTGCAGTCAAGTACTTCCTGATATTTTCGCATGTGAGAGTCCATATCATAACTCTATCAAGCACTTAGACTTACTTAGACTTCTTAGAAAAAGTGTGGTGCTCCGGTATGATACCAGTAAACAGTGTGCCGTCTTTATAACTGAGGAGCAGCAATACATGCCATAATATGCAATTATGCTCATAAGAAACCCAACCGAAAGCCCTAACATAGGCATACCTAATGTAGGTTCGGGTGATGAAAAACTTTCCCTGAGCCTTGGCTAGAAAGTTCTTCGGTGATTTTATTTCCCGTGATATTATTGTGATCTTGGACCCAAACAAGATTCAGTGGATTCAGCATTCCCATTATGTTCAGTGAAGCCTAGCATTCTAGAACTTACTTGGGAGTCGCGAGAGCGTTAGCCTTAAGCTAAGATTGCGTATATCTCTGCTTAGAAAATAGACTCAGGTTTTCATAACAGAGTTTATGTTCTTAATGTAAACGCCAATGTCACATCCTAGATCGGTTCCGGAGACATCTGACCGAAGCCAGTCCTGAGCAGAGTGAAGGTCGATTTCGTGTTCTCGCAGTGACTGGACTATAGTTTCTGGTTTCTTTGCGTCAAATGACATGTCCATAAGTTTGCATTCAGTCCTCATTTTGATCAGAACACGACTTTAAAAATGCAGTCTGTGATTGAATATTAACGGGAGGCAAATTCTTTCTGCAATTTGAAGCAGGCATTCGGTGCACATGATTGGGCAGATAGTTTAGTTAGATCATCTGCCGTGAGCCGATCAACGTGAACCGTCGTAGTCGAGACTGGACGCCGCTTTGCGCGTAACCTTATTTACCTCCACCAGCACGCAATGGCGGCTGAATCTTCCACGTTGACAATCATGACAATTTTGCGCACATGAACCTCGACCATTCACTCTCGTCAAGCTCGACCATACTCCTCAACATCAAGAAGGTTAGATTTATAGGTCTGAAGCTCTTGAAGTCATTTTTTCAGATTTTCGGTACAGAAGTTACCCTGATTCTTTTCCAGAACGTATGCCAGTACGGAACGTATACCAGTGCCAAGCTGACAATGAACATCATTTTGTTTAGAGTTGAAAACATCGGGCCTATATCTTTCTATAGCATTGGTGCCAGGTGACTTGAAGCCATCAAAGGTAACAACATCGTATTTGATGTCCTCATCCGTCACCTCAACCGCTGACAAATATGATTTTTATTGTAGCTGCTTATTATGAGCTACTTATGATTTGTTATACAGATCCTTCGAAGCGTCCCGATGTTTTTCCATCATCATGAGTTGACTTTGAATCGCGTTATATGTATTTCAATCTGCTCTCCACATAGAATCACGGACTAGCATCCAGTTAATAATATTATGTTACACTGTTTATATAACATATCATAGTGTCACCAATCGTTAGTTGTTGCATTTTCTTGTGTCACATTTGCCTTTATAACAATGCAGTAAAACACTCCTCCGGTAGTCATCTGATCGCATCTCATCTTTTAGGCGATTGAATATGTTGTAGCTGGCTTCTGCATCAGCATCGGACTTCTCCTATCTCTTACTGCCGTGCTTTAGGTTTTGACGGTCCCTCTTCTAATTCTCGATATAATTCTTTGCTAAGGCTCGTGCGCTAGCCACTGCTTTTTTAGACTCCTTTTTCAGCCTCCATCTTAAGACAGAGGGCCTTGACTGCTATCACGCAGATATCACCGTGACCCAGGAAGTGCGATGGGATGGGCCGGTCATAAGGATTATGAAAAACTGTGATATACGAGTATGTGTACTATGGTAATTTCTATACAGGAAAGAATCTCTGCTTATTCGGATGCGAATTTGCCACATGCGGCAGATTTACGCAAGAAGTCTTGAGCTTCTATAAGCCTAATATGCGTCTATGTCCCAACGGAAGATAAAGAAGATTCCACCGAAGATTGTTTCTACGAGCGGAAGGAAAGGATGACATCTTTGGTAGGACAGTTGGTAAGCATAACCTACATGGTACCACATCTGGCAACAGAAATAGGTTTATTGACTTTGCGGCTGGACGAAATATCACTGTACAAGGTGGTCCAAGTAAAAGTTTTTTTTTTAAAAAATAAAATAAAAGGAACGAAATCCAATTATGTTATAGCTTCATTGGAAAGACCAAATATTCCTATTATCTTTGCAATAGGACTTCATTCGTTTGGCTTCCTTGCGTGACTTCGCAGTAGCGCATGCTGTCAAACCAATTTTCCAATACCTAGTTGACTCTTTCTAGCTTTATCTCGCAAATGGCTCGGACGATATTCGCCTTAAAGGGTTGAATCGTTTCTGGATTGTCCGTATAACATCGATCTTTAAGGGTACCCCGCAAAAAAAAAGCCTAACGCAACTCCGAGACAGCCATTTGACATTGCCAAGGCGACTGAAAATACAATTACCGAACTAAGCGCGCAAAAGATTGATTGTGTGGCTGAGTGACGAGGCAGGCCATCGTTCTAAAACCAAAGATCATCCAAGTTCATGTTTTCAATTCCAGCTCACAAAAATTCGGTAATCATGGCTCTGTGGAGCTCACCGTCGACCGAAATATCGTTTCCAGCAGCATTTTCGAAATAAAAATTTCCAATGATGGCACCACACCAAAATCGGCTCTAAAATGTCACTTTCTGTGGATGCATTTGCTTCTTGACGGGGACCGTGAGTGTTGTCCGCAAGCAAGCCAGGAGCGGTGGGTGCTCAAGCGTAAAGCGGTTCTATTCGTTCTGCGGAGGTACGATACTGACTGGCAGTAAAGATTTTGAGCGAAAGAGAGCTGCCAGTGTCAAAATAACAAATGCGAATGCGGATTTTACAAGCTCCAAAACAAAGAAGATCTACAGTGAGAAGGTATAACGTAGAAAAGCTGCAATCGCAAGATACCGCCAGAATCTTTGCCGAACGCTTATCCCGAAATGTCTCAACAACCCCTATGCTGAAAGCATCAAGTAGACGGGAAGAGACGGGAATGACATCAGCTTCTCCAGAATAAGAAAAAAAGAGCACGAAAAGCGCTCGATCGAAGATGGTGGGAGTTCGTACTACAGGAATAATTTACGGAAGCTTTACCAACAGGTGAAAAGAGCATGTCAAGACAGAATACCCGTGCAGAAGCCTGTAGATATGGAGAAGGTAAGATAAATGATGAATGGAATCTCGGTATCATTCGCCGATCCACAAAAAGGGTGACCCCCCATCTGCGCCGACTATAGAGGTATCAGTCTCCTCAACAACGGATCTTCTCTGCCATATTCTATCCCTATCAGTGCGGTTTCAGATTAGGAAAGTCCACAATCGACCAAATCTTTACACTCCTGCAGATCCTGGAAAAAAACTCAAGAAGTCCAAATCGATACACACCATCTTTCCATCGATTTTAAGCCCGCATATGGCAGATTTTTTTAGAGACGAGCTATATACATTGACAATGGAGAACGCCCGTTGCTAGGTCAAGGTCGGTAACCACTTAACGGAGATTTTTTGTTTCAAAAATTTTTTAGACAAGGTGACGTGTTGTCATGTGATTTCGTTAACATCATCCTTCGAAGAACTGTGAAAAACTCACATGGGAACACTGGACGTACAATCTTTCAAAAGAATGTGTTACTATCATACGCCGATGATATTGTGCTGCCGATATGATAGAGAGAACTTAGCGGGTTGTCAGCGCTAGTATCGAAACCGAAGCTACCAAAATGGGTTTAGCGGTAAACATCGACGAATTGAACAGAACGTCACAGTGGACAGCTACAATTTACAAGTAGTAAGTGACTTTGTCTACCTTGGACCTGTGATGAATTCTGCCAGCAACACCTTAACAGAAATAAAACGAGGAATTACTCTTGCCTATCGCTGTTTCTTTGGGCTAAGCAGGTAATCTAGTGAGGCTGCTATCTATCCCGAGACCTACACAAGTCCATCCTAGTCCTGCTTCACTCTGAAGCTGAAGCATGGACTCTATCGAAAGCGGATAAAGAAATCCTCAATTGTTTCGAGAGAAGAATACTCGGAAAATACTCGGTTCCGTTTGTGTTTATAAGCTTTGGAGAAAAAGTTTGAACTATGAACTATACAAGCTGCTTATCGACATCGACCTAGTCATAAAACTGCGCATCAGTCGGATGAGATGGCTAGGAGCGAATGGACACCGGCCAGCAGATGCTTCGAATCAAACCCGGAGGGACAACGCAGTGGAGGTAGACCTCACTTTAAATAGCGCGCACAAATAGAAGAGGACCTCAACCGATTGAGAGTGCACAACTGGATGCAATTAGCTAAAGACCGGGATAACTGGAGAGACTTGTTGGTTGAAGCTCAGATTCACAATGAATCGTAGCGCCACACAAGTAAGTAATGCAAGAGAAAATATAGCTAATAATTAATAATTTAATAATAATTTAGTGGGGGCTAACGCCCTCATTTATTTCGCTTAATTCAAGCTTAAACTAACTTAAAAACTAACAAGAGTTAAGGGTTAGGAAGTAAGGGAATGGTGGAGGACATCAAATTTAAGGTTAAAATCAAAAAGGAGAGGTTTGAGGTGACTTTACGAAACATGCGGAAGATTGGTTCGTTAGAGCCATAAGAGGTGCGGTGGGTTGGGATATAGAAGAGACGAGGACAGCGTAAATTACGAGTGCTAGTGTTGAAGGAAATAGAATTGTAAAGGGAAGCGCAGTCCACAGAACTGGAGAGCAGTCGATGAATCTGCGTCTCTGCGTTTTTCGAGGGTATTCAGGTTAAGAAGTTTGAGGCGGTCGCGATAGGGAGGTAAGATAAATGGGTCACTCCAGGGTAGTCGACGAAGAGAAAATCGAAGAAAACGACGTTGAATGTTCTCGATTCGGGATATATGAATTCGCTGAAAGGGGGACCATACTTGGCTGGCATATTCAAGGAGGAGCCGGATAAATGTAATGTAAAGTAACCTTGTCACATAAGGATTGCAAAATTCTTTAGACCATTGTTTAATAACACCGAGCGATGAGTTGGCTTTAAGGATTATCTCATCAATATGCGAACGAAGTTTAACTCTCTATCGTATAAATCTCCAAGGTAGCGAAGGGATTGAACCTGGGGTACAGGTTAGTCATGCAGAAAATAAAGTCGAGAGGGGGATTGATTGGGCTTACGAGACAAAGTCTCTGGAGAAGATGCGCCAAGATGATGAATTTCATCGCAAAATCATCTTCAGTGAAGAAGCTCATTTTTGACTCAATGGGTTCGTCAATAAGCAAAATATGCGTTATTGGTCGGATGAAAATCTACAAAATCCACAAAAAATAACTATTTGGTGCGGTTTGCATGCCAGCGGCGTTATTGGGCCATATTTTTTCGTCGACGATAACGATCGTCACGTTACTGTGAATGGTCAGCGTTATCGTGCCATGATCACCGATTATTTTTGGCCCGAATTGGAAAATATGGACTTGGAGGACATGTGGTTTCAACAGGATGTTGCCACAAATCACACAGCACACGCTACAATCGATTTATTGAATAGTAAGTATGGCGAGCGTGTTATCTCAAGAAATGGGCTAGTCGATTGGCCGCCTCGTTCGTGCGATTTAACGCCGCTTGACTATTTTCTGTGGGGCTACGTTAAGTCATTGGTTTATGTCAACACGCCGACGACGCTAAATAGCGGCCGTTTCGGCCGAAATGTGTGGCCGACTCGTTGAAAATTGGGTCCAACGAATCGACCGCTGCAAACGTGCCCGCGGTGGCCATGTGAACGAAGTCGAGCTCCATTCATAAATGTTTTGATTGTACTTCAAGCCGATAATAAAGTTTTTGAAATATTTCAAATGGTTTGCGTTTTATTTAAAAAAAAAGTTGTCAAGGCCTATATAGTTACAATAAAAAAGAGGGGACCTAGATGGCTGCCTTGCGGGACACCAGAAGTGGCTAAAAACATGGTTGAGAAGGCTGGCGAACGCTATAGTAACGGTTCTCCAGATAAGATGATATCCATTTTAACAATATGGGGTCAAAACCGAGGGAAGACAATTGGAGAATGATCGGTTGGTGTGATATTTTATCCAAGGCCTTAGCGAAATCTGTAGCAATAACGTCAATTTCGTTGCTATTTTCTAGGGCTGAAAGCGCAAAGGATACGAATTCAACTAAGTTTGTTGTAGTTGATCTACCTTTTAGAAATCCGTGCTGACTGGGTGATATAAGTGACTTGCACTAAAAGCTTAGAACTTCATATAAAAAACTTTCGAACATTTTAGGTATGTGAGAAAGCTTAGCAATGGGACGGTAGTTGGTTACTTCATTCTTTGATCCCTTTTTGTGAACAGGGGTTATAAAAGAGGTCTTCCAAACTTGGGGGAATTCCCCTTGTGTGAGGGACAGATGAAAGAAAGTGGGTGCGAAAGATTGGAGGCACACTTTTTGAGAAATATTGCTGGGAGCCCATCTGGACCGGATACAAATTCATCATTGAGATTTTGTAACTTTTCTTAGATAAGGGTGGGATCAAAAGGTTGAGAGAGAGGGGCCAATGGAGAAATTGGGAAGGTACTTGAAATAGATGGAGCCGAGTACGAAGACGTTGTCTGCAAATGACTGTTTAAAAAAAGTTTGCAAAATCGTTGGCAATAATATGTGGGTCGGTCGATGATATACTATATGTATTATCGAACGAGAGAGAGGGGGATATTCGCCTGATTTTCTTTTATAGTTGACGAATTGATAAAAAGTCTTAGGATCGTTGATAAGGTTGGTCTGCGATGTGTCGGGAAAGCGCTGGTAGAGGCAGTTATAGAGCTGGATGAATTGCAGGTAAGTTCCAAGAGTAGTCATAATAAGAATTGGTGCGAAGAAAAACTGTTTCTTCTGTTTCGTATTCACCCTATGGGATGGTGATTCATGTGTATTCACTTACATGCTGTGCTTTCGTGATATGTTTTGGTGGAAGCCTGTTCGCATATATGAACTTCGGGTAATTTCGTTAGATTATAGTGCGCGTTAGGCTTAAGTAGCAGCATAACGGCAGACGATAGTTACTCGTATTAGTCACGAATAGTCGCCATTGAAATGAAAATTTCTTCACATACACATATTTTGAAAAGTGTTGTCATAAAAATCAGCAATTACGTGCTGAAATGTCTTGTTCACATTTTTTGTACCCTAGTGCAGCCCCTCACTGTTAAAATGCCCTGTGAATTTAAAGTTCCATGTACAATAAATAAATCAATTTCACGGCATCGAATAGTCAAGATAACAGTCATAGAGCAATCGACTTAAATGCTATAACTACTGCTAATGACTCTATTTATCCACTCATTACGGCATACGGCATGTCACTGTAAAGCAAATTAAGGGAATGACATGCCGATTAGATAAGCTAAGAGTATAAAGCTGAGATTTCACGTAATAAAATGAAATCAAAACAAAATGAGACGACTATATTGTATTGGGGTGCCTTATGAAGTGGCGCTCCATTCTCAATTGCTTCCAACAATAGACAACTTGAGTGCATAATTTGTGTTTGCACTTAATCCGGGCTAACTGAACTTGAACAAACAATTATCGAGTAGAGACACAATTTACTCAACAATTGGCGGCATAAAACTAAAAAAAACTTAAAGTAGACAGAGGCTATTAACACTCGCTTGAGAATGAGTGATCATCTGGTTTCACTGGTATCGGCCGTGGTAATTACAATAGTTTGATAGGTGATTGATGTTTTGCTGATATACCGTCATTTGAGTACCTATGTACTTAAAGATAACACTGCATATCTCCATATATTTGGTGAAAGAGATTCTAAGAACTGCTTCGGAACTATTTGGGTAGTGCTGTTGTCTGTTTTTTGACTGTTTCGATTAATCAATACTAGTAAACTACGCAACCATATTTCAAGTACAAGCGTCAGAACCGAGTGACGTAATAAATGTGTAGGGCATATGCCTCCAAAATAATTCCGAGTAGGAATGATTCGATTCAATATCGTCACCATAAGAACCCAACTCTTCAGAATTCAATGGCATTGATAAGAGCTAAAATCTTTTTCAATTTAATAACACAAAACAGAAATAACTGTGCATCCTTCGGTGTTATCAATTTTTCTCGCATCACCGAAGATAGCGCCTTTTCAAGAATTTCTACAAAGACCACATTTGAAGTGCAGATTCTTAAGGTCAAGTTGAGTGATGTACCCGCACTATATTGGAATATCTCAAATGCAAAGGATGGGAAATGCAATCCAACCAAAGCGGATTGAATAGTTCTCGAACCATGAAGTCTAAAACAATTTAACCTCTTTGGAAAAACAAAACTTGACTTACCATATTTTTCGTACTCAACTTCGTTTTATTGTGCCGCACTTGCTGCAATAATTTATCTATACGATCTTTCAAAATGGTGTGATGAGAGCAAATGTGAGTGACTCATCGTTGAGCAAAGCTATTTACAGATTCTCATAAGATAAATAAAAATCTAGATAAAGAAATAGCCTCATCATTGTCTTGTTCATGGCCTTGTTGACACAGATATCTGGAGAGTCGAAACGTCGAAAAGAAGTAGGACTTCAAAGTGGAAAAAAATTACAAAATTTTAAGAAACATTCAAAAATCGAATTTTTTTTAAACTTAAACAAAGAGTCAATAAATATTACGAATAGAAGACCTCCAGGAAAGATCGCAGTCTTTGTCTGCTGCTTCGCTTGGTATCCACAAAACCAGAAATAAAGCCTTTTAGAGATAAAAGCCAGCATTTTTATACCTTTTTATCAGATAAATATTGTAGGTCTGCAAAACAAAGTCAACCGCACATACCGTCATCATTTTACAATGATTAAATCAAACCAGCTTAGTGCGTTTACTTAACATTTTAATGTCATTCAAATATGTACTCGTACATGCTCGGATGTCATATAACTTGCAGCTTTTGACGTGACAACGTAAAGTATTACTACTTCGGATTGGGGGCATTATCAGAAAGCGTCATAAAATATTGCTTTCGGGTTTGTGGCAGCAACTTTTTCTAATATAAGCTTTGTGGGGTATTCCTTGGGCTTCAATGATCATGAACAGACCTATCGCTCTGGCATGAATAGTGTTAGAGAAGATCAATGCTTTGACCTTCTCGCTATGTAAGATGCTTCTTTCCAAATCACTGCACAATGCCTTCGTAAAACAAGGACGAAGCAGCTAACGACCAAGAATCGTAATAAGCAAGCATTCGTAGTGATTTTTTCAAACATAATCAGCGAAAATAATACAAACGGCTGATGGTTGGATGCTGTAGAAATAAGGTAGTTACTTAGAGGTGTCAACGTGGCGATTGTAAAGAGTTTTTATACATCAACTGTGCTTACTTTATCTCCAAGTGGTAACCATCGAGTACTGGTCGATGTCTACCTACTATAAACGCAACAGCGGATGGTTTTTCCGGTGAAATAAAATTCCGTAATAAAACAAATGACGGCCTATCCGAGCTACTCCGACATATTTGGAGCCCAGGTCGATAAGGATTTCCAAGACTAAGTCAGGGTCTTGGAAAAGATATAGGCTCCTTGACAGGCCACGTACAGCCGAATAGCTAGCGGAGTCCATAGACTGCTGCAAAGCAGATATAACCGCCATCCAGTGCAATGGGGTGGCGAAAAACAAAAATAGAATGAAAAACTGCGACATCTACTACGGTGATTATTATCGACGGTAAAAGCGGTACCAATTTATATGCGGATTCGTTGTCAGACGCAAACTTAAGCAAGAAATTTTGAGTTTCTGGTATGTCAACGTTAAGGCTAAATTTGCCAACATTAGTCATATGCGCGCACACCTCCACAGAGGAGAAAGATGGTGACACCAAAGATGGCTTCTATGAGCTCTTGAACAAGACCTGCGAACACACTTTGTGGCCAAATAGAAGACCAGTGACAAGAGTGTGGTTTATAATAAGTTTATAACAAGGAATTAAGGTTAAAAGCCGAAAGAAAAGGAGAAAAAACGCGGTTTATGACATTCACTGTGCGAAGTGGTGGAAAACGAAATAGAAAAATGATTTGAACGAGATATGATGAATGAGAATGAAAGTTGCAATGGCAATATTTAGTACAGTTGACTAAATCGTTAGTTGTAAAAGTGTCTATACCTCAGACCTAGATAGCAGCCAAATTTTGGGCTTTTTAAGAAACCTGAAATCGTGTCTAATTTGATTGGATAGTTCCGATGGCAGTTTGTTGAATATGAATGGTGCAATGGAATTACGAAAACGCCTACAGTGCTCTTTGTTGACTGTTGGGACGACCACAGTGTTCCTATTGCTAAGCAAGTACACCCCACTTTTTGTGTAATCAATATTACCACTCCTAACGAAAAACACTTTTAGTGCTTTGTAAATGTATAGATACCGTAGAGGGAGTATTTTCGCTGATTGAAATAAAGGCAGTGAGTGCTTACTTTTTATGGAATATTAATTTTTATAGAATATTAGTCTCATAATTTTGTTTTGTGCTATGACAATGGACATCAGGTTTGTTATATACGCCCTACCCCAACAAGCAAAGCCATACTCTAGGCGTGAATGAACCGGTGCATAGTAAATTGTTACTAAGAGACTATGTGGTAGAACTTTACGTAGATAGTAGATTTTGTTCATGGCGATGTATAGCAACTTTTTTACTGACGTAATATGTGGCTTCCAACACAATCTGTTTTCTATTAAAACTCCAAGATATTGAAATTCTTCAACAAAATCTAGTACAAAACATTGTTCCTTGATCAAAAAGTTCCCGAAATTTATTCGGAAAATTAAAAATACAGGTTTATTCATCTAAATGTATATTGTCCCTTCAAAGTAATCCCGTATGCCAGCGCTTGATCCAATCCTCGAAAAAAATTTTATATTCGGTTTTCCATTACTTCCTATCCGCTGCTGAAATGCGTTCCCCGTAGTGGTTTTTTAACTCAATTGAACCGAAAGAAGTCACAGGGAGCCAAATCAGGTGAATTCGGTGGCTGTTGGATGGTATTTGTTACATTTTTCGTCAACAAATTACGAACAATGATGGCACTGTGCTACGGTGCGTTATTATGGTGCAAAATCCACGAGTTTTCTGCCCACAATTCTGGTCTCTTTAACCCATGAAAACCGTGAGCATTGCCATCTTTTTTGACTGAAAACGTCGTGTTTTTTTTTGGACTCGGCTCATTTGGTGAACGCCATTCATTTGCCTGATGTCTGGATTGGGTGGCGTACTCATAAACCCACGTCTCGTCTCCAGTAATGATCCTTTTGATGAATGCGGGATCGGATTCAGCCTCGCAAATCATCTCTTTTGCGATGTCAACACGGTCTATTTTTTGCATGAAATTGATGTCTTTTGACACCAACTTTGCTGCTACACGACGGAAACCCACATCATTAACCAAAATGTCTTGGACAGATCCATAGGCAATGTTCAAGTCCTCCGCTATCTCTCTGATGGTTAATTTGCGGTTATTGACCAAATTTCTTTTACTCCATCAATGTTTCCGTCGGTTTTCGATGTCGATGGTCTGCCACTGCGTTCATCATCTTCGATTGACTCACGACCACTTTTGAACCGCTCGTGCCACTGGTAAACGACCGTTTTCTTTAGAGAATCGTTGCTGAAACACTTTTCCAACATTTCCAACTTTCGCGCACCATTACATCCGTTTTTTACGCAAAATTTAACACAAGTTCGTTGTTGCAAATTTAAATTCATTTCTAAAATTGTAAAATAGATGTAGAGATAGATTTATGTAACTACGTAACTACGTAACTTTTGCAAATGTCAAGCTATGATGCTAAGATTTAAAAAGAATATCAAAAACAGATATATCAACTTAACAAAAGAAAACAAAACTCAAATCGGTACAATGGGAGCGCCACACGGTGGTTATGCCGGGAACTTTTCGATCACGATGGTATGCATCGTATTTTTGCCTGAATAGGACAGAGCAAGGTCATTCGCATATTCTATTAAATGACCCTTAAGTGGTAGGTTAAAAATGGAGTTAATGTAGATTAGAAACAGTATTGGTCCAAGGACTGATCCCTGTGGAACACCAATATTCGGACACCTTTCTTCTCCACTCATCACTCCATTTACTTAAACCATTCAATAATGTTTCCTCTGAACCCAGCGTTGAACAGTTTTTGCAGCAATATTTCATGATTCAGTAAATCAAAGGCCTTTGTTAGATCAAGAAATATGCCAACTAAGTTTTGACTTTTATCTAATGCGAAATATATTCTGCTTAGAAAGTCGGTAATTGCGTCCTCCGTATATTTGTCCTTTATAAGGCTATATTGGGATTTACTGAAAAAACTAGTCTTTGCTAGGAACCTTATCATTTTATTTACAATTATTTTTTCAAATATTTTTTAGAAGACAGATAGTAACGGTATAGGCCTATACTTATTCGGTTCAGTAGGGTCTCCCTTTTTAAAAAATTGGAGTAACGATACTTGTTTTTAGATCATCAGGGAATTTCCCCTCTACGAAGCTCTTGTTTATTAAAAATTCCAAAGGACTTAAAATAGATTTTCCGATCTTTTTAATAGCAAGACTACTTATATTATTCCATCTATTCCACAGGATTTGTTGGCTTAAGAATGTTAATTACGGAAAGCAGCGGAACTTGAGGTGGATTTATCCGTCAAGAACTTCGCATTTGTTTCTAGCTTCTCTGCAACATCTGGCTGAGGATTTTTAGCCGAATTTCTAAAGAAGGAGTTAAGTTCGTTGCATAATTCCTCATTGCTATTAATATTTCTATCTCTAAGTTTTGGGATTATTAGTTTATCTCTTTTCTGGTCATTTCCTAGAATATTATTGACTATACGCCATTGCTCTCTGGGTTTGGATCTGTTATCCAGAAATTTATGCCTATAGTATTCTATATTCTATTCAGCTACAAGGCTATGTACATTCGATTGTAGTTGTTTGTACTTTTGTTTTATTGAGGTCTGGTTTAACTTGTTTCTATTTGTTGAGTAAAAGCTATTTTTTGCCTTTATTTTGTTGCATATTGCTTCCGTCATTCACTGTTTTAATTTTTCAATCCTACTATTTTTCTTAAATGTTCTGAAACAAATTTCAAAATTATAAATGGTTATTTTTTCCAAGAACAACCAGAAGGCCGCCGAAGGGCAGACACAGTTGTAAACTGGTCCACGTTTCCCAGATTAAGAGCCGATTAAGTTTTGCGAAATTAATTTCTTTAATGTCTTCGCTAAAAACGTTCGATGCACCAGTTGATTCACTTTCATTCACAAAATTCTTTAGAGCGATACCGGTAGCCGAATGATTTGCGCATTAAGCTTGTTTCTTGACTTAAAGGGTTACACACGTTTCTCTGCTCAAAAACGGGGCGTTTTTCAAGATTTTTTTTCGCTACGATATTAATTTAATATAAAAAAAGTAAAACATACATTGTGTAAGGTATTCCTTGACGAATACAAAATTGTATTGACAATTGAAGAAAAACAATTATATAGTATACATTTCGCCCATCTCCGGAAACCTCTCTCCAAAAACGTGCTGGGCGGTACCAGGAATATCTCTGGTAGGTTTCATTTGAAACAAAAAAACCTGTTAAAGTAGTTGGATAAAACTTGTTTCTATCATAGCCGTTTTCAAAAATTTTCATTTTCAACAAAATGGCAGCTTTTTGAAAGTATGAGTCTATTTTTATTTATAACAAATCTAAAAATAGGAGACTAGATAATGGTATTAAGAATATCCGTGCGAAATGGGATGCAAATCGGTCGAGTGGTTCAAGAGATATTTCTGGTACCGACTCTGAAAACACTGTTTCGAGAAAAACGCAAACGAAATGCAAAATCTGCAGGGTGTCTTGCCTGCGTGGCTTCGAAAGCAAAACTGAAAATGTGCTCGAGTAGTGCCTTCTGGAATATTCTGAATTCTAATATTCTTATACAAGGTTTTAATATATTGCTAAGCAGGTATAAATATTTGCGGGGGCACTGACCCATCATTAGAGAAGGAAGGAAGGCAGAGCAGGCACGCAGCTGCTCATGTCCGGTCCGACGTCTAACGATCATAACTTTCTTAATTATTGGAATTTTTGAAAAATTCTTGCAGCATTTGAATTGTAAAAGAATATAGAATTTTTTCACGCAAAAAATCGATTTTTTGAGCGGAGAAACGTATGTATTGAGAAAAATATTCTCAATGCAGGTAGATGTATTCTCAGTCACCCTTGTTGGAATATTACCGAACGACTGATAACCCATTGATGAAAGCAAGAACATATAATTATCACTGGATTTTGGAAAGTTAAAAATATCGATATTAATATCCCCAATCAAACAAACATCCCTACAGTCAACCGAGCACAATAGACTTTCGAGTCTATATTCGATATTCGATATTCATGAGGGGATTTGGAGATCTCATGACAAATTAACCATCAGCCAGATTAACCACATTACGATCGATGGAAGGTACTCCAGTATTATAGATGTCCGTTCGCTTCGACCGTTTCAGCTAAGGTATGGTTGCGGATATCACAAAGTCAAGCTAATACCATGAGGACGTTTGACGTCACACGGCTATAATCGCAATTCTTTTCCGATCAAGTCCCCCTTAATCTTATAAGAGGTCCTCTGCCAGCCACCAGCATCACTTGTCGAAGATCAGTGCAAAGATTACCAACAAGCCATCAGAGATGCCACCACAATGAAACCCTTGCTTTGACGGCGAGTGCCGGCAAGCACATGCAGCTAAGCAAAAGGCATTCAAAGCTGAGGTGCATAGAAAGACAAGAGCTGCTCGCTAGCTCTACGAGCAAAAGATGACAGACGAACACCGGCTCCTCAGGAGAAAAATAACAAGCACGAGAAGCATGCGGTCGAGGAAATTGGGGGATGCTACTCCAGGAATGAGATTCGAAAGTTGTACAAAAAGCTAAAAAAAAGTATGCCACTGACACAAAACCCGAACCGAAGTCTGTAGAGACGAACAAGGGAACGTGGTAGTGGAATGGATTTGGAAAAAGCATTTCTGTAGACTGTATAACGGCGATGATGAACCAAATACCACTGTCAGGCAGAATGAACCTTTCAAACTGGATAATGTAGACCAATAATTCCGTCCAACCGACCCGGGTGAAGTAAAGATAGCCATATCTAAGCTAAAGTAGAACAAAGCTCTTGGAAGCAGGTGATGACTTGGAAGATGAATACACCAATTCATCTATAAAATATGCTCGGAAGTATGGTCGATGAATGAAACCTCAGCAACTACAGGATCAGCAGTCTTTTTAAAATCGCCTACAAGATCCTCTCTGCCGTATTATGTGAACACCTGAAGCCGTTTGTCAACAACCTAATTGGTCCATATTAGTGCGGCTTTAGGGCCGATAAACCCACCATCGACCAAATATTCAGACTGCCTCAGATCTTGAAAAAAACACATGAGCTCCGTATCGATACACACCACCTATTGATCGATTTTAAGGCCGCCTATAAAAATCAACCGTTTTGATCACTTTACGATCGACACCAGAAATACCTTCAGCATTCTGGGAGACTTGGGTTATTATCTTGTTGCACCACAAGTACGAATATGGATATCACAGTCAAACAGAGTCAAGTTAGATCACCAAAGTTAGACGATGAAAAGGTTCAGTTGTGAGAGACCGATCCATTCCGATCATGTTCCCCTCAGATCCCCATACATAAACACTGTTTCGGATGTGATTGCTTTCAAATCGCCACTATTATGAAACCTCGAATTTAGGCAGGTACATGCGTGAAAATAAACATGGACAGATAGCAATCGGTGCTGACAATATGGAAAGGCTTCATTGGCAGACTGTATAATGGCGATGATTCTCAAAATAACCTTGAGAATGAACCACTCATGAATTTTAGATCGTCGCTCCGCACTTATTTCTCGAATTCAAAGCCGAATAGGGATTGTACAACGCAATATCCCATTTTGGTATCACTGCCTAACTCCTCAGGTTGTGTAGGATGACTATGGAAAACTCTCGCTGTTTTAACAAGGTTGGTAATGAGTTGGTCGACCACCGAAGTCAAGAAAGGTTTTAGTCAAGGCGGTGCATTGTCGTATCACTTTTTTAACATAGCCCTAGAAAGAATGATACAAAAGAGTTCGGAACAATTACTTGCGTACGCATTGACATAGACACAAGCTTTCGTTTTAAGCTTCAATTTGAGTTTTGAGGCAGAAGACGTCAAAAAAGGTAGATGTAGTAAAAGCTGTCTACTTTGGCCCTGCACTTACAAACGACACGGCAAATTACTCTTGTCAATCACTGCTTTTTTTAGGTTAGGGGCCAATTGAGTAAAAACGTCCTTTCTCGCTAAGCCAAACTAGCCAAACTAGATCGTGTTAGCTGGAAAGTGTTGTTTGATGAGGCCAAGTCTCATATCACCACCTAAGTACGTGAGTAAGTCATCCCTGTTGGCTCTTTCTAAAATATCTATGAACTATGAAATCTGTACTATCCGTTTACGATCTTGAAAGGGGGTTTGAAAAGGTTATCATGACAAATCGTCAAAGATGACTATAAAATCAGCACATGACTCTCACCAGAAATGGAGACACAAAAAAGCACAAAACTGTATAAAACAATGCGTTCCACATGGTACCAAACCCAAGATCAGCAAAATAAGAAAAACTTTCAGCCCAACATGGCTAGGTTTGCTGTAAGTGAAACGATAGTCAAGCCATATAGCCGAAAATATGGCTAAATATCCATATTTCTGTGATCAAATCTAACAGTTGAACAGAACCTTTGTTTTCGCAAAGTGATTTACACCACAAAGATCAATTACTATAGGCGTTTTGCTTGTGACAACATGACGTCAGTCGAGTAATAGTTAAGATTATTTAATCTGTTTGAATTCGTATCAAGTACCAAGAATAGTATCTTTAACCGACTCGGTCGGTTATCATTTTCGTGATCAAACACAAAATTTATTTACTCCCAAATGAACATATACAGAAGCCGATAAGGCATTTCTTGCTCTCCTGATTGGCCGAAAGATAGCTTTAAGTTTGCTACTTTGGTGAATGAATCAGATATGACGTCTATAGTCAGTAAACTACGTATCTTGTTACTCCTAGAAAAATATATTGGAAGTTAACCTACTTTATGTGGAGTCTGACGTTCTAGGAAAAAGGTGGTGCCGTGAAGATAAGCAGCAACAAGCAATCTAAGAAATCATCAAGCTTTGAAGAAATCAAGAGCCAATGATAATAATAGAACAACTGTTGCCAACAAGCATGAAAATGCTTCGGATGCTCGTAAATCTTGCTTTCTTTTCCTACCATAAGCAAATATGACCGCCAAAAATTTGACGACTTACAGATCGCAGACTAACTTGTATTCTGATGACTAACAACAAGGTGAGGGACGAAACACTACAATATATAATACGGAGAGTGTTATAGAGAAAAACGAGATGACAATAATATAAGCAGCCTCTCAGGGACATAAAAGCCGATTGAACGGGTAATAACTGACTACCCAAAACGAGTAGCATTTCTAGTTCGCGTCAAGTGCTTACTTACCTCCTCGTGGTCACCTCTGTAAACTTCATGTGCCAACCCTTAAATATGCAGCTAACATAGCAAACCCCAACCGGGGCTCATCTTTTGATAAAGAAACAGTGAAAGAACTTCCAATATGAGATCTTGGCCTGCATCCAGGTCTTGAGTTGATGACCCTTTTCAGGCTACTTTGATATATTCGAAGACGAGGTGCAAATGGGGCTTCAAAAACAGCTGTCAGGGTTACTAAAGCAGAGAGAGTGGGTCAACGGTATCACTCAAAACCTCACATGGAACTCTTAACACTGGAGTAGCCAGTCCATTACGTCCAAAGGGTGGCACATAGAGTCTGTATCATAGGTGTTATTCATCAGCTTAGCTCACCGGCAGAGCAAAAACAAAAACATGTCCTTACCAAAGAAAATGAACTCCGGATTCGAATGGTACCAAAACCTAGAAAGAGAAAATCACATTGGACGTGGAATGTTGGGAATCTTAATATACCACGAGCAGCCGAGAGACCCTTGACTGCTATAAAGCAAATCTAACCGCCATCCAAAGAATGGACTGGGTGTAAGAAAATTTAAAAAATTGTTACAGAGAAGGCTTAGATGCATATTTGTCATTTAAAATAGACCTAGACAGGAAGTCTTGAGTGTAAAGCATGTGAATGAGAGACTCGATACAATCCGCGCTAAATTCACTAACATCAGTCAATCATGGTGGTACCAAAGGGGGAGAAGAACGATGGAACCATGGATTGTTTAAATATGCTAAATGTCGTAAGCATGATGTTAGAAACGTTCCAGAAGAAGTCAGGAAAGGAGGACGCCTTTTGTACGTAGATATTGGAGCCTGTTCGATATAATCTCTAACAACGTCATCGATTTGACCATCGTCATCGGATTCCCACATCGCGACATTTGTCAGCAGACCTGGGGATCTCCTTGTCAATTTATCATCAACCAGATTGATTGCATTGCGATCGACGTAGGACACGACAATAATGTTCTAGAAGTCTGAACGTCCTGATGTCACTCAGAAGAGGAAGTACTGTGCGGAAGTTTGACGTCGGAAAGCTCCATTCGTAAGTAACTTTCAGGGCCTATGCCGATCAAGGATCCTGTGTCGTCGTTCGATGCCTTGCATTCTTTCCCGCAAAGTGACAAAGTAGCCAGCTAGCTTTCAGTGGCATTAGTTTTCTTAACGTCGCGTAGAGGATCCTATGCGAAGTACTTATCAATGCTGCTGATGATGACGCGGCTTTAGGGCTTACACCTCATAAGACCCTTAGAAGTCGGTGTTTCTGTCGATAAGAAGACAATGACACAATACTATGGAGGCAATCTATGAGAGCTCCAACACCCCAGTCCTGCACTGCGACGGAAGCATGAAGATATTTTTGGTCGTTGCGTTGAAAGGTTTGGGGGATGGAGGGCACCCCATTACATATCTTCTAGTGCGTAGCTGGAAGTAAATTGTCAAAGACTTTGCTAACTGAAAAGTTTGATTGGTTGAGACTCCGGTACATACAGCACTACAGGCAGACTTAAATATGTAAAGAAGCACAGAAGCAGACAACAGCTAGATTGGCGTACAAGGTCGAGTCAGCTAGATAGCCATCGAGGTATTACGAGAAGTTGGTTGGTGTATACCCCTGTGCATACCACAATATAGTGCCGTCTTTTGTATATTACTGATTTTATCTTCTAGCCTACTTAAGTGATTCTCGGGCTTTAAAATAACGTCAGGTCAAGTACGTATTACGATTTCTTAGTTGCTAGATTGAAAACGGACAAAACTGTACCTGTCATGGTTGGAAGTGCGTCGTCCTCTGACGAATAGTACGAACAGAATGAGAAGGTCTGTAGAATCATGTGATTATTTTAGTGGAATATCTAGGCCATTCACCGCCTAGGAAGTGGCCTATTCAGCAGAGTGCGTATAGTTTCCTAGAAAACTAAAATTGTTGCTTCCATTGACAACCTACGCAATGAATGGTTCTGGGTCGCTGAGAAACACTTCTATTGAAGGGATTAAATATGAATTGACCAAACCTACTTACTGACTTAAATCAAAGCACTCCATCAACATTTTTTGGAACTAATTTCCTGTTGAAAACCCCAAAAAAATCACTTGACAGTTCGGAATTAATTTGCCTCGTTCTAATCTTTCAAGCGAATAAAAACTGCCGGTAAATTATATCGTCGCCTCTGCGATTCGCATGCAATAATTGCCAGATGAAAGATAAGAATTCTTTGAATCATATTTTATTTCATATGATACTCCTGATAGCGCCATTTTGTTTTTTCAAGTTATTCCACCTTGTTGTTTGAACTTGAGCAGCAATTGGTGTCCAATTTAGGGATTTACATTGCAGAAAATTATCAGTAAGGCAAAGAGATTGATGTCTTTCGTCAAGATAGAGGCATAAAGTGGCAATCCATCCATTGACGCATGACTACGTTCTTAAAGATAACGTTGTACGAACAAAAAATGGATGAGCTAAATATAATAAAACGTATGTACCTGCCGCGTGTGTCAGCAATTGACTTTCAAAGTCATCAGCCTTAGTATGTTCAAAAGACTTTTTCGTTTTAAGTAGACTTTCACAGGGCGCACCAATGGATATGTGGCAATTTCCAAAGTTCAATACACACGAAATGATAAGTTCGATAAGCAAGAATCCGACTAGAAATAGCGACTAAATCTACCAAACGGCTTTGCCCTAGGGACATGCCCGGTACCAGTACGACCGGACTTATTTGATGAAATATTTAATGCGTGTCTTCAAGAGATCGTTTTTTTAGCTTCGGAAGCGCCAACGGCTTTTGCTCTTTTTAAATGGGAAAAGGTTTGCTTGATCGGATCATTTATAATGTAAGCAGCAGACTTATCGGAACTCCAATACGATTTTTATAAATCATGGTCAACCCACTGCTGTGGGTAATAAATAATAAGAGATTGAGGAGTTAGTCAGAACGACGTGATATAGCGTTGAACTCGACTAACTGGGAACGGATTATGAATTATCTTTATCGGTTTACAATAGCAAACTGTTTCTAGGAAATGATAAATGATTAACGAGCATCCGAATAGGATGCCCCTCTATAACTCTGACGATGGATCTAAATCGCACGTAGTTACTGGCGGTATGCCACAAGGTTCGGTCTTAGCCCCTCTACTATGGAACACTATGCACGATGAAATCGATGCTTCGCATGGACTTTGTATGAGTACATTTACATGACATGGCCGTTGTAGCAAATCTATCTTTAATGTGCACTGGAAGGACGGTATGTTGAGATCTTCGGTGCGGAAAACACCTTGACCCAGTTTGTAAATGAGCCCAAGCGAGTACCATACGTTGATAGTCATACCGCCAACACCCTAATAAGTACACCGTTGATGTGATCTCTATTCTAGGCTCGTTGTGTCATATCAGCTAATGTCTCGTACACCCATCACACAGTTAGGTAAAAGACCGGTGGACTTTCCGGGCCTAAAGCCACACTAATATGGACCGATCAGGTTGTTGATGAACGACTTCAGGCGTTCACACAATACGATAGAGGGGGTCTTGTAGGCGATGTTAAAAAGACTGATGACTATGTAGTCAGCGCCGTTTAGAGGGTCTCCATTTTTGAGGACCGAACAAACAAAGCTGAGGTTCCATTCATCGGACATACTTTCGTCCAACTTTGCTTTACAGATGAGTTGCTATATGCTCAATACTAAGTCATCGCCTCCCGTTTGAACAGCTCTGGAGTCAGGCCATCCGCTCTAGCAGCTTTGTTGGTCTTAAGCATAGATATGGCTATCTTCACTTCATCCAGGTCGGGTGGACGGAGTTATTGATCGCCCTTATTCGTCTCTACTAGCTTCGGTTCGGGGTTTGTATTCGTGGCATGTTTTGTTAACCTTCTGTTAAAAGTACTGAGTTTCATTCTTGTAGTAGCATCTCTCAATTTCCTTGGGCGCGCGCTTTTCATGCTCCATCTTTTTCCTTCTGAGAAGCCGGTGTTCGTCTCTCCTCTTCTGTTCGTAGAGCTCTTGAGCAGCTCTAGCCCTTCTATGCAGAGCCGCTTTGTATACATACTGCTAAGCTGCATGTGCCTGCTAGCACTCGTCATCAAACCAGGTGTTTCGTCATGATGGCCGAGTGAGACTCAGCAATGTTGCTTCGTTTCGAGTTTTGATCATCCGATTCGATGTTGAGCCCTAAGAACGTAATACATACTGGAGGAGTTCCTTGCGTGGATCACCATGTGGTCAATATGTTTGACGGTTGATTGGTCAGGAGTTCTTCAAATCCGATTATTCTAAATCCATTATCGGAGGTGGTGTCGCGTAGGCTGTGCTTTCCGACAGTACTACCAAAAATGCCCTATCTTCCGAGCTCTGTATTAAAGTCGCTAAGGACAGATTATCTGTCATAACTAGGGCACTGTTCGTAGGTCTTGTCTAAGCGCCCGTAGAAGCTATCTTCGGTGTCGTCACCTTTCGCCTCTGTGGGGCGTGCGCCCATATAGGGCTAATATTGGCAAATTTAGCCATAGGACGAATTGTTACGAGGCGATCGGCGGCACAGCCCCCAACTTGGTGGGCCAGTTTTATTATAGATATCCCTAGAACGAGGGGTGGGATAGTTCAGATCCAGTAACCCGTTCGGGGAATTGAGTGCAACAGCTGATCCATTAATTGCTAATCCCCCACCATCTCTTTTCCAAAACACTGACTTAGTCTAGGAAATCCTTACCGGCCTGAGCTCTAAATATGTTGGAGTAGGCCGCATAAGGTCTTATTTGCTTTTTTCGGGATTCTACTTCACAGTTGATTCCATCTGGAGAATTCATTCGCTGTTCCGTCTATAGTGCTGCTATTTTTGTCAGCTTGTCAGTTCTCGCGTTTATAAGTTTGGCAAGTCGAGTCCAGATAGACACCGAGAAGTACCCGATGGTAACCACTTGTGGATAAAATAAGCCCAATTGAACAATTAATATATAGAGAGGGTTACAACACTGGATATCGCCATGTTGACACCTCTCAGTGCCTACCCTATTATATAATATTTCTAGAGACCTGAAGCCATTGTCGAACGTGGTGTTATGCATGCTATGTTTGCCCATAATCCGCTCTAAGACGGCTTTCTTAACTAGCTTTGCGTTAAGACTTCCTAGCACAATTTGGATGTCAAAGGTCGAGAAGATCTTTAATTCTGTTGCCTTTATACTATATAGGGGCATGAACGCAAATCAAGATTATGTTTAAAACTTTGACATCGATTCGGATTTTCATGAAGAGTTCGCCTGCATGCCGAAGCTTGAGACCTTTTGCTTAATCATTCCTTGAATAGCAAATCAAGCGTCGTCTGCCTTCTTTGTAGCAGTCGCTACAGTAGATGTCGTAACCTTTCATTCGTCTTTTCCTCGATCTTTTTTATCACACTTCTTGGATTGCGTTTATTCCATTCCGTGGCAGTATCCTCGTTGTGTTAATGAGAACCGCCGTTAGCCTATACTAGATGGTCTCCGATAACGCAGTAGTCCCTCTAAAAGGCAGTGTGCACGAAGTTACCCATCTAACTAGATTCGTGGATGTCGCGGTTGATCCGTATATGGGAAGCTTTCGCTGCAGTCCTGACGAAAAAAAGTACCAGTGGGTGAACTTTCTCTCCCCCACTCTCGTCTGCAGACACCAATGACGTACTTGTTCCCAATCCTTCCTTGACGTAGAGGAGAGTGTGAGATTTGACTGGTAGAGGTCAAAGTGTTGACGCTTGTGTCTTTATTAAACGCTTATCCGCTATTCAAAATCCCACGGAGAAGAATACTAGGGAATAGCATTCCTATTTACGAAGAGAGATGGTACTTTGACCTTGGTCTTACCAGGATGGGATCCGTTTGTCAATTAATTATCTATCGAGGTTAATGGTCGAAGTTTTAGAATAGTACAGCAAAACAATTTCTGCGACAAATTAAGCTAATTTCACCCATTCAATCTATCTACGCACATATTAAGGAATACTGACAGACTACAAGCACAGATAATAAATCTATACAGATGTCTCATTCATATGGGAAGTTTTGTCCTATGAAAATGAAATCGAACTAAAAAAATAGCTTTTTTAAAAAGCTGCAAAGAGCAGAAAAATGATTTTATTTCTTTTCGCTTTTTGCTCTTGCCACTTGTCACTCACACACGCAAAGTCGTTTATCATGCAAAAACAATACGTGAAGGAAAGAAATAAATAAAAAAAACGTACATATGTTGACGTTGCCCAGCATAACCGGTTTACTTGGGTTTATGTACGTTTTATTTTGTTTGTAACTTGTTATGCAATGTAAATTAAATGGGGGTAGGAATATAATTTTGAAGATCATAAGATCGATGGTCCATGAAGCTGGTCGTGCTGGAGGGGGTGGGTGTGACGTTGCACCACACTATAAAAGTGGTTGATATTTGAAGCACGAGGTACCTCGTGTTAAGGGCTAATACATGTTATGGGGTTGAAGATATACGTATGTACATGAGGGCTAGACCAATTTCCCGATTTTAATTTTGTGCTCAGGACATTAAGTACCTACAAAATTTGATAAATTTCCAAACATTGAGCAACATCGAACTTATTCGGAAAATGTATGTATATGTTATTTACGAGTACATATTTACTCCCTTTTCTTTCAAGTTATGTAAAAGGGAGTTTTTAAAACTGTACGCAAGATATTTGTATGTAAAGATCGAAAATCTTCAATTCCGAGACTCGGGGACAATGCAGTAATGTACGGCCGAATATATGGGAGTTCGAACAAGTGGAATGGGATCTCAACCAACTTGGAGTGCAGCACCGCTGGAAACAGCTGGCGAAAGATCGCGCCAGGTGTAAAGGCTTGTTGGTTGTGGTCCTGGTCCACCCCTGACTGTAACGCCACGTAAGTAAGTAAGGAAATATTTTTCCGACAGCCATGAATGAGCCATATTTTAACTAGCAAAATCAATGTTCCTTGGAGTAGAGACTTTGGATCCAATTTGTTAAACTAGACTGAAGTAGCACCGGTTGCCCAGGCTTATTCTGGTGGTAATCTTCGACAAGGTGTCATTTGTTCAGTTTGCATTAACCCAGAGGAAGAGGAACTCCTCTAAAGTAATGAGCATTTACAGTGAGAAATTGTACGATTTGGTAAATGACGGGGTTAATTTGCTCGAAAAAATATACTTTACAATGGCAGCAGATTTTGGCCACCCTGAAGAGTCTATATCAATGACGTGTCCCAACAGCTGGGCAGATCTTTATTGTGCTTATACCTGCCTGCGGTTACATAATACGAGTATTTTAATATGAGATTGAAAAAACCATATTATGAAAGCGTATCTATTTGCCGGAATCCGGTGGAGGTTTGGAAAAATTCTGAGGTTTTGTTTCCAAGCTGTAAGGCGCATCGCAAATTTTCTAGTATGATGCTACACAACCGGATAAGTTTCCTTGGGACCCCGAATTAGGCCATCGCATTATGAAACCTAGTACAATGGAGGCTGTCATAAGCATAGGTGGTAAGTATTCATTTGGAACTGGCTAGTTCTTTCCAAGATTTTCCAGGCCGGAAGAGTAAATAAACAAATAGGCAAGATGATGTGGTGAAAATTGAAGAAAAGAAAAGTGAAAATAAATATTATAATTATATATATATAATATTATATATATATAGTAAATACAATATAATAGATTTGTTTTGTTAGATTTTCCACAAAAAAAAGAAGAAAATTATATGTAAATAAGACAGCCATGTTTAATTTAATTTAATTTCTTTTGTTACAATCAAATGATGAATAAGTGAGATAAGTAAATAACAATAATGAATGAAAAACTTTAGTTTATGTTAAAAATTGTTTCTTCTTAACGATCAAATGATGAATGTAGAAATATAATGATGATTACTATAATTACATAAATCTTTTTATTCAATTTTGTTTAACACTCAAGCGTATTGAGAAGCGATTTATTAGAATACAACTGATCCTTGCAACATTGCTTCTTTTTATTTACTTGTCTCTTCAAGAGTTACAGCGCGAAGAATACCCGGACGAATCTTTTCTTTTACGGTCTTCCTCCTTCTCAAATAACAATTTTTACAAACAATATTTCGTAACCATTCCTCTTGCTTTCCCATGCCTCTTTTGAAACCAATTGTTCACGAAGGTGATTTGGCGTTCACCAAATGAGCCGAGACCAAAAAGACCACGTCGTTTTCAGTCAAAAAAGAAGGCAATGCTCACGGTTTTCATGGATTACAATGATGTAGTGCATCATAAATTTTTGCCAGAAGGCCAGCCAGTAAACAAAAAGTATTATTTGGGCGTTATGAGACGTTTGCGTGAAGCAATTCGCCGAAAGAGACCAGAATTGTGGGCAGAAAACTAGTGGATTTTGCACCATGATAACGCACCGTCGCACAGTGCCATCATTATTCGTAATTTTTTGACGAAAAATGCAACAAATACCATCTACCAGCCACCGAATTCACCTGATTTGGCTCCTTGTGACTTCTTTCTGTTCAATCGAGTTAAAAAAACCACTACGGCAAAGCGTTTCAGCAGCCGAGAGGAAGTAATGGAAAAAACGCAGGAAGCACTAATGGACATACCGAAAACCGTATATACAAAATGTTTCGAGGATTGGATCAAGCGCTGGCATAAGTGTGTTGCAGTCGATAAGAGATTACTTTGAAGGGGACAATATAAATTTAGATGAATAAACTTGTATTTTTAATTTTCTCAATAAATTCTTTTTCATCAAGGTAGTATTTTAGGTTTTCTATAAGAATGGTTAGTTACCTAATTTCAAATTCAACACGAAGTCTTTAGAACATTAGAGAAAGAAAAAATAAATAATTAAAATACAGGTGCTATAAAATTTGTTTTATTGTAAAATAAAAAGTTAAGCATCTAACACTGCTATTATTTTGCACACAGGTGTATCTGCACTGCATATTAATAACACGAATAATATTTTGCTCGTCAAACTTCAATTACAAAATGTAAAGAAATATTCGACTTTTCCCGCCTTTGAATTGTTCTTTCTTACATACACACCCATACGCTCAAACAAAATACCAATTCATGAAAAATTACACAATTTCCTATTGCAGGCGAATGAAAACAAACAATCAAGTCTTCATACCCCTTCCCGCTAATTCCTTGCAATAGTTTCTCATATTCTTTTTGCCCTTGCCCGTAACTTGTGGTGAGAGAAAAAACAAATCAATCAGTAAACAAAGCAAGAAAGAGCGAAAATAAAAAAGCTTTGCATAATTCCGAAAGCTCGTGTCGGCTAGCCGACAAAAATTGAACCATTTTTTTCTACAGCGATGAGACATCTGTATAGATTTATTATCTGTGCTACAAGCATGAGCCTTTTCTGAAGTACAGTAGTCGCGTAGTGAGCTTATTAATATATAAGGGAAAGAAACTTGACTTCGACTTACCACACAGAAGTCTTCAAAGCTTACAAAGCTTTCTGCACTATTCGCCGTGACTGCCTTAAATGAATGACAATGACCTTCAGTTGGGCGCCAAATTTTGCTGATTTGAATTATTCATAGTGTATCTGTGTCTGAAGTTTCTATAACTTTCTAAATTACAAAACAATTCAGAATATTTCGCCATTTTTTAAAGCTCACCAAACAACAGCCTTCTGCATTTATTTACGCCAATTTCCTTGTCAACTCAAGACCACTATCGCATACGAAATCGTTCACTAAACTCTGATCACATCTCATTACGATGAAGGTGTATAAAAATCCAATAAAAAGGATTTCATCCCTTAGATATGACAAACCATTTAAGACTTTATCACCAATTGCCGTCGTCTCAAATGAAAGCCACCTAATCCACCACACATACAGAATCTTTCCTCCTTACCAGGTTCACACTTTAATGCACTCATCCTGCAGCACTATAACTTGCTTCACAAGTCTTTCACACTGCCGGTTGGTCGTCATCATCGTCATCGTCATAGCCATCACCAGGTCAGTTAAGAACTGGGAACTACCCTCCTCCATGTCACAGGACGAGAGTCAGTTAATCTTAAATGCTTCTTGCAGTTTTCGCTGTGGTGAAAGGGGTTGAGTTTAGGTTTGGGTTGTGTGAACGCGTATCATCGTCATTCATGCCATCTACAGAGTGAACGTGATCAGAATAATTAAGCGCCATGACTAGGGCTAGAACCAACACCGGCCACCAGGACACCTACATTTGAGTGTCGCCCTTGTTCCTTTTTGTTGTTGTTGTTCTTGCTTACCGTTTAAGTCTCGGTGCAAAGTATTTCACTTATTTTCGTTTCCAGAGATGGTATTGCATTAGCTAGTGGCTATCGCCATTTGCAGATGCTTGCGTCCTGCGGTTTTTACGGTACTCCAATGTCCGGTGCTTGCTTGTGGTCGTTATAAATGCTCCCAGCGATTTGGAGGGGATATCACCTACATGCTCGTACAGCTTTGTCTTGTTGTATGCTCACATGAAAGGTGGCAAAGGACTTTTGCTTTAATATTTGAAGACAGCCCTTTGATGGGATTACTTGGCGCAAGTTAAAATACCAAAGAAACATCCAACTAGAACTGGTATGGTGGTATTTGGTGCGTGATGATGATGCTGATGATGAGATGATAGTTATGGAAGGAGTCCAGGATACCACCATTATATCTACCACTAACAACAACTGCGACAGCTGTCACAACAAGCTGTAGCTCATTTTTAATCGGCTACTCAAGGGAGAGCTACTCTGGAAGATTGCTTAGGGGATGTTCTACCATATGTATGCCAAGTCCTGTGTAAGCTTAAAAATTAATGTTGCATGCAGCTGTACGTATGAGTCTGTCCTGGTTCTGCTCCTATGTCTATGGATGTATATGTTTGGAATGAAGAATGTGAAATGATGTGTGGACTGGGTCAGAAAAATGAACTCGAATGCATGATGAGAATTTTTTCGCATCCACCCTTCAACCTCGATGATGCTTGTGAAGAGAGATGAATTATTTTCGCTTCTTCCATCTCGAATAAAGCTTGCTCACCTGATTGTTGTTTGGTGACCCATTTTTCGAGTGACTACCTGTTTGGAATAAAATTTACGCTAATCCAGGTTTTGTACTTCGCAGTGGGTCGAATATACGAGGTTAGAAGGTGCGACTTTGGTGTTAGAAGGCGAGAATTTGAATTGGAAATGTGACAAAAGGTCTTGGGAATAATGGAGTAACATGAAGTTGTAGTTGATGGCTTAAGAAAGGTAGACAGGTAAACTTTGACAATGACAACTCACAATCGCATTTTCTACTGAACCAGTGGACTTTGACAAACACGTTAATGCAGCTGACTGAATTCAAAATTCTTTTGTACCAAAGTGGGTATTAAAAAGATGAGAACAATTCAGCCAAGAACCAGGCTTGGTGATGGTAAGGAATATCTACGTAGTCAAAGCTACTTAAATCTATTTAAATATATACCCACGTAAATATTCCACAAAGGACGTGGAAAAATGATAACTGAGCCCAGGTACATTGACAAGATTCCCACGAGCATAATTTGTAAATACCTTAAGCTTTAACCAATTCCTTAAGAACAACGTTTGTTCTGTTCATGCTAAAAAGTTCATCATACGCAGGTTGCTGCAACGTCCTTCAACTCTCTTCAGGTTAGTCCAAGAGACCTTGTTGCTAGTCCAAGTTTATATGCGAAAACAAACGGAATATATGAAATTTTCGGGAATACCTTTCGCCGTTGCAGAAAAAATTCCGGCCATCGCGGTCAAATTATTTCTTGAAATCAATGAAGAGCATGGAGGGCAGATCAATATTCTTTTGTGGTCAATCCAAGAGGGAATTCGAGTAAGCTGCAACTATTTGGGAAAGAATCCTATTTCGCACACGTTTGAATTGAGTGGAAGCAGAAGGTCTGTCGAAGTAGTTGGTGCCGCTTAGAAAGCGGCATAATTATTCATAACATATTCGAGTCAGAAGGTAATCGTCCAAATAATTATGTTCCACGGCGAAATGTTTCATTCCATCTTTAAGTTGATTACTCGAAATTGCTGGTGATCGCGTGTAGATTTCGGTATTCTGTAGAAAGGGCGTTTCCACATCCTTTATCGCGTTTCATACTACGTTGTTTTACTTCATACGAAATTGTACCTGAAGGTCTTGTAACATTAGGTCTCCGTCGGTATATACCCACTCTTGCACCATTAGCTAATTTCGAGCCATCAACATTGTTATTTGCCACTCTTCTCAGTTCAGTAATTTAATCTTATAATTGCGATCAGCGGAAAACACGTTCAATAATGTATTTAGATCTTAGGAATTTATAACAGGGCATAACGCTTAAGTATCTAGCAACCGGTTCCCACATCGTATTATACATAACACCTTATGAATGGCTACCCCCACTGTCAACCAGATTGATCACATTGCGATCGAAATAAGAGAATCCTCCACAGCATTCTGGATGTCCGAAATTTGCGAGAAGCTAACAATGACTCGGACTCGAAAGCGGATATTGCAGGCATAACGGATGCAAATAAGACACCAAATTTCTTTGTTGCAGTAGCAGGGGAACTCTAGCAACTTTGTGGCTCACATTTTCCTCAAGCTGTCTCAAAATCCTAGCTCGCATAGACAAACCATAAATCCTGATGTGATTGGTTTCAAGACGCCGTCACAAGAAAATCCCTGGTTGGACTATGAATGTTGGCAGCTAAACAAGGGGCATATAACGCTGAATCAAAAGACTAGAGCTGCTCGTCAGCCCTACGCGCAGATAAAAAGGGAAAAAGAAAGAAAGAAAATGAGAAGCGCTTTATCGAGGAAAGAAGTTACTACCAGAATAGAAGCCTGTTGCACCTGATGATGGTAACAGAGGAATGAGTACTTCTGCAGACGTTGCTGGTCTAAATACCACTGACAAGCCGAATGAACCACTCGCCTTGGTCGAATATGACAGAGATTTCCTCTCCGCTGACCTAGTCGAAGCTAAAATCTAATAATGCTACTAGATCAGACGGACTGCCTGCTGAGTCTTTTAAAGTGGCTGGAGATGACCCGGTTAGGAACATGCACCATGACATCCGTACTCGTATAATTTTTCCGATCCTCAGAATTGAAACCTTTATGACTGCACCAACTACGTAGGAATAAGTCTCCTAAACCTCGCCTATAAGACCTTTTCTGTCGCAGCGTTTGAAAAAATTCGTGCATAATCTTGTTGGTTCATACCAGCGTGCCTTCCAGCTAAAAACGTCCATCATCGATCAAATATTCCCATTACGGGACATCTTGAAAAAGATCTAATCGACCTCAAAGACGTATATGACAGTGTGTACAGGGATTAACTATACATCCCCGGCAAGCTCGTCAGATTGTGAAGGATTACTGTTGAAGATTCCAAATATAACGGTAATTGGAACCTATACAAGTCCGCTTTAACAAACCTCAAAAAAACATTAAGAAAGTATTTCCCATTGAGAAAACATCCCAGGGCTTCGCCCGGCTAAAAGAACCATCAAACACTTTCACAAAAATCAAAATCCCTACAACTTAAAAGGAATGATATCAGAAGACTGGTTGGATTTCTAACCGGACACTGCAGCCTTCGATATTACTCGTACCTACACAAGTGAAATTGTAATCCCTGCGGAAATTCTCTCTAAACATAAAGACCAAAGGAAACGATTTTAAAAGAGCGGCGATATACTGTCCGCCCAGATTTCAGCTCCCCAAATGCGACAATTCTGTTTGTTGGTACAGCTATCAAGTTCGAGATACGTCTCATCGGAGAAGATGATTTTCTTTGAAAAATCACCATTCACTTGTGTTGTTCCTGTAAGATTCATTCGGCGAACGTTCAACACTGCACCTTGTCTATTGGCTTTAAATGTTGTATCAACTGAGTCTTGTACGCATGCAGATGCAAATTATTAGTCAACTCCTTCGTGAAAGTCTTAATTACTGAGAACGATGGCGAATCGAGGTGGAAGCTAGCACGTCAACACTATCACTATTTGCTGCTATATTTTCATTAGACTGTGCACGAACATGGACAAGTCTCTTCTGGGTTTGAAGTGACTCATTCTCCCGAAATTTATCGATTAATCAGACCGCTGTGCGACGATAAGGTGCACTATGGTGACTGAAAAATCCACGACATTTTCGTGGAATCGGGAATCATTGCACCTGCATTAGCGTTGTTGCTGAGTGTTTTTTGCAATATTGTTTTTAGTTTGATAGATCGGGCTGCACGCGCTTGTCTGTTAAATTTTTTTAGCAAACGTTCTAGTTAAAGGTTGCGATAATTGATGACTTTCCGGGTTTTTGATGTTTGTCCTCTAAATGTCGGTTATGTCATTGTCATTTATTTCATTATGAATAGTTTTACCGTGCTTTGGTTGTTCGTTATATTTTCTGCTAAAACTTTAGAGCTTCATTCTTCCGACAGCACCTCCCTTAGGCTTCGATTGAGCGCTTCTGGTGCTATTACTTATATTTTCTTCTTAGGAGCTCCAATATTTTCATGCTCGCTTGGATCGCGAGCTCTGTACACGCGTTGTTTTCTTAGATTTGCCTGTCTTCATTCTTCAAAAAAACCAGGGGTTTTCTGGCGGCCACAGGTCTTCTATGTTTGATGCTGGTGGCACCGGACCTCTCGAGAGGTTAAGGAGGACTCAATTGGAAAAGGCACTGGCGGCCTCTTGCGAGCCTTTTGGCGTTGAATTTTCTTGGGTCACTACGAATATCAGCAACCTTATCTTGGCTAAAACAAGTATAGATGTTGGCTGCTCGGAACGATCGTACGTCCAAAGTGCTAGAGAGTTGCCTTGTGTCAATCGAACCATAATCAGTACGGGGTCAATCAAGTCCTTATATGGATATCAAGGTGTGGAAATCAAGCGCTTTTTATAGTTGAACTGCGTATGTACGTGCACTTCTCCGGAGGTGATGTCGTGGAGGCCGTACTTTCCAATCACTTTTCGGTATTTAGATCGCTACGGACAATTTTCACATTGCAGTAACTGGTGTTTTAGACAAAAAGCCAGTTAGATGGGACAGCAGCCAGTACGTCCAGGCTTTGTTAGAAGTTGTTTTAGTTAAAATATTTATCATGAATATGTCTAAGCAAGGTATGCTCATTATATTGGAGCAATTTTTACTAATTTCGTATTGTTATTTTGCTATTTTTACCGCTCTACAAACCCTACTAAAATTAAGTACATTTTTGCATAACTTTAAATACAAAAGAATGTTTTAAATAACCTTGTACGGTTTTACTATATCAAAGTTATATGATATGACGCTTTATAGTATTAATTTTTATAAAATTATGTAGAAGTTGCCGAATGATTCCACAAAAATAAAATATAGATGTAAATATAGCCGCTGAATTGGTGCAAAACTCAAAGATTTAGAAACAATACTAGTAGCAGTTACGAAGTGTCCCTCTGAAGAATTATCCGAAATCACAAATATAATTAGCGGTTTTAAGATAGTTTCCAAACGAAAATGGCTCACGTGTAACAGCACAAAGAGCCGTTTTTTGGAAAAAATACAAGACTGGTTAAATGAAGACATTTTTCTACCCTTTATGTAGGGTACACATGTATAAAAGGACGACCGACAAAAGAATTCGGGAATCGAGTGACCGTTCAATGCGACGAAAAACAAAGGATCTTAGGAATAACATTCCTGTTGATGAACTGACATATACTGCGCAAATTAGTCACTGGGCTGCAGGTAATAAAGATGTAATGACGTTACAAGCTCATCAATGTTTGGCATAGATCACACCACTGCTCGATGACAGCTAGGTGACAACCATCATTTTTCGACAAAATAAAATTAACCTACCTTTTGGCCTTCCGCCAAACACATTTTCTCATTTCCTTCTGGCCTTCTGCTAATCCACATCTTGCCTTCTCCATTTACATTTTGTTTCATAAAATTAAGAATAAAATTAAGTTTAAATCGGTCGGTTAACTTTTTTAATTAATAAAACCTCATAAGTGTGTAATGAACTTCAGAGGTGTGTGGCTGGAGAATGACACTTTGTTTGGTAGCAGCGGGTGGCACGCTTGCGGTTGCACGGCGTTTACTCGTCGGAGGGGTAGGATCTTGCTGCTTTTCTCTGAATCATACGAATTATCGTGCCATAAAGAAAAGATAAATAAATGAAGTTTGTAACTTAGTCTAATATTGCAAATGTGAAAAGGACGTTATATGAACTTGCTTATAAACTCATCGTGGTGTTTTAGGTGTTGTAACACCAGAAGGAACCCTCCAACAGCAACTGACTAACCAATTACACCATGACTATTCCCTCCTATGTCTATTCTGGAATAGTCCCTAACTACTATATTTTAACACTTCACTAGTCGATCATCTCAACGATCATTAAGGGCTTAGCACAACGTCATATTTTAAAATAACACGGAGTGAATAATCAGTAAGCGTACTCAAATATATATTTCAGAAAGATTATAGGTCATTTCATTTTGATTCGGTTGCAAATCTGTAAATATACTGTAACATTGGTTGAAAACTTAGGACAATTTAGTGTCTAAAATTGCTTCGTTAATTTTTATATCTAAGATAAGTATTTTATAGGGTACTATGTCAAATTCAAATCTGATAGGCTATGCAAGTAAAATATTATTTAAGATGTGTCTACAAAATTAAGTAAATGTTTAGATTTTAAGCTAGTTTTAGATTTCAGACATAGATAGTATATGTACGAGTATTAAGAGTTTACGAAAATTTACGTATTAATAAGATTAAAGGAAAGATATAAATAAGCCAATGAAAATAAAAAGAAAATCAAATTTTATGTACTCACTTTTATAACGAAGATCCAATTCGTTGAAATTTGTGCACAAAGTTCAGCTGCGGATGTAAGTTTGAATACCTTTCTAGTGACAATATTTACAAGGATCACTTTTCTCTGGCTTTTAACAGTACTTACGAGGGGCGTTCAATATATTCTCGGTATCGATATGAAGGAAAATGCGAATTCAATTTAAATTGTTTTTATCTTTCAATATAATCTCCCCTAACATCAATGCATTTGTTATATCTTGTGATAAGCTTTTTTAAACCCTCAAAAAAATAAATTTCCTCTTTCTCTGCAAAATACCCATTTATTGCCGACTTGAGTTCTTCATCATCCGAAAATCTTTTTCCACGAAGACATTTTTTTAAATCCGGAAACAGGAAATAATCACTAGGGGCAAGGTCTGGACTATAGGGTGGGTGTTGGATTTCTTTGAAACCACAATCTCGCGCAGCAGCCTTGGAAACTCGCGCCGTGTGAACAGGAGCGTTGTCATGAAGAAGCAACACACCCGCTGCGAGTTTACCCCATCTTTTCTTTTTAATTTCCTTATGCAAAGTGGAAGCGTAGGATGTGGCGTTGATGGTTTCACCTTTTTTTTTGTACTCAATGAGCAAGATTCCCTTTGAGTCCCAAAAAACTGTGGCCATGAGCTTCCCGGCAGACGGAGTGACTTTGAACTTCTTCGGGGGGTCTGTTCCTTTTTTATTGCCACTGCATGGACTCTTGTTTGCTTTCAGTGTCATAGTGGTGGACCCATGTTTCGTCCCCAGTAACAACTCGATCCATAATACCGTCCGCGTTCTCACTACACATCTCCAAAAGCTCTCTTCAGCATGCGATTCTCACTTTTTTCTGAGGCGCTGTGAGCATTCGTGGCACCCACCTTGCACTGACCTTTGAAAGGTTAAGATAGTCATGAAGAATGGTGTGAATGGTACCAATTGAAAGCTTGGTGATCTCTGCCATCATTTTCACCTTTATTCGGGCATCCTCAAGAACAAGTTTTTCGACTTCTTTCATGCTTTCTCCCGTACAAGCAGTAGCCGGGGCGGCGGAGCGGGGGTCGTCTTCAATGCTCTCTCTGCCTCTCTTGAACTCACTTGACCACTTTTGCACAGTTGATAATGAAGGTGCGGAACCCTGGTAAACAGCCACCACCTCTTCATGAATAGTTTTTTGACTTTTTCCTTGCTTAGTGAGAAATTTAATTACAGCGCGATGCTCAATTTCCACCATCATCGTCTCAGTTGCCATTATGATTCTGTTTAACTAGAGATAAAACGCGAATTAATAATCACATTTATATGAAATTTTACATGAATGCACTAAAATAATAGTATTACTTGATAAATAGGTCAATTTATATATACAACCACAGCTTCATCCCGATAACGAGAATATGTTGAACGCCCCTCGTATGTACTCACTTTTATAACGAAGATCCAATTCGTTGAAATTTGTACACAGAGTTCAGCTGCGGATGTAAGTTTGAATACCTTTCTAGTGACAATATTTACAAGGATCACTTTTCTCTGGCTTTTAACAGTACTTAATTAGGTGAATGAATTTATTATCAAGGAAAAATCTACTTTTATATGATATGAAAATTATGGGAAAATTAAGTTTGATATGAGCGTATTGGTACAATTACAATATTAATTTAGCACTAGATATGTGATCTTCGACACTAAATTACAACTCAGATATTTGATGTTACAGTGCACGATAAAATTACTATTTCTTGATTACTATCAGCTTGATGGAGTTGGTAGGCAACTAATAGAAGCAAGGACTTGATTGAAGTATAGTAAACTTATAAAATGATGGGTATGTTCGAGTTCAGGTGGATCCGATTGGCCTTTTGATGTTTGAAGGTTATTGTAACCATGTGCTCGACATTTGTCTGTGCATTTTGCCTGACGACTCGTAAAAATAAGAGACAAAATGAACCATAGCTGAACAAGAGCAGGTTTTCTGCTAAGGTTAATGTATCTGCGAAAGTGGTAATATACAATCGATATAAATTTATTCACTTAGTAACCCACAATTCTTACCTTTAATGCTTCTTTTTGTTACAAGTGCGCGCACTATTTGCGGAATAGCTAACACCTTGGGAATAATTCCAAACTGCACAACAAAAAAAAGGCAAGCAATCAAAATGAATTTTATTGTAGAAAGCGAATGTCCAAGGTTACGTGAAGCGTGTTAATGATAAGAAAAGAAAGCATAGGATGTTGCACTCCCTTAAATACTCTTCGGAAAACAATAGAAGTTTAGCCAACTGCAATCGATGATAATACCAAAACGCAGATTGGTATAAAAGTTGGGTTTACATTAACCAATCCGGTTTGTGTGTGTGTGGGTATTTAAGCCAAGTGTTAAATTTCAAAAACCCAAAAAAATATTTTGGTAGTAATCGACTTTCAAAAAGAAAAATTGTTTACGGATCACGCCACAAGTGGTGACCCCGAAATAAGTTTTATTCCGAAAGAAACGCGCAGCAATTTCTGCTAGTACAATTGCTTGTAACATACGAGACAGGAGCTCTGCATTTTACCCTCACATTAGCGAGGCCTACAGCGGCAATATTCAGTTTTTTTTTTTCAGTTTTGAATGCATTTTATTTACTTAATCATTAACTCTTACATACTAACAAAAAATGCTTAAATGCTAGCTTATAATTACTTAACAATCTTATACTAACTTACTGGCCCCACACAGGCACTCTAAGCTAATCTAAATTCTTATATCTATGTCTTTCGACTTCATTTACATTTTATTTATAAATGTTTATTTTGTGTACTTAGGGCTAAGAAAAAATTTATAACAAAAAACTTAGCATATGGACATTTTATTATGTTTTATAAAAACTTAATATCTAACTTAAAATAATCCTTAGCCTACCTAACCTACATACATACCCACACATAGACATTATACACTGATATATGTATATGTTTCTTAAATGCTAACCTAAACCTATGTAGGCTGGCCATCGCTATTTACAAAGCAAATACATTGGTCAGCCCTGCCTCATTAGTGAGGCTGGTCCGTAATTGACGGAAACGACGACGAAACATCTTCTCCATCATTCAACCACCAGAAATGCTGGTGCTGCCGAACGATATCACTCTTATCGCGATTCCCCACCGCCCTACTGAACCTGAGTCGATCCACACTGCCGTGTGCGATGTCTCTGTTGTAGTTGAGTCACCTGTCCCCAGCTGTCCGAGCGACATGGAAGATTAACGGGACCGCTGATATATCCTGGATCAACCCTTTCTGATCTAGGTAGAGGAATGCTTCCGGTGGAACGAAGCCGTCAGATCGCACACTCTCGTGGTAAAGGTAATTGGGGTAGTAAGCCCCAGATATCAGGTTATTCGTCGAGGTCATTGCTCTTGCAATGTGCCTTCGAGTCAGCTTAATTATGAAGTTGTCCACTCGTATTAGGTTCGCCCTGTTGTAAAGGACCTCATTAGGATAAAATTTCTTGTACTCCGACTCTGGTGTTCTGTACAAGCGAAGACAAGCCCTAAGGCAAGCCCTCTCAAACACCCGAATCTTTTCCATTAAGCTTGCTCGTACATTAAACCACACGGGACAACCAAATTCCAGCATGGGCCTGATAAGGGCCATGTAGCAGATTACCTTTACCCTCGCATCGAGTTGGCTGCTATAAAACAGTCTCTTTGTAAGGGCAAAAGCACCTTTAGCTCTGGCCAGAGCAGCATCTACATTTTGCCAAAATACAGAAACTGATCCAGCCAGATTCCAAGGTATCTGACTACATTTCGACAGGCAAGAGGTTGTCCGCGTTGTCCAATGATAGAGAACTTTCGCCAATTTTTTCTGGTATTCCTAGAGGCTCCAGACAACGGCGTCCTAAAGAGAATGATTTCCGACTTCTGAAAGTTGATTTTCAACTTCCAGTCATCGCAAAATCGTCTTATCTTATCGAAGCCACTCTGCAAGAGAGTATTAATGACCTCGATTTTTGGACCTGTTCTGTACGCTACCAAATCGTCTGCGTACGCAATAGTATGGGGAAGTGAACCTATCAAGTCGCTTGTATAAATGTTAAATAGAATCGGCGAATTGACCGCTCCTTGCTGAAGACCATTTTTAATTTGAAATATTCCAACAGAAGTCACATCGCCATTCTTCACGATGAACTGTCTGTTGTGTAGCATATTATAAAGAATGTACAAGAGTGGTTTACTGATCCCCAGCCTAGTCAACTTATAGAAAAGACCCTCTAACCATACGGTGTCGAAGGCCTTCTCCAAGTCAACAAGGCAGGCACCAGTGCACTGTTTCTTGCCTTTGTTCCATTGGATATCAGAAACCAGTTTAGACGCGGCATGTGAGATATCATGTCCCGCCTTAAAACCGAATTGATTATCCGGAACTATATGTTTGTCCTCAGCCCACCTAGACAGAGCTCTATTGATTACCTTTTCAAAAACCTTACTGATATTCGGAAGGAGACTTATCGACCGGAGATTCGCCGGATTGGATATATCCTTCCCCTTTTTGGGGATAGGTTGAACCACCGCCGTTTTCCAATGCGCTGGATAATGTGCATTATTCATTGCATTATTAAACAGGATGGTGTAAATGTCCACCGCTTCTAGAGGAAGATGTCGAAGCACGATGTTCGGAATACCATCGGTCCCCACTGATTTCTTTGCCCTGATTGTGTCGAAGATCTCATGGAGTTCTTCCTTCGAAATAAATGGGGGTAGGTCACCTTCTCTGGCAATGACGTTATTTGCCATATTTTCGTCGCTAAATCGGGTGAAACCAGAGCCCTCGGATCGCCAGCTCCCTATTTCATTTCGAATGCCGAAGTCGTGCAGCAAGACGCGACTGTCCAGGTCATAATTAGGGCCAATGATATCAATGGATTTGTATACTTCCTGGAAATTCGCCCCTATGGCCTCAACCTTCTCCTGTGGATCCTCGATCACAAAGAAGTCGTCATCATCAGCGGCCTCATTTGGATCAATACCTGCTATTGTCAGTAACCGTTCGTTGTCTGTTGTCCGGGCTATTTTAAGACACTGAAGGTTGTTTTAATTCTTACTCCGAAATAGTCTATTTATTTGCGGAAACATATTCGGGTTGCTGGTGTTTACAGCCCGAACCTTGTTGTTCCAATACAAACTTACAGAAATTCTGTAATTTTCTTTTATTAGCGTTTGAATATTTTTAATTGACGACTTCAGTGTCCTAATCTCCGGGTCGTGTCGGTCAGTTAACTGTCTGTACAAGTTTTTAAGTCTTGTCAGAAGTCTACTTTTCTGTCGGTGCAGTGCGTCAATAGTAGGATTGCGGAACAGGTCTTCGTTAGTCGTACGTCGATACCGCGGTATTGTAGTGTCCATAGTTTGTTTAATTGTCTCGTCCATTTGGTTTAGGTAATTGTCGATCTCCTCGTTTGACAAATTCCTATTGGACGGTGGGTGGAGCGTGTTCGAGGAGAGCGCTCTTGTCAAGGTTGCGGAGAAGCGTGTCCATCGAGTCTTACTGTAGTTGTAAGAATATCTTTGGACACACTCCTCCAATTCCGCAATTTCGTTGGGAACTGTAATTTCGGTGCTAAAACCGCAATGGTCACTGTCATACACGAATGTGCGCAGACAGTTTAGCGTTTGTAAATTCGTACCTGTCAGTCGTATGCGTTCGTCGTACAGCAGTAGATCCAAATAAGACCCGCCTCTGGGAAACGACGGGTTATCAGTCGCTTTAAGACCGAGTCTGTACATGACATCGTGCTGACCCCACCAATCGAGTAGTAGGTTCCCTCTAGTATTTGGCAAATTATTTCCCCAATTTCTGTGTCTAGCGTTGAAATCCCCGCCGATTATAAAATAATTCTTCCCCGATTCCAGCCTCAGAAGTCGAAAAAGCGTGTCGAGCTCTGTAATAAATAGGGTGGATTGTGAAGCCTCAGGTGCATAAACAGAGGCCAAGTACAGTCGCTTTCCACTGCGAAGCGGAATGTAAATGACAACTGCCTCCAACACCCGGAAACTGCGCAACACTCCCTTGTACACTCTGTGAAATTTTATACCTTCTTTAATGAAGATCGCGACACCACCTCCACGTTTGGATCTGGGCCGGTTTCTTCTTCTAACAATATAATTATTGTACTCCAGTTTGTGCTTGTCGGTTAGCTTGGTTTCGCTAGCGAAAAGCACATCAGGAGTTTGGTCTTGTAGCAATTTAAACATCGCGGCTCTTCGTTCGATCCTAATCAGTGAATTAACATTCACCGCAAGGACCTTCAAAGTTTGCTCCACCATGTGCGTACCCATTACGGCATGTGTTACAGTGGATGGCATGGCGATCGTTCCCCAATCTCTTTATGTTAAAATTGTTACCAATGACCAACTTACACAGGTCCTTGGTTGCATTTACCTCCAGTTTGTAGGTGTTGATCGGAGGCACCTTCTCCTTCTTCTTCTTCTGCTGCTGCTGCTGTTGTTGTCTCTGCTGCTGTTGTTGTTGTTTTTGTTGTTGTTGATGTTGTTGCTGCTGCTGTTGCTGCTGCTGTTTTTTCAGCTGCTGTGGTTTCAGCTTTTGTTGTTTCTGCTTCAGCTGGTTTTGTTGTTGCTGTAGTTGTTGTTTCTGCTCTTGTGGCTTTTGATGTTGGGAGCTCTCTGCTTCAAGTTGCTCCCTCTGCCTGCGTGCAGTTTGCCTTTGCTTCATAGCAAGCATTCTCTCTGTCAGCTTTTGTATGCTGATGTTCATTTCCTTTATTTGCTCCTCCTCATCTTCCGATTCGGATGACGCTAGAGAGGCAAAGTTGTTATTGCCATAATATAACGGACCTCATCTGCTGTTTCAACGGGATTTATCCTTTTTTTTCTTATGTTAGGAGGGGTTTTCAAACTCCCCCTCCTTTTAATGGCTTTAACGGCACTGGCAACACTAATACTGCCTTTTCCAACTCCCGTTATGGGAAGAGCGGAGTGCTCTTCACCATCCATCACGTGTTTTGTTAATTGTTTTTGTTTTGTTTTAATTACACTTTGTGTAGAACGAAGAGAAAAAAAAAAAAAAAACAGAATTTCCAAATTTGACGTGGGGGATCGAACCCGTATCCCACGCTTCGATGTCCGACGCCGCTAGCGGGCTACCGAGTGAATTAAAAAATTCACAACTAATTATGTTTAAAGCTAAACTGAATCACTTATGAAAAAGCCGAATCACGTCAACGCGTCTATCCTCGGTCGAGGTCTATGAACGACTGACAGCGGCAATATCTACGATAGTAAATTCCGACACAGAACAAAAGACATCAGGCAGCGTTACCGAATGACAACCAACAAATGTACGTAGCGGCGATGGACAACCAAACGGAGACATTTCCAGGGTGGCAGTCAGCCGACCACCTCTCTGGGAGGGAAATCCAGAAATATGGTTCGCCCAGATCGAGGCACAGTTCATCACATTCCACACAATACTCGGCCGTATAGAAGGAAAGTTTTTATTGCAAATGTCCGATGCAGTGTTGGATCCGCCCCAAACAGAGAAGTACGACAATCTTAAAAACAAAATTTTAGAAAGACTCTCTGATTCAGAGCAAGCTAAAATAAAGAAGGTTTTATCCGAGGTAGGCTTACGTGCAAAAAAGCCTTCGGAATTGTACACCGAATTAAATCGTTTATAGGGCAAAACGATTAAATACGACTTCCTGAAATCCCTGTAGATGCAGCGATTGCCACTGCAAGTGCAGGCGATTTTACAGACCAGTAGTGAAGGTCTAGCTGCATTGGCACTGCTTGTCGACAAAATTACTCACCAAAGCACAGCCAATCTTCTGCCCGCCCTCGCCGATTACCACCATATAAATTGGAAGCAGTGCGTACAGAAATTAGGTTTTTGATCGAGAATGGCATCTGCAGACCATCGAGAAGAGCAACTGGGCCAGCCCGATACATCTTGTGAAAATGGGCAATGGTGAATGGAGCCATATGGCGACTACCGGAGTTTGAACGCGATTACCATTCCCGACCGCTACGCAATACCATTCATTCAGGACTTCACATACATGCTGCATGGGAAAACCATATTCTCCAGGATTGATTTCCAGAAAAGCGTACCACCAACACGTACCAACCAAAACCGCGATCACTACGCCTTTCTGACTATATGAATTTCTGTTCATGACGTTCGGTCTCCGCAATGCAGCTCAGACGTTTCAGAGCCATATGGACACTCTACTCAATGATTGTCATCACTTCGCATTTGCTTATATCGACGACATATGCGTTGCATCGCCTGATCAAATCGAGCACGAGAAGCACCTGAGAATTATTTTCGATAGGCTGCGCCAGAACAATTTAAGCATCAATGTGTCTAAATGAGACTTAGGAAAGGAGAGCATTAAATCCTAGGGCACCTCGTGGACTAGAATGGAGTTCGACCTTTGCCCGAGAAAATCGAAGGTATACCTGAACCGATTTTTAGCAATGATAAATTTTTATCGTCCGTTCATCCCACACGCTATCAAAAATCAATTGAAATTGCTGAATCTCATTAAGGGCAATACAAAAAACGATCCAACGAAAATCGCATGGGATGAGCATACTACAGTGGCTTTTGACAAATGCAAAAAAGACTTGATCGGCGCTGCGCTTTCGGCGCATTGTGGCTATACGTAGATGCGTCTGATAGTGCCATCGGAGATGCAATTCACCAAACGATCAACGGATTAACGTCACCCCTAGGATTTTTCTCTAGGAAACTGTCACCAACGCAGGCGAGGTACAGCACCAATGACCGAAAACTGTTGGCCATGTATGAAGGGGTGAAAGATTTTAAGTAAATATTAGAAGGCCGCAAGTTCTACGTCTTTACGGACCATAAGCCGCTCGTCTACACATTCAAACAAAACTCTGACAAAGCGTCACCTAGTCAAATGCGTGATCTCGATTACGTAGGCCAGTATACCACCTATATACGACATATACCAGCGGGACTGATTTTTGTCATCAGTCGTTCGCAGATCTCCTGAGAAAATACACTTGTGTCGGCTTTTCCTAAAATAAAATAAATTTAGTGATTCAGTGTCGTACTAAAAGTAAATTAGTTACAGTTTCATTAATTGATTCGGTAGCTCGCTGGTTAGCGGCATCTAGCATCGAATCAGTGAACACGGGTTCGAATCCCGGGCCAAATTAAGACTTTTTTTCTTATTTTTGTTTGGTTTTCTCCTACGCAAAATCAAAACAGAACCAACAACAATATGAAAATAAAAATAAAAATCACGTGATGGATGGTGGAGGGCGCCCCGCTTTTGCCATAACCATGGCGAAAGCCATCAAAAGGAGAAAGAGGTTAAAAACCCCTCCTAATTTAAGAAGAAAAAAAGTAAGTGCTGTTTTAACAGCTGAAGAAGATTAAGAGGAGGGGGGAACCAACAACTTTGCCGCTCTAGCTTCATCGGAGTCGGAAGACGAAGATGAAGAAATTAATAATATAAAAACCAGTATAATAAATCTGGAACAAGAAATACTTGCTATTAAGCAACGGCAACTGCACGCCGGCAGAGGGAGCAACAAGAAGTAGAGAGCTCCCAACATCAAGAGCAGAAACAACAACTGCAGCAACAACATAAACAGCAGCAGCCGAAACAACAAATGCAGCAAAAGCAACAGCAGCTGAAAAAACAGCAGCAGCAACAGCAGCAGCAACAACATCAACAACAACAAAAACAACAACAACAGCAGCAGAGACAACAACAGCAGCAGCAGCAGAAGAAGAAGAAGGAGAAGGTGCCTCCGATCAACACCTACAAACTGGAGGTAAATGCAACCAAGGACCTGTGTAAGTTGGTCATTGGTAACAATTTTAACATAAAGAGATTGGGGAACGATCGCCATGCCATCCACTGTAACACATGCCGTAATGGGTACGCACATGGTGGAGCAAACTTTGAAGGTCCTTGCGGTGAATGTTAATTCACTGATTAGGATCGAACGAAGAGCCGCGATGTTTAAATTGCTACAAGACCAAACTCCTGATGTGCTTTTCGCTAGCGAAACCAAGCTAACCGACAAGCACAAACTGGAGTACAATAATTATATTGTTAGAAGAAGAAACCGGCCCAGATCCAAACGTGGAGGTGGTGTCGCGATCTTCATTAAAGAAGGTATAAAATTTCACAGAGTGTACAAGGGAGTGTTGCGCAGTTTCCGGGTGTTGGAGGCAGTTGTCATTTACATTCCGCTTCGCAGTGGAAAGCGACTGTACTTGGCCTCTGTTTATGCACCTGAGGCTTCACAATCCACCCTATTTATTACAGAGCTCGACACGCTTTTTCGACTTCTGAGGCTGGAATCGGGGAAGAATTATTTTATAATCGGCGGGGATTTCAACGCTAGACACAGAAATTGGGGAAATAATTTGCCAAATACTAGAGGGAACCTACTACTCGATTGGTGGGGTCAGCACGATGTCATGTACAGACTCGGTCTTAAAGCGACTGATAACCCGTCGTTTCCCAGAGGCGGGTCTTATTTGGATCTACTGCTGTACGACGAACGCATACGACTGACAGGTACGAATTTACAAACGCTAAACTGTCTGCGCACATTCGTGTATGACAGTGACCATTGCGGTTTTAGCACCGAAATTACAGTTCCCAACGAAATTGCGGAATTGGAGGAGTGTGTCCAAAGATATTCTTACAACTACAGTAAGACTCGATGGACACGCTTCTCCGCAACCTTGACAAGAGCGCTCTCCTCGAACACGCTCCACCCACCGTCCAATAGGAATTTGTCAAACGAGGAGATCGACAATTACCTAAACCAAATGGACGAGACAATTAAACAAACTATGGACACTACAATACCGCGGTATCGACGTACGACTAACGAAGACCTGTTCCGCAATCCTACTATTGACGCACTGCACCGACAGAAAAGTAGACTTCTGACAAGACTTAAAAACTTGTACAGACAGTTAACTGACCGACACGACCCGGAGATTAGGACACTGAAGTCGTCAATTAAAAATATTCAAACGCTAATAAAAGAAAATTACAGAATTTCTGTAAGTTTGTATTGGAACAACAAGGTTCGGGCTGTAAACACCAGCAACCCGAATATGTTTCCGCAAATAAATAGACTATTTCGGAGTAAGAATTAAAACAACCTTCAGTGTCTTAAAATAGCCCGGACAACAGACAACGAACGGTTACTGACAATAGCAGGTATTGATCCAAATGAGGCCGCTGATGATGACGACTTCTTTGTGATCGAGGATCCACAGGAGAAGGTTGAGGCCATAGGGGCGAATTTCCAGGAAGTATACAAATCCATTGATATCATTGGCCCTAATTATGACCTGGACAGTCGCGTCTTGCTGCACGACTTCGGCATTCGAAATGAAATAGGGAGCTGGCGATCCGAGGGCTCTGGTTTCACCCGATTTAGCGACGAAAATATGGCAAATAACGTCATTGCCAGAGAAGGTGACCTACCCCCATTTATTTCGAAGGAAGAACTCCATGAGATCTTCGACACAATCAGGGCAAAGAAATCAGTGGGGACCGATGGTATTCCGAACATCGTGCTTCGACATCTTCCTCTAGAAGCGGTGGACATTTACACCATCCTGTTTAATAATGCAATGAATAATGCACATTATCCAGCGCATTGGAAAACGGCGGTGGTTCAACCTATCCCCAAAAAGGGGAAGGATATATCCAATCCGGCGAATCTCCGGTCGATAAGTCTCCTTCCGAATATCAGTAAGGTTTTTGAAAAGGTAATCAATAGAGCTCTGTCTAGGTGGGCTGAGGACAAACATATAGTTCCGGATAATCAATTCGGTTTTAAGGCGGGACATGATATCTCACATGCCGCGTCTAAACTGGTTTCTGATATCCAATGGAACAAAGGCAAGAAACAGTGCACTGGTGCCTGCCTTGTTGACTTGGAGAAGGCCTTCGACACCGTATGGTTAGAGGGTCTTTTCTATAAGTTGACTAGGCTGGGGATCAGTAAACCACTCTTGTACATTCTTTATAATATGCTACACAACAGACAGTTCATCGTGAAGAATGGCGATGTGACTTCTGTTGGAATATTTCAAATTAAAAATGGTCTTCAGCAAGGAGCGGTCAATTCGCCGATTCTATTTAACATTTATACAAGCGACTTGATAGGTTCACTTCCCCATACTATTGCGTACGCAGACGATTTGGTAGCGTACAGAACAGGTCCAAAAATCGAGGTCATTAATACTCTCTTGCAGAGTGGCTTCGATAAGATAAGACGATTTTGCGATGACTGGAAGTTGAAAATCAACTTTCAGAAGTCGGAAATCATTCTCTTTAGGACGCCGTTGTCTGGAGCCTCTAGGAATACCAGAAAAAATTGGCGAAAGTTCTCTATCATTGGACAACGCGGACAACCTCTTGCCTGTCGAAATGTAGTCAGATACCTTGGAATCTGGCTGGATCAGTTTCTGTATTTTGGCAAAATGTAGATGCTGCTCTGGCCAGAGCTAAAGGTGCTTTTGCCCTTACAAAGAGACTGTTTTATAGCAGCCAACTCGATGCGAGGGTAAAGGTAATCTGCTACATGGCCCTTATCAGGCCCATGCTGGAATTTGGTTGTCCCGTGTGGTTTAATGTACGAGCAAGCTTAATGGAAAAGATTCGGGTGTTTGAGAGGGCTTGCCTTAGGGCTTGTCTTCGCTTGTACAGAACACCAGAGTCGGAGTACAAGAAATTTTATCCTAATGAGGTCCTTTACAACAGGGCGAACCTAATACGAGTGGACAACTTCATAATTAAGCTGACTCGAAGGCACATTGCAAGAGCAATGACCTCGACGAATAACCTGATATCTGGGGCTTACTACCCCAATTACCTTTACCACGAGAGTGTGCGATCTGACGGCTTCGTTCCACCGGAAGCATTCCTCTACCTAGATCAGAAAGGGTTGATCCAGGATATATCAGCGGTCCCGTTAATCTTCCATGTCGCTCGGACAGCTGGGGACAGGTGACTCAACTACAACAGAGACATCGCACACGGCAGTGTGGATCGACTCAGGTTCAGTAGGGCGGTGGGGAATCGCGATAAGAGTGATATCGTTCGGCAGCACCAGCATTTCTGGTGGTTGAATGATGGAGAAGATGTTTCGTCGTCGTTTCCGTCAATTACGGACCAGCCTCACTAATGAGGCAGGGCTGACCAATATATTTGCTTTGTAAATAGCGATGGCCAGCTTACATAGGTTTAGGTTAGCATTTAAGTAATATATACATGTGTTAGTGTATATAAAGGTATATACTAACATATGTGTATTATTGTGTATAACGTCTAAGTGTGTTTATGTGTATTTTGTGTATGTAGGTTAAGTAGACTAAGTTTGATTTTAAGTTAGATACTAAGTTTTTATAAAAAATAAAAAATTGTCTATATGCTAAGTTTTTGTAATCAAATTTTTTTCTTAGCCCTAAGTATATAAAAGAAACATTCCAAACAAAATATAAATGAAGTCGAAAGACATAGATATAAGAATTTAGAGTAGCTTAGAGTGCCTGTGTGGGGCCAGTAAGTTAGTATAAGATTGTTAAGTAATTATAAGCTAGCATTTAAGCATTTTTTGTTAGTATGTAAGAGTTAGTGATTAAGAAAATAAAATGCATTGAAAACTGAAAACTGAAACTGATTTTTGTCAAGAAGTTAAGCTCTGAGCAAGGAAAGCTCAATATTAGGACTTATTGATCTGGCACGAGAACAGGAAAACGACGGAGAACTGCAGCGGATAAATCATCAGTGCGACTTCAACTAATGGGCGATCCCCACTGGAAATATCAATTGCGACGTAGGTAACGGCCACTGCCGACCGTTTATCCCAAAAGCTCTGCGCCAACGAGTTATGGAGAAACTTCATAGATTATCACATCCTGGGATAAAATCCACAACAAAAATTGTCACAGAGCTGCGCTAAGTTCGTTAGAGAATGCATGAAATGTCAAAGAATTAAGGTTCATCGGCACAATAAATCACCATTCGCAACAATTTCGACACCCGACCAATGCTTCTCGCATATACATCATTGGCCCCATGCCATCATCTAAAGGGAATCGGTATTGCCTAACAATGGTAGACAGGTTTACGCGATGGCGCAAGGTAATTGTGATGGAAGACATGTCAGCAGAAATTGTTGCAGATTCGGCGTCCCTAACCAGATTACAACGGATTTCACTAGACAGTTTGAGTCTACAATATTCTACGAACTCTTTAAATCTCTAGGAATAACTCATCCCACATCGACATCTTAACACCTTCAAGCGAATGGGATGGTGGAGCGCTTTCATCGAGCACTTAAAACGGCGATATTGTGCCACAAAAAAACTGATTGGTGCGATGTGTTACCATTAGTTTTACTTAGTATTCGATGTTATCTAAAACCGAATATAAATGCATCAGCTGTGGAGATCGCTTTGGGGACAACTCTACGGCTCCCAGGAGAATTCTTCGTTCATAAGCATCAAGAAGTTTTGAGGAAAGATGTCAGAACTTAATCCAAGCAGCGCGTCTTACCACGAAAAAGGTAATTTTTTTTATACAACCTGAAAGCAGCACCGTCACCACCACCAACCACTGGTCCAACACTTTACGTCTGCCGAACGTGCGGAAATTATTAAAAAATATCATACTATCGAAATTCCGGGTCAGTTGCAAATACGAAACGTGAATTTCGTCGTGAGATCGGTCATCATCATGGCTTCAGTGTGCAGGCAATTCCACACACCGTAGAAAAGGTTGAGCGTGAGTACCACTCTTAAGACAGCAACCAGATAGAGATTGGTGTGAAATGAAGAAAACATATCCGCCGTAGCGGCCAGTATAGAAGAACACCCAGAAATGGCGAACAACTGAATTGGTCATCGCCAAAGAGTCAACCCGGCTAATTTTGCGATTCCATTTGGGCCTATATCTGTATAAGATTCTGCTGACACCAGAATCGTACCCGGAAGGATTAAAGCGGCGGCGCTGAAAATGTTGGCCGGAAATTCGGATTTTGGACAACAAATTATTTTCTCGGACGAAGCCCTTTTTGGTGCGGTTTATGGCATGGCGGCATCATCGGACCTTATGTCTTTCGAAATGAGGAAGGAGACACCATTACCTTCAGTGCTCTCAGGTATAGAGCGATGTTAACCGACTTTCTGTGCCCTAAGCTCGACAACATCGATATTTCCGAGGTGTGGTTTCAACAAGACGCCGTACATGCTATACAAGCGACGCAATGCTCGAAGTTGTGAAGGAGAAATTTGACGACTTGGTCATCTCCTGGAGAGCGTTCACCAATTGGCGCCCCTATCATGCGATTTGACACTACTCGATTATTTTCTGTGGGGCTACTTCAAGTCTTTAGTCTTCTCTAACCACTTTGGACCAGCTCGCGGCCAACATTCGACATGCTATTGCCAGAATAACGCCGCACATACTGGACCGAGTCATCAAAAATTGGAGTGACCGCTTGAAGCACTGCCATCGAAGCCGAGGCGGCCATTTGAATTTTATGCAATTCCACACATATTGGCATGAACGTAGCTTCCAAATAATGCCAAAATCCATTTTGTGTCTCACACCGTTGTATGTTGTTCAATTTTTTTTCCAATCGTTCTTATCTAGTCACCCTTTATGTACGTAGTGTAATTATATAGTTCCCGCATGAGTAAACTAATGGGACTATAGCGAGATTATACTCGAAGCAAGAAGTTCCCGAGTTGTGAACTTGTGAACTAAGCTTTCTGCAACATGCTGGTTCCTTGCTCAAAGATACATAGGCACACAATTGTACACATACATAAGCATGCTATTCAATGTATACACTAAAAATACACCCTCATCGATCGATTCACCTGGCTTAAGTGACTTGAAGTGATTCAGTTAAGTGCGTAGTACACCTGAGATTATTTTTACCCCAAAGTTTTGCATGTTTTCTCAATATTTTTGTTTTCATTTTCAAAATTCCAATTTCTACGTATTGCACGGAAAGGTGAATAGTTATCGTAACGTTGTGTCTTAATTTAACTTTTTTATCTGGGTAAAGCACGTAAACATTTACTTAAAAAAAAAAAAAAAAAAAAAAGATAAAACCTTTTGTTTGGTTAATTTCTCTTTTACTTAGCGACTCAGACAGGATAGATATTGGATATGTAAGCACACTATTCGTATGTTATGCTCGTAAAAGCGTGCCAAAAAGCGTTCTAAATTTGTATTGTTTCCCCAAGAAGAAGAAGAAAAAAAACTCAAAATTCGATAGTGCGAACTATTTCATGAACTTTGCGATATGCCTAGCACCAAGTACGAAAACGAGTACTTTGGAATTTTTCAATTATTTTTTTATGCTTATCTCTGGGTTGGGTTTCGGTATAAAATGTTTGTACAGTGTTAATGGCATTCTCAATGACAATTTCAATCCCGTGCTTAGGAGGGCTTTGGATGAAGCTGCTTCTACTCGTATCTGCTTTTGGGAAATGAACCTAGTGAACATATCATTCATTTTATGGTACTCTGATAAAGAAGGTTGGTATCCAAAAATAGTCGCTGAACTTTGTACCATCTAAGTCCGTATACACATCGTATACCCCTGGTATGTTTTGCTTAAAGTACAACAAAACCGTCTTGTAAGCTCCATATGGTTCGATTACCATCACAAACGATACCTAAGCCGGGTGGAGATCCGTTGAATGCTTGATCGTAAAACTTTTCAAAAGAAGCCCGTCAGATATCAATCGGATGGTCCCATCTGTCATCATGACAATACTTACTTCAATTTAGTAGATGACGTTTCATTTTCCGGATCGCTGATATTGTACCAGTACATTCCCCATCAAACCCACCAAAGTATCCACTGGAATATGAGAGAGCTTGTCATAATTCCTGACTTCTTCACAAAATTGGTCAGATGTCGAGCTCGGACATTATGTATTTCGAGTTATCCCCCACGTCTACTATCATAGATTTCGTGTCTGCAGCCACTCTAAGGCCACTTATCTTGGTTGGAGATAGTCTATTGAAGCTACAGCAGAAATTTGTGGAAGATCGCTTTAACTTCTTTTCCAGTCCAAATGAGTGGTTCTGTTATAGAAAAACGGTTTTTCTTTAATCGTAATTTTTCTGGTGACACCTTCATAGCAGGTGGTTAAGCAAAACTACAGTGGGAACATCGATGCAAACTCACTTAGGCCAAAGAAGACCTTTTGTCATATCACTGCTCTCACCTCAAATGTAGAGTTTCGAAAATCATGGGGATCTCATTGAAACAGATTCAATTATGGATCTAACCATGAGGTGCTGTTAGCAAAGCCGAGGACCGTTGTTTTGCACAGATCTTCAAAACTATCAAAGTAGAGCAGGGTAGATGCTTCTTCGTTTTCTTCTCTTCTTCAAGTTTACAGCTCCTACCAAAATCAGCATGAAGGAGGCAAACCGTATTAACATATCTGGTTTTGGCTTGCGTGTGACACTTTTACAGGTAAAAGAAACTTTCTGGATTTCTGATCTATACTACTGACTATCTTCCATTGATCTAGTCTACTACATTTACGTAACCTGAGAATGAGCTTATGTTCTTTGAAGCTGAATAGTTATCGATGTCTATCCGATTCTGCCAACTTCATGGGCTTTACAATTTCTTTAAACACTTCAGTGCAGAGGCACATAGAAATTGGTGGCCAACTTTTATAAATTAGTGAAATGTGCAGTGTATTCAATATTTTGGCCAAGTTTCACTCAGAGTACTAGTACTAGGACTGGTCTACTAGTATTATGAGACCGTTTTTAGATGAATTGGAGTATAGGCCACCATTAGCTTATCCTATATGTCCAGAGTGAAAGACGTACGTCTAGTATAGCATCAGAGAAAAATTACTAGAGGAATCTCTCATTGGGAAGTGAATTTTGTGTTTTCGCCAATTGGACTAGTCATAGAGATTATGTTGTGCCAATAGCGCCATCCAGGATTGAATATTCTTTCTTAAAACTTTTGCTTCCTTTACAAAACTACTTTATCGACAGCCAATTCGAAATAACGAGGAGACAACACCTCCTTGTAGTGAGGCTAAATGATATCTTTTCGAGCTCAGGATCCTCCTGCGCTTACACTGTCGATTTTTCTTGTGTGAAGCTGATTTTTCAGCACACTTAAAGTGGAATCCAGTCTCAGATCTGACAGCATTGCTGTTACCGCTTTAGATTTATTTAAGGCAGTGTATGATAGTATGTCCCCTCGGACTATTCGTTAAAGCTTCTTTCAGTATGGCATACTATTGGGTTTCATTCTTGTTTTATTCTCCTTTAGACAAATTATGCCGCTTTGAAGACCCTCAACGCTCTGGCGGGTTTCTGGCAGTTAAAGGGAGCGTTCGACATGGAAGATGATATGTGTGATCTACGCAAGTATGATGCGGTCAATAATATTCTATCCGTGGAGTAAGCTTTTACGAAAATACATAAGTGCTGCTTTAGTCAGATTGGAAAAAATGGTCTGCCTCAGCTGTTCTCTCAAAGCTATCTTCTGTTTGAAAAAATGTTGTCTTCGGTACAACATTTTTTGGAGTTTTAATGGCCCTGCTCGCCGGCTGTCCTTTGACTCTGTTTTTGTGAACCTGAGGTCTACTCCTGCGGAAATACGATTTCCCCTTACCCAGGAATGATTTCTCTCAGAATTTCACCCAGAAAGGGAAGTCGGGTGTTCGTGAATTGCTCCTAAATCCTTTCGGAGGACGACAACATTAGATTTCACCTCTTTGTAAGGAAAACTTGCTTCTGTCTTACTAGTGGAAATATACGCAATACTGATGTCATAGAACTACATATATTGTGAAGAACTGGTGGAGGGAGCGAAATATCTGCATATGTGGCGGCAGCTAATCAAATCATACTCATCACTTCAAGGGTAGTCTAACAATTCAAGGCTTCTTTGAACGTAATCGGAATGCTGATTTCACTAAGTCTTTTTTGGGCCCGTGTCACAATGGGATCGCGGGAAATAAGGCCGCTATGGAGATTGTTCGCCAACACCTAAAGGATAGTTTATAAGGATCCGAACCTGCCTACGGTTTTCTATTGATAATTGGGTTTCGTGTGAGTTTAACTGCAAATTGTGTGTCACTCCAAGATGGTGATAAACCGAACAAATTCTTTTAGGCGCCTCTCTGAAGTCAGCGACTCTCTTGCTGTGCCTTAGTAGAAATATTAGATTTACTGGCGTCGTAAAAAGGGACTACGCTTATGCTAAGTACCCTAGTTGTGATGAATATAAGTGAAACAACATCCTACGATGTTTACGGTAAAAATGATGACCACAAAATGGAACTATTTCTTTCTGAGTATCCACCGTATGCTAGCGTCTGGATCCATGTACTTGACACTAGTTTGATAGGAGTTGGTACTGTGGACACTTTATCATTGAAGCGCTTATTTATCTTTCTACAAAAGGCTGACATACAATTAGACCTCCATTCTAACCTCAGGAAGATATCTATCGATAGTAGATTTGCTGATATCGGAAGCCTTAGAATTACGGATTTTACTACAGTATCAGTAGCCTTCAACTCCCTTCAATTTGAGGGTGTGACTGCCTCCATGCTTGAAGCTTTACCGAGAGTTTCGCTTGAATGATTGCAGGATCAGATCTTATCGTCTTGTTATACACGGTTTTCGGTGCTGCTGGGGCTAGGTCTGATGTCCAGAACTTTACCAGTCAACTTTTGAGGGTCAGTTAAGAGAGGGGCCACGACTGTGGTGCCAGCTGTCTCAGCCAACTTGAATATTGGTATGGGGCGTGTATAACCTTAGTCAATCCCTACCAAAGAATAAAATGGAATTGATTCATCCATGTTGTTTTCAAAACCAATTAGGACTTATGAGTCAAGACTGTAGGGTCAAGGCAGTCTTAATGCATTTCCTAATTGAACGGAAGACATCTACAAAAGCGTAGTAGGATGACTTCAGTAACTGAATCTTGTTTGATGATTTAACCACCGATTAAGTTGGTACGTAGGACTCAGAGCACGGCTTGCCAAATCATAGGCTGCGTATGGTCAGTACTATCATTGATAATTGGGTTTCCCTTGAGCACAAGTCTAGGTTATATAACTCTCCAGGATTGTGAAATTGAATTCAATTTCAAATTCAAAAACTGTAAAGTAGATGCTTCTCTGAGTTCTGTGGCAGATATTGTCCTTAATGCGCGTTACTTACCAAAGAATTCCCACGCAAAATCATTTCGTTCAGATATGGAAACGAAATATAAGATCTTACGAAAAGCGTAATGAGCTAAGGAGTAATAGAATGAATTACGAAGGTACGAATGGGTCATACAAGTGAGCTCTAGATAATCGAAGCCCTAGGCAGTCAATGTTGCTTTTCTGAGCCAAATCGATCTACAGTATGAACTGATTTAAAGCAAATATGTTTTTAGGACGCTACAAAATGTTCGCACATCACCTTTATTGATCCAAATCAGGCGTCTGGGAAGATAACGAGAAATCTATTATGGACGTAGGTACCCAGGAATGAAATGCACACGAGATGACGTTGAAAAGTTTAAGTTAAAGGAAAATGGCTCTGAGGTTTCAACCCGCTATATGAATGCAGAATAGAGCACGGCGGGCTAGGAAAAACCCCAATGCTGCTAGGATAGACCATCTTTGGAATATGATATTAGGAGCAGTGACTTATTTTCATGAAAGGGAAGAACTTCTGTTTTGAGAGAATTGGCCAAAAGACCTTTCTAACTCAAGAATCGCCAACTATATCTGCTCTATCCCGAACTTTAGAGCAGATATTTAGGTAGGCAGGATAAAATAAACAGTGCAGATACATAATCTGCAAATGGCGGAGCGTAAATATTAGAACTATTGAGAATATAAAGCAGTGAATCGACCAAAATTCACCATTCCAGTGGGAACTAAATACCACATTATAGGCAATCCCTGTCATCATCACCAATCAGCTATCATTCAGTGACCGTAGTCAGCATAAGCAATCAGGGTCCCATTGTCATATTTTTTGGTTTTATCCACAAAACGCCGTGTTGTCTGGGTGAGTCACACATAAAATTGCATTGTCGAAAGCACCCTCCATGATGATGCCCAGAGAGTGCTCTTCCTTGTCGAGTGTACCTGGCCAAAAGATTTTCAAGCGCCGTTTTGCAGGATCTTCGGCATTGGTAGAAATGTTGTAAAGAGGATGCATTTGCAATCGCGTGTTTTTTCGCAACCGTAAGCTTGATTATTCTTTCCATGCTCTTAGCCAGCGTCTTGTTACCTTTTCTGATTTTTGGTATAATGTCTGCTCTTACTGTTCGCCAGGGGTTCGGTATGTATGTATGTAAACAAATTGCAAACAAAACACTGTCAATGCCGGACTTCGTATCATCTGAGAATTAAATATATGGTCATTAAATATGGGGTCATTGCGCCAGTCTGTACAATAGAACAATTAAATACAAGCTTCAGAATAAAGCAAGCAGATTTGCGTAAAACCGCTCGATAATGTCGAGAGCAAAAGACCTTCCAAAAACATGTCTCTCCCTCAAGGTAACTATTTGGGCGATATACGAGTATGTATTGTACTCGTAGTTCCCCTATTCAAAACTTATTCGCAAACATTTCTAGCCTATGTACCCCATCCACTAGTAGTTTCAGTTTTTATCTTCGAGTCAAGGAGCTCTCCATTCCTCCTCCACTGGTATGGTTCTTCCGCCCGAAAATAAATTTCGCAACATTATTTTCGTTTATGGTTCGATTACTGTGTTCATTTCGGGTGACTCTTGTTCCGATATCATAAACACCATGCTTATCTCTGCAGATACATTCGATGTGAAGTACAATACTAGGAGAATTATTTCATTTGAAAAACAATTACTGATAACAGTAAAATGGAGGCACATTTTATTGGATTATCTATGTCTGATATCGAAATGTAAAAATTTTTTTTGGTGGCGTATACGTGATGGTATTTGTATCTGAGCCTTAGTCATCACTTGTGTCATCTTTGGTGATAAGAAAAATTGATTCTTTTGTTTTTCATGTTTTTCATTACTACAATACGAATGTGAGTGTGTATATGTACTTTGGCTTTGATTTTACTGTCGATTGACGAATTTTCGCTAAATAAAAAGAGAAGGGTGTTATGAAATTGTAATCGAGTAATGAATATTTGTTCGATTAGTAAACAATTTAAGCATGGAGATTTGATGACATTTGTCATGGGTTAAGTATAGAATGATAGGTCATTGTCACAGAATGAAGGAATCCTAAAACGAAAACAAACTATAGCAGGAGATTTATTGAATAGAGTCATTCTGACTTTATTGTCAGTAATCTGGTAATTTGTTTAGTTGCAATTTTATGGTAAGGGTTCGGTAACTGTTTACCAAATTGATTTACGGGAATAAATGAACAAATACAAGGCTTGACATTCATAGTTTTGCAATTCGTAATCGAATTAAGTCTCACCTAAGGCACTATCTACGTCAGTCTCCTTTTCCCTTTTACTCATTCTCTTTTACTTTTACTCACTGTTTAAGTAAATTTTACAACCCGTGGGGTTCCCTAACTTTACGAGTATTAACATCATTCTACATTTTCTTCTGCCCCTACTTCGAACGTCAATTATTATAAATGCCTGTCGTGTAGACTTAAGTTTACGGGATGCCCATACATCCATGGGAGCAAGGATACACCTTGCCATCGCTCACCGTCATTCCATTGATACCAATTCGAAACGGTGTTGGAGGCACAAGTTCCACCCTTGGTATGAGTCGAGGCCGACTTAAAACCTCTTACTGCTCTTAGGGTCACAGCACCCAGTACTTATTGCAACTCTACATTGGGTTAAAACTAACAGGAAACCCCTTCCCACGATTTGGGTTTAAACCACAGCCAGCATGACGCTCCCACAAGAGGGCCTACCTCTACAAATCAGGCCCGGACCGAAATCCGGGGAGCTTCTGACTCCCATGGTACCGTGATTTAAATCTTGCCTATGACCGACAACTTGTAACTGATCAAATCGTAGCAACCTTCGGTAGCGTTATCTAAAGATGTTTATGATACTCTACCACGGCTTTTTATTAGACAACGTCATTGATAGGCGAAGCCTTGATAATTGGGAGGGGGCCCAGGTGTTGCTACAATCCGGGATGAAACTAGGCCTTTACCTAAAATGCGGCACTGCTAATTGGTTGAGGTCCAGTTTAAATTGCGGGTCCGTAGATTCGTCCGTAGATTCGTAGCATCGAAGAATCTTTGAGCCGGAGGTGTGGTTTACAATCGCCTAGCTTGGCCTAGGCATCATAGACATTGGATCCGTTGACGTCTGACTAGATAGATATTGCTGCACAGCCCGTACTTCTTCTCTCGAAACGGCCAAGGGGTTCCTTATTCGATTTTTACAAGGTCCAAGCCTCGTTTCTCATTTTGGCCGCTTCGGCTTCAATACCTTGAAAAGTCTATTTATAATGAATTCTATAACTACGAGTATATGTATTAATAAATTTGAATTTGTACATATTTTTATTTGAAGCGTTTTTATCTGAAAAAGCCTTCGCGCTACAGGCACCTTAACACGAGCGTCATCTTTAATGACGCCGTTGTGGTCGCTAAGACTCAACCGACTACGGTCGGCTAAGGAGTGACGAACTAAGAACTGCCAAACCTGATTCCAGTGGTGGAGTGCAAAGTTGGGGTCAAACCAACCAGGCGCTACCTGGGCTGATCTTTTATTTCCGGCCCTACTCGTGGGAACCAGATCAATTTTTCATGGATAAACAAAAAACAAACAAAATACAGACAATCCCTGTCCAGAAAGAGTTAGAGGTGAGTGAAGGCGAGAACTCGACTTCATCCATCTACCTCCTAGTAGGAGAAATTGAATAAGTGGAGCTTCTGACTACTGATAGTCAGGTGTTCGAAAGAACATTCATTAACGAGAGCGATTTCACCGGTGAGCACAAGGCAGGACCTCGGTCGAAGCGGTATCCAAGGCAGCTGGAACATCCGCTGCCGAAGCTACATCCAAGAGGCAAAGAAATAAGGGTAAGGCCGTGGTGGTGGAAAAAGTGGGAACAGCTGGCTTAGCCGCTGGCACATCACCGCTGCTAAGAGTGCGATGAACGCACACAAAATGTAAGAATTTTGCTACGTAACTCTAGCCATAAGATAGCAAAATATGAGGGCTGTGATCCCAGCAACTTAAGCGAATGGGAGAAAAAGGCTTTTGAGAGACCGAAGGCCATCTTGGCCAACAAATTGCTTACTCAACAGGTGACAAGCAAGGAAGATGTTGCTGCAAAGGCGGGAGTGGAAGCCGATCAGGCGCCACTACGTAGCAAAATTAAAATAGGGGGCTAGCGCGTGTTTGGAAAGGAGGCAAGTTTTAGCAGCAAGAGAGGCAGATCCGACGACGTCGTGAAGCCGAGTGAAGTAAAAAAGGTGAAGGCTGGTACTTCATCCGCACTGCGTCGTAAGCAATGACGGCAACATGTGAAAGGAAGTGTGGCAAACCACTTTTTCCGACCTCGGCCTACTTCCCCTATGCTGTATGCAAATGAAATTGCTATTTTCATAGATGGCTCGGAAACAGAGGGAGGAACAGGTTCTGGTATCTTCTCAGAAGACCCAGAACTAAGAGTGTTTATAAGACTACCGGATGCAAGCAGTGTCTTCCAATCAGATGTTTTGGTTGTCCTCAGGTCGAAGAAAATTTTTAGGGAACAATTTCAGGGAACCCATCCCGGTGTGGTGTCTTGTGTATGTGTGATAGCATATCTATCATACCTTTGTTAACCTAACCTAACCTAACCTTATCTAAATTAAACTGAAATATTTTGAATCTAAAATGTTACCAGCATGCAGAACTCATTCAAGAGGAAGATCAAGTGGAAGCAGTTACTGTGGATTCAACAAATATCTAGAAGGTGTTGAGTGAAGCTAATACTTTAACCTGGAGTTGGGAGAAGATAAATTCAGAATTATTCCAACATACGTTAGGTCTAATAATTGGGAAAGCGATTTTGAGATATTAGTATGCAACAACAATTCCAACATAATGATTCTCAGTGATTTTAATGCGAGAATCAATAAGGAAGGCGGTGTTGAAAGTGAAAATTTGGGCATAACTCGGAATTCTAAAGACCACATACATAATATCAGAGGGTTAGAACTACTTAGCAATTCAAACGAAGGTGTTTCCAAGCAAATGTAATGATGCTTATAAAAGCTTTAAAGAGTTATGCAATAAAAAGAAAAAAACTTAGTACGAATCGAAGGCATTCAAATTGAGCCAGTTTAATAGGGAGGTCGAATTCTGGAAGGTAGCTAAAAAAAACCTAATGGTAAACGATGTATTAGCAACAGCGAATTGTCACCCTACGTACTCGAACTGCATTTTAAAAAGTTACTATATCCAAATAAAAGCAGAAATATCCTCCATTATGCTAATCTAGGGACTCAGACATTGGTTTCCATCCTTTATTGGAGTATGGTGTAATTCCCCAGCAGTTTAAGGAAGAAATAATTTTTCCAATCCATAAAAAGTGATGCAAATCAGGCTCTGTTAATCATCCTGGAATTTCATTTTCAAACACTTGGTATAAAGTGTTCACAGCTGTTCTACAAAAAAGGCCTACTTCTTGGGTTACGGCTAACAATATACATCAGGAATTCCAGGCAGGATTTAGACCCGATTATTCAACAGTAGACTATATTTTCATATTAAAAGGATCACTTGTGGCAAAAGGCATTTATGTGGCTGAGTGCCTGTGTGGGGCCAGTAAGTTAGTATAAGATTGTTAAGTAATTGTAAGCTAGCATTTAATCATTTTTTGTTAGAATGTAAGATTTAGTGTTAAGAAAATAAAATGCATTTAAAACTAACTAACTAAACTAGCATTTATGTGGATGTCAAAGCGGAGTTTGATGCAGTGGACCGAAACGCATTACTTTATAAACCGTACAATATGGGAATCTCGATAAAATTTGGTTGAATCCTCAAAAATGTACTGTGTAGACGCACTGGAGTAAGGTAAAGCTGTTCATTAAGTCCAGTCTTATTTGTACTCTTTATTGACGATATTGCCGATATTGCCGATATTTTACCAGGTGGTGTTCAATATGCTGGTGTATTAATCAAAGCACTTCTCTTTGCCGATGTTATTGTGCTTCTAATCCATGCACTGGAAACACTACAAAGCTTGTGGAAACTTGGTGTCATTGTGTCAATCTAGAGAAGTCAAATAGTGGTGGAAGAAACTGCCACAAAGAGATATTGTCACCTAAGGGGTATCAAATAGAAATAGTCAAGGAATATATTTATGTTGATGTGCTTTTAATGAAAAATATATGTATGGAGGAGCACCTGAAAGTAATATTTACCAGAGCGAAAAGAGCTGTAAATGCAACAAATACGTAAATGTTCTGTGAGTGGAAACATAGTCTATTACAAAAAATACAAGATTTTCAAAGCTGTCGAATAAGTCCACTTTTTTTATGCAGCACAAGTATGAAATAGCCAAAAAACTCTTAAGGTATCATATTAAACTAATCTTTCACCTTCTACCGAGTACACCAAACTATCTCTTGATAATTAAAACAGGACTATTTCCTCTAGTCCATCCTCCTTTCTTTGACTGCCTTGACGTGGCTTAAGAGTCAAAGATCCTAAGGTTCTAAAAAGAACGCAGGTGAGTCGTCAAACTAAGCGCTAAGGACGTCTAAACTAGAAGTAAAATAGTTAACTGTATGGAGGTGACCCAATAAGATTATACTCCAGATATTACTCGCAATAGTGACAATCTACCCGTGATCGATTCGATTGCGGCCGGGACACGCATTCTCGAGGCCCCACCTGGTATAATACACAACTTCCCCACCGATTTCAGCGCTGACCGAGTAGCTGCTGGAGCACTTGACTTCGACGACTCCTGCGGTTCTTTTTACTATTGAGGTGGAACGATGGACAGAGTACCGGAGAGGACTTGCCTGATACAGGTAAGCTCCATCAGAATAGGAAAGTGGTTAGTTAGGGTACTGTTTCTGACGGCTTGTGTAGGAAAACCGAAAAGGTGGAACGGGCTCCAGACGTGACACACTCTGAATGACTACCGCCTAAGGGGTAGCTTAAACGCACGGCGCAAAGAAATGGCAAATGCCGTTGAAGGAGCGAGTACCAAAATTTTCAATCTCCCAGCGCCGACGGAGAAGAGAATCAGGTCGGTGGAAGTGACACCCATTGAAACCGATCAACCTCTCGGATCTGAAGCTGCACCCTCTTCTTCCGTCCCGAATAGGGCCAAGTGGGCAAGACCGGCGCACCTACTAGGAGTTTCAAGGTTTTCAGACAAATGACGAGTTCCGGAGCAACTCAGAGTAACAGGTGATGTTCTGATGAGTCTGGACTGGACCCTGTAAAGCAGAAAATCTACTCTCACAGGGAGAGAAAGAATCAGGAAAACAAGGACGGCTCTCTCGTTGTCGGCTTAGACAAAGCTTCTGTCGAGACCATGGTAGTGGGACACCACTCACGTCCCTATCTGCACCTTGGAAAAGTTAACTTCGACTTTGTTTCCACATGAGTGCAAATAAGAGACGACTACCCCATTGGTAATCTATTTTATTTGCCGAACTCACTCTCACCATCTAAACTTGTGCAATTTTGTAACCAAGATCTAATTGCTGCAGACATAAGCTACGAAACGAATGGAGAATGGTACAAATTCATCGTTATGTCTGTTTGATTTCCCAATGATTTTTTATTGACGCCGCCACACCAAGCGGTAGCAGAACTCATTGAGTATTGTGATTCCAGGGAGATGGGACTTATCATATGCTGCGATGCTACTGCTCAGAAAATTTTTTGGGGTAAATCATCTTCGTACTATCGCCTGACCTGGCTGTCAACAATGTTGAATCTCAGCCAACTTTTGTTACGAGAGTAAGACAGCAAGTAATCGACTTAATTTTATCCAACAGGTAAGCTAAGGAGATTACTGGCTGGAAAGTACTATCGAAGATCTCCATGTCAGACCATAGATATAGGATGCGAGGTTTCAACCCTGTTGAAGAGGAGGAATCCGCAGAAAACCAACTGACACAATTTAAGGAAGAGCGCGACAAGAACAATAGTACCCCCCATAAGCTCAGGACAAAAGTTAGTGGAAGCTGTTCAGAACCTGAACGGTGCCCTCACCAAGTGTTTCGAAATGGCATGTCCAGCTAGTAAGCAATCCTTCAGATTGTGGAATTAGTGGAACGCAGACCTGCAGCGTCTCCGTGGAGAATCCAAATAACTTCTAAACAGGTCACATAAGACTCATTTGGTGGAAGATTGGAATCTTTACAGATCGACGCAAAAAGAATTTAAGAAGCTTATTGTGAAGAGCGCCTGTTACAAAGCTTTTTGCGAAAAGATCGAAACTATCGATGAAACCAGAAGGCTTTTTCTCAAAAGGAGAAGATCAAAGTGAGTTGAACAACACAACACGCCGTGGCTAGTACATCTCATCGGTTGTGATGACGTATGAGGCCATTAAATATGATGTTGCTACCTTTGATTTAAGTGACCTGGCACTGATGGCATATACCCAGTTATGTTATAGACCAACTGCTGGCAACTCTGAAGAGAATTTTCACTGCTAGCCTAGCAAGCCTGGGGTTTAAGACTTATAAGTCTGACTTCCTTCATTCTGAAACCGTATGTGGCGGCGGAGGTAAACAGGGGTTGCCCGCAAGAGGGCGTTCTGTCTCCATTGCTACGGTGCATGTTGGTTGACTCATTACTCAACGCGCTCAATAGTTCTAACGTCACAAGCATACGTGGATAATGTAGCTGTACTGTCTGTTGGACCGTGTTTAAAGACTTTCTGCTCTAAGGCATAGACAGACCTAGACGTGATCTGGTGCACTAGGAATGGACTTTCATTCCTTTTCCAAGAAGGAGGAAGCTGTCTGGTCTGACTCAACCAGTGCATAAAGGCATCACTATCCAATTCTCCAAAGAAGCTAGGTATTTGGGTGTCATCCTGGATAACAAACTTCTCTGTACTAAACATGTTATGTCGAAGGCATCTAAGGCGCTGTCGCCATTCTATCAGTGCAGATGAGTTATTGACAAGACATAGGGCCTGTCATCAAGAAGAGTCTTTTGGACACGGCTATTATAAGTCCAATTATACCTCGCTTCGCTATGCTTCGGTTTTTGTTTATTTTCCTCCCCTTGCCATTCATATTATGGGCTGCACTCTCAAAGCCATCTTCCGTTTAAAAAGAAGTTGTCTTTGGTACAACAAGCACTGGAGCTTTGATGACCTTGCGCGTCAGCTGTCTTTGGACTCTGGTCATGACCCATCCGATGCAATGACACCAAAACTCCTGTTGCGAAAAAAATACAAAATCGACTTTCCCTGTGCCCGGGACTGGTTTCGCCCAGAATATGAGCCAGGAAAGGAATGCAGGCAGTCGGGTTTTCACGGACGGCTCCAAAACCAATATTGGGGGTGACGCTGATGTCTTTCTAGAGAACGACAATGTTAGATTTCACTTCACGTTAGGAAAGCTTGCATTTGTCTTCCAAGCGGAGATTTACGCAATGCGGATGCAGAGATCTATATTACGGAGAACCAGTAGAGGGGGTCGAAGCATTTGCATCTGTAGTGATAGCCAAGCTGCGCTTAGTGCCTTGCTAAAGCCTCTTACGATTTCCAAGCTATTTCAAGAATGCAAGAAATCACTGAATGCAGGCGGAAGGCTAAATTCAGTGACACTTATCTAGGTCGCAGGTCACAATGGGATCACGGGAAATGAAATCGCCGATGAACTTGCCAGGCAAGGTTCCATGGTGAGCTTTTCAGGACCTGAACCTACGATCGGTCTGCCTGCGTCCTCAGTTAAGGCTTCTATTGACAGTTCTATGAGCACAACTGCAGTTGTCATAGTCCCCCGGGATGCAGGCAAACCAAAGGAATGCTTTTCCACGTCTCTAGTCAGCGGCCTTTCTGCTATCCCTCAGCATAAAAGACTGCAGGTCTGCACTTAAATGTGCTCGGCATAAGTGGCACAACACCCTGCGACGCTTGCTTTGAACGTGATGATGATACCGCGTAGTACTATCTCTGTACCCGGTACCCGGCACTGACGTGGTGTGCGCTGGTACTGTAGGCACCTTACCACTGAAGAGCCTTTCTTCGTAAGACTAAAAGATTTCGTTGAAAGAAACTTACAAAGAGTACAATGCAACCAGACTCCTCGGAGAATTTCTCGGCGATTTTTTTGCAGGTTTTTTTGATGCGCCACGATTGAACGAAAGCAGAAAGTAGCAGTCACATTGTAGGATGAAATCATTTTTAGACTAGTCGATAGTGGTGCGAGACTGATAATAATGACACTGCGTACGTTCTGGGCTATCAAATTTGAATCGTTTACTACTGATGGGGGGAGTCAATATTCCTGATTTGTTTTATACACTCTTTATGATGTCATGTTATCGATTATCGTTAATGGCAGGGAGCAGAGATTTGGCGAATATGTGCGGCAATTTGTTTTCACGACAACTTAGCACTTTAGTTGAATTTTTATTTACTAAAGTCTTCGGCCTACACTGACATACATAAAGGCCGTACACGAAGAATCCACTTCTGGTCCTATTTTGTTTTCATTTTAAATTACTGCAGTATTAAGAACCATTTGACGGATGGCTTAGAACGTTTGTAGCCGAGTTACGTATTTGCTTAGGTGACGCTACAGTTAGGAGTGAAGCTGGGCCTCAACTAACAAGGCTTTCCATTTAGCCAGGTCTTTAAACAATTGCCTCCCTTCTACTCGTTTTCGCCACCTAAGGTAAGGTCTTCTCTACGGCGTTGTCCCTACAGGTTAGATTCGAAGACTTCGTGGCCAGGAGCATTTGTGTCCATTCGCTATAGTACATGTTCTAGAGATCTCAGGCGACAGCTCGCACAGTTCGTTGTTGAATTTTTTCCGCCAAAGCTTATTGATTCAAGCGAAACCGAATATTTTTCCAAGGATTTTTCTCTCGACTGAGGATATCTTCAGCCGCTTTCAACGGAGCCCATGCTTTTTCGCCATAAATTAGGACTGGGATGATCAATGTCTTATATAGAGTCTCCTTACTTTTTCGGGATAGGGCCTTACTACTCAATTACGTTCTTAGCCCAAAGAAACAGCGATTGCCAAGAGTGATTTTTCGGTTTATTTCTGCTCAGGTTTGGCTGAGATGCCAAAACCAGACATAGCTCTATCTATATAGCTCGTCTCTATAAATTATATCATTAAAATCGATGAAAAGGATCTGCCGGAGTGTGAAAATTTGGTAGATTTTGGACTTTCCTGGTCTGAAACAGCACCGATGGGGACAAATCAGGTAGTTGGCGTAGTATCACAGCTTTTTAACATCCTTATTCTCGGCCTACCCCATCGCACTTCATGGATGGCAGTGATATCTTCTTGGTAGCTATCAAGGTCCTCTGTCATTGCTCGGCTTTACGTCGCCCCTTAAGGGTCCGAACATTCTACGTGCAAATTGGAATGGCGTTGTAGTTTAAAAATTTGCAAGGGTCGTCAACCGCGAATCCGTTCCTCACATCTTCTTAATCTCTTCCGTATAAGGTTGGGGCCTTTATGACAACCGAGGCCAGTATTAAGTTATTGGCCGAGCATACCCTTGCGGTTCTAGCCTACGTGAGTAAGAATTTACTCCTGTAGTAACCAGAGATCACCACTGGGAGCTAAGGCGAGCACTACGTTACGATCTTGATTGTTGTGCTGCTGGCCCAATCCAAGTTATAGGACAGTCAGCAGTTTCCTAATCAACCTCCGCGAAGGTGTTAACTGTAAGCAGCAAGACCGAATGAAATTATTTCAGTCATAGTATGGTAGAACATCCCGATATTGATATTATTTTCCATACGCCACCTTGCTCCCAACATCTAGTGTGCAATACGTGGTGTGGTACAAAATTCTAGCAAAGTACCGATGAATTGACTAACAACTGCGTGACGGTTACGCTCGTGGGAAGTTGACAGTCTTCTGTTTGCAAATCGCTGCTATTGTATTAGATTACAGACTGATTTTTAAACGACTGTATCAAAGACAGTAGCAGTCTTTAATAGAGGTGCTGAAAGTTTGACATTTTAATAGCTATTATGATTGTACAGATCATGTTTAGATCATTGCAAGATCTTGTACTTCTATTGACGTTCAGCGTTCAGGGCAATGAATGATTTGTTCCTCCAGGTGATTGCGTTAGGTTGGGAAAGACTTTAAAGGGGTTGAATAAAGCGTTATTTTGATACATATCACTAAAATTAACTAAGTGAGCAAACAAAGTGCAACTAGACTCCTTTCTAGGTCTAAACACACCGCAGGTGATCCGTCACGTCGAAGTTAATGATAGGCATGCTTGAACACCTAGACCAACGACTCATATTTCACAATGGCGGAAGAACGTCAGTTCAGAAAGCGATCATTCAAGTCTGATAGCCTTTATAATTCAAAACACTACAAATCTTTAAAACTCAATATCAAGATCGACAAATGTGCTATAATAAGGCAATCATTTGTCAGATAGTAAGTCTCAAGTGGCTACAAGATCGAATCTTTTCACTAAAAAAATCCATTGCTAATCTAACTTGTGAGACAAGTGTTTAAATTTGTTCGATTCCTGATTATCTTAAGCATATGAGTTGGCTAACTGTTGCTGAGCAAAATTTTGAGATAGATCTAGATTTAAGCCATTCAAAGAGATTTATTCGAAAGCTCTGTTAAAAAGGCAAGCAAAGTGCTCTACATAATCGTCTTCACCCAAGGTGGTACTCGGCCTACTACGATTTGTGATGTTCCCTAATATGCAATGGCAATAAGTTTGGATACCCTAACAAACACACTTTCTTCGATCTTAGGGGTCAAGCAGTTGATAAGAATGTTCCTTCAGACAGCACGACTTAAGAAATTTAAAAAATTAAAATGGGTTTTGGAAGCTCTACCCCCAAAAATGCCATTGTCTACTGAACAAATAAAAACAGAGCAGAGAGAATGGCGAAAGACGGCTACAGGTGCAATAAAGCTTAAGAGATGAATGCTCCAATTTACCAACAACGACGGTAAGCAAATAAAACTGAAATAGATTCCTAATTTCCTAAACAGGGTCAGTTCTGAGGGCTTTCATTCCAATAATGTCTGAGGAAACTTGTGCTTTAAACAGTAACCCTCAGTTTCAAAGGATTTTGTGCAGATGGAAAGAGGATATGTATTAAAAAGGAGCCATATCCTCTCGACATATTGAACCAAGAAGAATAGCAATGATAACTGCCTAAATGACATAGAGTACAAGCAATGCGTAAATCTACTTAGAGAGCTAGCCAAATTCAAGTGAACAGCCAATGTTTTCGACGTATAAAGAATCCTGGATAAAGACTGTTGAACTCCCGTTGTGAGTTTGATAAAGCCTTCGCCGTAGTCAATTAGAAAGATGTAATGAGCTTTTTGGTTTTCAGTCACTGTATTCAGGCTTTTGGCAGACAGACGATCCAAAGGTGGGTTTGTCGGAAAATATGATATAGGGTTAGCAATGACGTCAATGCTACTTGCACAAAAGTCAAAATAAATATTGTAAGTGCCCCCATAAGGATTCTCTCTCATAACGCTGGCCGCATATTAGGCCCACCTATGGACATATTTCCTCTAAATATCCGAGGGAATAATATTTTCGCTACAACTTGCAATGGAGTTTCAACAACCTTTTGTACCGTTTATCTAATGGGCATGGGGCCTGAAGCAATGAGAGTCCAAATCTGTAAGACCGCATTGGGGAAACAATATTCGGGCTATAAAATCCAGTAGTCCGAATATTTTAATTAGCTCAGTCGAAGAGATTACAAAGATATTCAGTGTGTTCCACAAACGACAGACAACAGACAAACATTATTGACAATTGGTATAAGTCCACAAACTGCAGACAATGGCGATGGTCTTTTTGTAGTCGATGATGCACAGGAAAAATTGGATTTGCTGGGAGCTGTTTTCGAACGATCTAGCTCACCGTAACCACGCAATAGGGCCTATGTGAACCACCTCTATCTGCGTAATGACCTTACAATTTGGCGATCTGAGAATAATGGTGGACGAGCCACTCTTTTATTCGTTCGAAAATATAAGAATCTCGGACTCATTGAAAAACAAAAAGTCGTCAGGAATAGACGGAATTTCAGATGTCATATTTGAACACCTGCCCTTGGAAGCAGTGGACAATCTCTCTACGCCATTTAACAATGTTCTGAATAACTCGTACTATCCAGTGAATAGGAGAATAGCAGTGGTACAATATATCCCGAAAAGGGATAAAGTTAGAACTTACCCTACAAATAAATATTAATCATAGTAAGACAACCTTGTCTACCTTATGACTAAGGAGGACATCGACATCGCCTTCAGCCACGAACCTTGGATAACCCGAGGCAAAATAAGAGAGCTGAAGTCATGCAAATTGGTCACCCACAAGTCGAATCAGGTAACGAAAGTAGAATTAGGGCCGGTATAGCTGCAAAATCTAATATCAAATTATATATCTCCAGGCTCCTAAGCAATGACGACCAAGCAATAGTCAGCTATGAGCGGCCAAATAAACCGCTGCTCAAATTTGCTTCAACATACATATCGCATGAATCGACTGACGGACCCCCTCCAACAATACTTAGCTCACTTAGCAACAAATAGCAGAAATAGGGGTAGCATGGAAACCAATTCTCGAGGTGAGTCCCCCCGCAGTAATGAACCAACGTTAGCCATCAGCAATATACGGCAGGTGTTAAATGTCACCCTACTGAGTAAATCTGACATCCTTGCCGTATGCCAGTGGAAGGTATCTTCAGACATATCTTTCTCTGATCATATTATGATCAAGTTCAATGCCAAAGACAAACCCATACCCCTCTATTGTACAAAAATCCTAAAAATACCAACTGGGACAGCTTTGCATCAAGGATAGATCAACAACTTTATGTCCTCATCGAACTGAAATGGTCGAAAACCCCCGCTGAAATAGACTATGCAGCGGAAAAACTAGAGATGATCTTCACTCAGGCTCTTCACCAAGCATATCCTACGAATATCAAGAAATCCAAGAACTCTCCACATTGGTGGACGAAAGAACTACAATGCATTCGGAAATAGGCAAGAAACCTTTTCAATGCAGCCAAAAGCTCAAACTTGTGTTCCGACTGGGACAAATATAAGGCCAGGTTGAAAAGAAAATCATGAAGAAAGTTGAAAGGACAACAGAGTGTGCGAGGCTAATGAAAGTTATATTTAAGGAACCTGGAGTAGTTTTAGATTTAAAACTTTTTTTTTTTTGTTTTTTTAAAACTTAACACTCAAGTGGGTATTAATACACTTAAAATGCCTGAGCATGTGTTAAGTTTTTAGGAAAATGGGACAGAGGGAGAAAGAAAGATTTTTGGGCTCAGTGGTTTCGCTCCATGGGTGGCATCCAACATTTAATGGGGAGACTAAATTACTAGTGTAATTGGACTTGTTATTGTATTAGAGGCAACCATTCGTCTTATGTGAATTAAGTTGCCTGAAAAAAAGAATGTCTTTCGGACGAGGCTCTGATTCGAGCACCGAACCTTCCGATTTGGAAGCCAACACACTATCACTTGAGCCACGGCCACCCACAAACTGCCAGATAGTAGCTACACCAAATCTAATACTGAAGTTTTGGGACTACCTACTTTCCTGTATGCACTCCTACTCCAATGCCGACACATTCTTCCCTAGATCTCAGGTGGGATTATGGGGGAAAAAAAAGTTTGGTGTTATAGACTCATTCTCCTCTTAAAAATCCCCTGTGCTGGACGAAGTCATTCCAATGATGCTTCCAAAAAAAGCAAACTGTGATACCGTTCCTAAAAAGACTATAATAGAAGCATCAAGTATGAATATGTACCCCAATGCTGGGCAGTCGGTAAGCTCAGCCATACCCATCCAAAAGACCTCAGACCCATAAGCCTAACTTCGTTAATTGTAAAACAAAAACTTTAGATAAACTGCTTGACACTCATATTCAAAGTAATCTGCACCCAGAAGACATAGCCTCAAACCAGTATGGCTATACAAAAGCCAAACCCAAAGGGAGAGAATGAGTACCTAACCCCAAGACTGTCCTATGGATATTAGATGTCAGGCCTATCATAGCCTACGGTACTCTACAAATAAAACTAGCGGCCTTAAGTTAATGGCAGAAGTACAGAGGATTGCATGTATAGGCACGACTCATGCCATGAGAACAACACCAACGGCAGGACTGGAAAATATGCAAGAATCTGCAACGAAAAGCGCTTTAAGATTGAGTCAGCTGAATGGGTGCAAACCAAACCCGAAAGGCAATTCGCCTGCATTTTCCAAGCAAAGTTGAATTTGACAGGAACCAAATGATACCAAACTCGATATCCATATTCACGGATGGATCAAATATGGAGATTGGAACTGGCGTCGGGATCTTCTCCTACCGATTGAACTTAATATGCTCACATTGCCTGATGTATTACAAGCCAAGATATTGGAAGCAGTATCCCACCAGAATATTACTACATTTATTGACAGCCAGGCTGCCATCAAAGCCATAGCGGCAGTCGAAATCAAATCGAGGCTTATAAAGCGCTGTCGCGAAGAATTTAAGCCTCTTTGCGTTCAGCATAAAGTTACGCTATATATAGAAAGTCCTGCAATGAGCATTCAGACGAGCTAGCTTGAAAAGTTACTTCCTGAAAGGGAACCGGCTGATCAAAGTATCAAATCTCCACTCAGCACTCTGAGAATTCAAATGGAGCGAATGATACAAATAAAAGCCCATGAAAGGTGGAAAAACCTTCTAACCTGCGAGACCTCAGAACAACTACGCCCGGAGCTCAGCAAATCCAGAATAAGTAAGATTAGATCTAAAATCAGAGCTGAACTATCTGCGATTGTTGGATTGCTCACACTATTCATGCCGCACCAAAACTGATCTCCGACATACAATGGAACAAATGCAAAACCTGTGTACTTCGAGAAGGCCTTCGATATTGTATGGTTAAAAGTGGTAAAGGCAAGAAGTCTTAAGCTTTCGACATGTAAGCGAACGTCTTCTAGCTTCTATTTGCCAAGATCAGCTTGGTATGCGCTCACGCCCCAACAGAGGAAAAAGATGGCACTATCAAAGAATGTTCATACTAGCTCCTCGACGAAACTTAGAAGCAATATCCGAAGTATGACATTAAAATCGTCTTAGGCGATCTCAATGACAAAATATGAGATAGGATATTTTGTCAGTGCAATTGGGAAGCATAGTCTGCATGACACGGACTATGTTATTTGACTTTGCTGCGGGGCGGAACATAAACATAATTAGCATACGGTTTTCCCTCCTTAATATCCACAAAGAGGCACAGTGGTCACCTGACTGAGTAATGTCCAAACATTTTGAGATTCGAAGCACTACCTCGTTGCAGGCAGAATATTTCAGATACCTCAACAACGCAGACATATAGTGAGCAAGAAACCGCCAGTCTTTTCTGACCGCGTATTGCTTAAACCCTCGACGATGCAACCAGCATGAAGTGCTGAAGACGAGCGATATCGATGTGAAGAATCCTTCAGAAACGCTGCAACTAATGTGCAGCCATGGTTTGGCTGTGAAACCCATGGTTTGATGAAGAATGCAGGGAAACAAGTCGTCCGCCAATCTGCACTGCATAGAAGAACTTCGTGTTCGCCAGAGGAAAACACCGTGAGAAGCTCGTGATCGAGAAAATAGAGATGCACTACTCCAGGAACAATATTTTAATGTTTTACCTCTTACAGACGAGTTATTCAGAGCCATGTCCAGCCTTCGTAACTCTGCCATATTGGCCCGGGAAAAATCGAGTTAGCTATGTTAGATGAGGCCTGGTCCATTAGGACTATAGCGCCATCTACGCCTTGAGATTTTTTAATTGAGGCTCATCTTAATCGAACTGAAATTAGAAGTCTTCCATGCTAAACATTTTGACAAAGCTACTCAAACGTCTGCTTAGTTGTTTTTTGGGCCTTGACTTAAATTCGTAAACTCATATGATGCCATAACTTTCATCTACTATCGAGTTGTTCTTCTCTAGAACGCCATCCAGTTCGTCTGATGCTAAATAAATATAAACCTGAAGAAAGGATACTGAAAACGTTGCCCTTCATACCGCACAATATCGTAATGCACGCGCAAAGCCTTTTGTCCTTCTTTCTAATGGCTCATATCTAAGTCTTTAAGTTTTATCGCAAAAATGTCTATATCTATAATTGGACACATGGGTTTATTTATTGGTTCAGTAACTTCTTTTGAAAACTGTTCCCAATCGCTTGATACGAGTAGATTTCCCTATTTCTTGGAAAAGCTCGACTGCTTTGTTATCACTCTTATTGCTGTCACACCTTCCGGTATTGATGTCTTTTGTTCTTAACCACGTACGTGTGAAGGAATACGATATCGTTGTCAATTTTCGACGAATTAACTCCTCACCTTATGTATCTTATCAAATGAAATACGCGGTCACTGTCTTCAAAATATAAAGAGCGACAAAGTTTCAAGTCAATATTTTTCATTTGTATAAGAAAAATTTATTTAGATACGCCAGTTTGTGATGGAATTCTACCTCAATCTGAAAGTGACGGCTAAGGATGTTATCTTAAAACACTTCAACATCTTGCACTTCATTCAGTGTGACTCATGTCAAATCAAAGGTTGATAACAACACATATTTAATGTTGTGAGCAAAAGATAAGCCAGGTGTATTCAAAAAACAAAAAAAAACTTCATCTTTTCCGAATTTCGTCTGATGTATCTGAAAATAGTGAGAGTGGTTGTCTCTGCAAAAAATTAGCGTGTGCTTAATCGGAAAGCATACTCACTATTCGCATCGATATTTAGACTGATAAAACACCGGTTAGCACCTCGTGAACATAGGCAAAGAACTATTTCCTATCTACTTCTTAACTACCACTGATAACGATACACAAAAAAAAGACAGCGTATAAATTCAAAATTTTACCCCAAAAACCCCTCTCGGACCATCCGCTAATGATGACTTATTATGAAAAATCACCGATCAAAACCCCTCCAGGGGCAGATCCGTTGTTCTTTTTTTTACCCAATGTCTGCTATCTAAAAGCCACTGCTGGATACCGCGTAGTATAAATGTGATAACACACTCATAATTGCCCTCAGTTTAACTTTAACTGTCGACGTATTCGAAATAGCGAATATCCGAACGCGAGGATATCTGCATATTATAACGCCCCAAGGAAAGGACTAAACAAAATTTATTCGCAATGGCCCGTAATAGTGGAATATATTTAGCATTGGCATCGATTTGCCTTCTCCTAACCTGTGATCTGTCCGTGGCTCAAGAAGCAACTACGGTCTCTTCGAGTAGTAGTGTTAGCACTAATTCGACTGTGCCAACAACAACACCGGCACCAGTTAATTGTGCAAGTGCTACAGCTGCCACCATAAATGGCACCAAGGTGAGTCCAAAGTCTAGTCAATGGTGATTCATTCAGTGTTAGGTGATTTTGAAAATTTCGGCTTCAAAGTGGTGCAGTGATTGATTTTCGAGATTGCAAAAAAAATTTTTAGGTTAAACAGTGATTCGCGGTGTTGTCATGTCATGTGGTGTCAATGGATTTATAATACCATTACCTAAAAGTGGATGGATTCATATGATGGATTCGATGTATTATAGTGCCGCCTAATTGCGTTGCGGATAATTCGAAATTTGGAAAAATTACTGGAGGACGAATGACTCAATTTCCAATTTCATTTTCGAATTTTGACCTTACTCCTGAATAATTTGATTAGAATGAAAGTGTTTTTTTTTTTTTTTTTTTTTTTAACTATACCGTCTTATACAGTCTTATGCAATTTTTGATCGAAGGTCACAGAATTTCGACCTCTTTTAGTTTTCAATTTTGGATCTACTTACTAATTAGTCCAAAGACAGAAAATGTTAATTCAAATTCAGAAAGGCTCTAACTATTCACAATTTAGTCCTGAACTCAAAATTTTAATTTATTCTGACCAGAATTCACATAATTTTGGCCTTATTCGAAACTAAAGTCAAAGGCTAAGCTCAAAATTTCGGATTTTTTTTTGACGTTTTACAAATGAAGCAAAGATTAAGAAATTAGGACTTGTAGTCAGAATTTCTGATTGTACCAGTGCTTAACATTTAGAGCAAAGTCCAATCCCTTATGACAATTTAGGCCCAAGTCAGAAATTTAGATTTCAATTGTGATTTGAAATGTCAAGACCAAAATCCAAATATGTCTGCCCTAAAACAGTTTCAAGTTCCAAATTTTAATACCTAGTGAATCATTTTTATGAAAAATAACTTAATTGGCACAATTTTGACTTCAAATTTAGGCCATAGGCCGATATATGTATAAGATTCTATATATAAGTGGCTTCTGGAAAAAACCGTAGCAATTTACTTTCCAATCCTAGGTCAGTACTTAGATCAATATTTCGGACTTTATTGGCATTGAGACTTAATGCCTTTCAGGTTTTGGACTTTGTTGTTGTTACGCATTAAATATTTTAGGTCAACCCCAAGAATTTTCTCTGATTTATTTTAAATTTGAAACGGGGGCATTTTTTTTTTAAATCCGATCTTGAAAAAATTATCTACACCCCTGTGCGCAGCTTGGGTCTTAAAATAAGCAGAATGACTGAACTCTCAAAACATATAAGAAATTTGACTTTTACTTGACTCTATCAATAGATTCGGGCAGTTTTCGGCATGTCCACTATCGGCCAATTCTCTGAACCGGCTAATCTTTATTATTTTCAGGTACAGACAAATATCCAAAGGTCAACACTTTTAGGTTTTCATTTTTATCAGCACTATTGTAATCTGTTCAAGATCTTTTCCCTTTGTTTTATCAAGACTGAACTCATAAGGCTCTTGAACACGTTCTTGTTTTCGAAGCTATGTTTTCTGAATTTACAACTGTCAAATCGAGAAGTGGAACGCTACCTTAAAGGTTAACACCGTGTGGTGTTACCGTGGTGTAGTGGTAGTAGCAAATGCTTCTCACTCGGAGGGTCCAGGTTCGAATCCTGCCCATGGCAAGTCAGTTTTTCATTGTGTAATTGGAACTCAGACAGAAAAATTCTGCGTGTGAAGGCATAACACTGACACGTAGATTTGGCTGTTGTAGAGTTTCAAGCACAGAAAAGAAAAATACTGTGATATACCTCGAATCACTCTGAGTGAAGAAAAAACTCTCCGTCCTATTCGGACTCCCACCCCTGGAGAGCAAACATAGAAACCAAACACACCTGAGTTTCAAACCACTACAAAAACAATTTTCCTTTCACCTCCTTCTATCTTTCCGCCCGCGCCATGGCAACAGTAAAAGGGTATCTAACCCCTTAGGCGCGCGTAAATTATAAAAAAAAAAAAAAAAAACACGTCCCATGTGAATGTATATTTCTTTGCCATGACGGGAGATGGAATGTTTTTGTGAACTTTAACTACATCGAGAGGTCGAACTCATTGGTTCTTTACCGAAAGCTTTAGATGCAAGTGTAACCGCTTTGGTGTCTTTCAATTTCAATACAGTGACTTTTTCGTCTGATCTTGCAGCTTCTCTTCGCTGTTTGTTTTTGGTGGTATTTAGATTGAATCAAGAACATACTCAATGTATTTTGAATCCGTTTAACCATTCCAAAAGCCAATTATTGTAAAATACAAGTGGAAATGAAAAAAATAGCTTTCCATCAGGGTTCTCACTAAACAGGAAATTATGCCTGAACCTAAGTCTAAGCCTCAAAGCACCATATCCCGGTAGAATATTAGCAGCCTGGTACATTCGAAAGATCCTGAAAAATATAAACAGAAATTAATACAATAAAGAATACATACCGGACGTGGTTTATTTCTTAAATGTATCCACAGTGTACTCCGCCTCAAAATAGGAATCTTTTGTTCGTCAACTGAATAATTGCCAGCATTTCTTGGAATCTCGAGACAACCAAACCTAAGCGCATTAACTCATCTTTAGTTGAACCTCTCAAAGCGCATTTGTTGTGGGATTTAGTTGAAATTTTGCCATTTCAACGTTCGTTTAAGAGAAAGAGGCAATTCTGTGAAATGTTTTATGCCACATTGTTGTGACGGCTTTTGTTCTGACACCAAATCCTCACTTTCATGCAACCAAAGTAAAACATTGCCTCTTTTCTAAATTCCTTGCTGACCGACGGTACTGAAATCGTCAAAGTGCTCATGCACGTATACGAAATATAAAAGCGGATTTTCACATTGAGAGCAAAGATTAAATAATACGGGGCTAAAACGGTATCCAACCACAGCGAGGCCTTAAGTGCAAAATTTGAATCTTTACTGAAGTCTTGCCGGATTGAGGCCACTTCTGGTCATAGAGACATTAAGGACTAATGAATGATTTCCCAACAAGAAGTTTCATTTTGATTTATCAATAAAATACGCATTTTTCATGGCTTGGTTGCCATTAATTTTGTAAATCCTCATCCGACAAAGGACCTTCAGGACCTCTTTTGCATATGCAGGCTTTCTCATAAAATTGGTCGGCAAATTTTCGGATATTTGCAGTTCTATTTCATCGATAACAGCAGTGCTTCACTTCACTAGCGTTGGCATACACTCGTAACTTCTCCTTCACATGGCTCCCAAAACATAAGTCACACAGTGTTGAATCGCAAGATCTCGGCTGCCAAATTTTGATCATCATTTCACTCGTCCAGGAAACTTTACACAAAAACGAGCAGTAGTTTCGCCACTTGTTTGGAAATAAACATCACCCACATCCATTCCTTCAAGTTCCGGCCATAAAAAATCGTGCATCTCATTCACGGTAACAGGGACAACATTTTTGGACAAATAGGGTGAAAATACATCTCGTGCCAAAAAAGAGGCTGCTCGACAATTTTTGGATTTTCTAAGCCCCAAATGCGGCAAAAGCTTTGAAGATGGAAGTGTGCTTCATCGCTCAACATGATTTTTCGGTTGGATTCTTGGTCAATTTCATGCATTTTCAACATCGAATTGGCAAATATACGACTGTGTTGATGGTCGACACAGTATCCTTAACTAAAATGCCGTGGAATTGACATGGAATCGACAAGCTTAGGTTTTCAACAAAACTTTGAGCCGCAGACGGAATATTTGCAGTTGTTCTTGCGTGACATTCACGATTTCGGTTCTTCATATCACTTGTTCCAATAGCTCAAATTTCTGAGACAAAATTACCAACCATTTGCTGAGGTTTAGTTCTGAAACAGTTTAAAGCTGGTTCAATCGAAACAGTGAGATTCACAATTCTGGACTTCCGCAATGATTTTTGGCCAATCAGAGTTTCTTGAGGGTAACAAACTTTACCTACATTTTAAGACGAAGTTAATCTCAAAATTACCATAATCTGCTGAAAGTTTAGGCCTGAATAAGTTTTCGAAATAAAGTGGTTTTCAATTTTAATTTAACCAAGACATCGCTTCAGGCCCAATAACATTTAGCAAATCAACTCATGAAAACAACTTTGGCTCTATCTACACTCCTGAGTCAATCAAGACTTGCAAAGTTACACATTCGCTCTCTAGGTTCTTGCTTTTTTTTGTTTTTTTTAATTAAAATTCCCAAAAAGAGCTCAGAATTGTAAAGGGTTTGAAAACTTCTTCTCTTCTAACTGCCGAAAGATGTACTTAAATATAAGCTTAGATTCCTCTTATGATACCTGTGCGGACAGACCTGCATATAACATGTTTCTGTGAAAATTTCCTGGTACTCAAAAACAGCTCACGAGAAAAATATTTTTAAAGATCACAGAGAGGATTTGTTTAAGCTCGTCTTATCATTTTCGATTCTTACTAAAAGAAAAAACCTTTCAAATGAAATCTGTGTCTACTCGAGCAAATTGACGCTTAGTGAGATGAAAGACTCTATTTTTGCAGCAGAAAGTAACATTTATGACTTCTAAGTCAAATCTCTATCAGAACTTCAGTGTGGAACTCAGATGGTAAAATATGTAATAAATTGTCGACTTAACTGATACCCTATTCCAGCCTTTTAGAGGCACTTTCGAGACTTTGATTCTTAGCCTATGTTGCTTTCCAGAAATATATGGAACATAAATTCCAGATCAGTAATCATGTCTTAGACGGACTTCGTAATCTTAAAAAACCAAATTTTATCGAACTTTATATAACGACGAAAATTGTGCTTTTTAGTTCCTTGGAGTATGGTACGAAGCGGCCCGTAAAGTAGCCAGTGGAATTCCCAACAATGATCAATGTATCGAAGCGGTTTTCAGTCATGCAAATAACAACCTTACAGTCCAGGTTACTTTTGCCCAAGATGCAAATAAACTTTGGTCTAACCAAACCATCAGTCAAACATTCAAATTCGAGCCAAATGGTAATGCATCACAAAATGAGGTTTTCACAGCCCAGTTCACATATCCCATTAACGGTAAGTCTATTTTCCCTTAAAACGTTGCATATATCATTTTTCTTAAATTCTACATCATTTCTATAGGTGTTAACTATACTATGAAAGTCCTGGAGACAGATTACGATACATATGCCCTTACATGTGCATACGTAAATGTTTCCGTAACAACTGAAGCTCCAACAACTGTTCCAAGTACAACAGTTTCTAGCAATTCTTCTTCTTCTTCCACTGACTCCTCCTCCTCCTCCTCCTCTACATCGTCGCCATCCAACTCCACTGAAGCATCAACATCTTCTACAACTCCGTCACCGATAGAATTCCATCCTGCACTTGTTGCTATTCTTACCAGGGAACGTCAACTCAATGCGACCGCCTTAGCAAATTTGACAGCAAAGGCAGAAGTCAGCTTTTCGGACTTTAACAACATCGTAACTGTTATTCAATCTGCAGAGTAAGTATATTCTTTTTTATCCAGATACTCAGCTGATCTTACTTACGCATAAATAATTTTTTAATTGCAGTTGTTATACAGGCAGTGCTGCGACTACAGTGCCTGTGTTCGCCATGATCTTGGCGATCGCATATTCACTCCTAAAGTTTGTTCACTAAATAAATTGTACAATTTTGTTTAGTTAGTTTAATTAAATTAAAAAAAAAATTCTGTGACGTGTAATATAAAAAGAAATGGTTGTTCTTGTTGTTGTTTTGGATATTTCGAAATACACAGTTGTTAGGTACGTAAGATGTGTTTTTGTCTTCATTTTCGGACCTGCTGTTGGGCGCCAATTTTTGATGAATAATATCAATATTATTATTCTTAACTGAGAGACACTCTACCTATTATTGTCATTTATGTTTACCTCATTCGCCTCCCTTTCCCCATCATCTGAATTAATTTGGCTCGGACTATCCTCATCATCATTTACAAGGAGTCGGCTTTTCATTTATCATATGATGTCATCGTTCCGTTCTTGAACTTGACGCAACTAGATCTGGAACGTCTATTTGATATCACAAATTTTACAATATGTCATGAAGGTCTTCACTACATAACCTGGATGTATCATAGTTTGCTGGGACCACTCATGCGTTTCTCATATAATTTCAGGTAGTTGCTCTTGCAATACGACAGTTGGATCTGCTTCAGTTCCATTTTTGGACTTGCGGACTATAGGAGGGGAGACTTATAACCTATTTCTGACATCAAATTAGGCCTAATAGATCCAGCTTGGCAAGTTCACGAGTAGAACTGCTGGTTTCATCACTTATGGCTACACATCTTTCTATTGCACTTGGATCTTCGCAATACTGTGCTTAAATAAATAATAACCAATGACTCCTTGTAGTTAGAACGTCATCTTTGAGCGCTTTGTCGACCTCTTTAGCGAAAATCATAGCAGATTTGTTTTAAAGATCTGGCAATGAATATCTCACCAGATCCATACTTATGAAACTGCGTCCTAGAAATCCATAAGACCAGTAAAAGAGAATCTAGAATGACGTTAGATATGAAAAGAAAATAAAACGGTGTGGTAAAAATGGCTAGTTACTCACTATGAGTTTCAGACCTATCAGTTTGACTTTCTTCTGCTTTACGAATACTCGTACGTCCTCTCTGAAGGATTCAACATGCACTTCAAAACAGAATTTTAAGAACTGAATGTGAGCTCAACAATATGGAAAGCGCTGTGGCCATTTTCATCGATATTGAAGGTGCCTTCGACAACGCGATTATTGACAGCGTCTGAAACTCGGCCGGACAACACGGCGTAAATGAAACACTAGCTTTATGGATAGGTGTATGATAAAACTGGTGAACAAAAACCTAGTCCCAAATGCTAACTGAGGTCAATATGTGATGGCTTCGATGAACAGAAGTTGCTCGAAGGACGGCGATTCATCTCCCCTGCTAATGGCGTCTGATGTCTCTCTGTCCTTACGTTCTTGTGGGCGCAGTCAAACATATACGTAATCGATGATTGTTGCATCAGATATTTAGTATGAAAAGAAGATTATGCAAGAAATTCGGGGTTCAAATCTCGGCGAACACCAAAAATTAGGAAAATGATTCTACTTTTCCTTCCCACTCTATCACTATTTATAGGCCGCAAAAAATTGTATGTGCCCTGTCTAAAATGAAAGAGCAAATAACACAGTTATAGGCCTCGGCCAAACCTGGACTGTTGCACAAGTAATTAATTTATTTATATGTTTCTCCAACAAGGGCAATAATATTGTCCACAATAGCAAAGATCTTTGGACTAATCATGTCGCACTGAATACACCCAAGCTCCTGATAGCATTCTGACAATATAATGCAGCATTCAGGAAGATATAGTGCTTGTCACCAAGGAGTGACCTTTGGATCTCTATGTTTATGGTAAGACTAATCCTATCCTAAGTGTAAGTTGTAAGTTGGTGGAGTAAGCTGGCAAGTATATACGAGTACGTCACTGTTGCTTTCACTGTTAGACTGCAAGGAACGATACGATCACGAGGACTTGCCCTGCTCTGGACACGTTCCCTTGTATTTACTCGTAGTGGGATTTGAAAGAGTTATTATTTTACAACTGATGTACGCAGGTCACAGATGTGAAAGAAAAAATTGAAATCTTTGAGTTGTATTTGGAAAATTTCAAATTCCATCTCGGAAACGATGTGAAAAATTCGTGACAATTTTACAAGTAATCATGTGCCTTCCGAGACTTATGTGAGCAACATAACCAACAAATTCCAGGAGACAGGCTCAGTACAAAATGTGAAGACGCCGAAACGAAAATATCGCCACAGTAAAGTAAAGGGTCGAAAACGACTCAAACACATCCATCCCCATTCGTCACCGTTCTCAGGAGCTTGCGTATAAGATCAAATTAATGTAAGAACTACTCGTAAAACTGGCTGACCCCCAGCAACTTTGTACGTTCTCGGATTGGGTCCTGATCGCTGCCGCTGCAGCTGCTTTGGATTGCGTATAGCTCCGCTTGGAAGACAGACTCAAGTTTTCCTAACGACGAGTGAAATCTAATCTGTTCGTCCTCCAGAAAGACACTAGCGCCGCATTCTATATCAGTTTTGGAGTCATCCGTGAAGACCCACCTACATCCCGTTCCTTGTGGATTTCATATTTTTTTCTGTAGCGGGAATTCTGGAGTCATTACATCAGAAGGCATGTCCATGAGACTAGAGTCAAAAGAAAACCCTTTTTTTTTTTTTTAACGGAAGATGGCTTTGAGAGTGCAGGCTATGATATAAATGTCAAGGGGTGGGAGATTCATCAATGCATGTAGAGCGGAGCCAGGCGTGCTAGTCAAAGCCCCATGGAACCAAGACAGAACGTTCTTTGGAGTCTGGTTAAAGCAGCAGTGACATACTTTCGTGAAAGCTTATTCCACCAGACAACCGATGCGGAGGATATACATAATTTGCTTCATCATGGCCGTGTAGATTCAAGGGAGTCTTATCGGCGACAGACGCCATATCTTTATGACAGCTTATCTGCCCTACCAGAAGGCCGACAACACCTTAGTGACTTTCGACGTAACATTATTTAGTCCATAGAAGTTTGTTATCCAGGATGATACCCAAATAGTTAGCTTCTGTGGAAAATTGGATGGTGATGCCTTTAAGCACTAAATGAGTCAGACCAGGTTTCCTCCTTCTCGTAAAGAGAACAACCTCAATTTTGAGAGGAATGACTGAAAGCGCATTCGTAGTACACCAACCGTGGATCACATCTAGGGCTATCTGCGCTTTAGAGTAGACCATCGATAGAAACGATCCAACAGACAGTACACCACCTACATTATCCGCTTATGCTTGTTCATAGAAGTATTGAACACGTTGAACAGTGATTGACCAACATGCATCATAGCAGTGGAATCAGAAAGCCGCCTTCTGGCTAAACCACGTTTACGCCCGCCAGCACATATTGGTCGCAGTCAGCGTCCATGATCAGTGTCCTATTCACCAACATTGTGGTGCACACGCATTACACTTTTTTACGTATAACTAGGTAGACAGATAACAACGTCCTGTCCCCACTAGTATGGTACATGTTCGCCGACTCGCTGATAAACACTCTCAATAGTTTTAACGTCTAATACAATTGGGCTTTCAATCAATCCTCTTAAAACTGAGGTTCATTTGTTTACAATGAGGATACAGTTGACTAATCTGGCTTATCTAGTGCCTCCAACGATGTTACGTATTTGGGTGTCATCCAAGATAACAAACTTTGTTGGACTAAGTATAAGTACCATATCGATATGTCCATTGTCGGCTTTCTCGCAGTGTAAAGGACTATTCGGCAAGATATGGAGCTTATAATCCAAGAGAGTTCCGGCTATGAGAAAGACGTATGCATCGATTAGCTGGTAAGAACAAGCTTTTAAAAAAATATCTCACTCTTGCTACTACAGACTACAAAGAATTGTCTGTCATGGCTGCAAGGGTGCTTTCCCTAGCATACATGCCCGGCTCTGCTCTAGACGCACTTAAGAATTTCACTTTATTTTAAATTCATTACATGGGCTGCACCCTCAACCCGTTGTTAATTTTCAAGGAAATGGTCTTTGATATAAGACGTCGACTGTCTTTAGTTTTAGTGTCTCGGATCTACCGTTTGATGCAAGGAACGAAACGAGAACTCCTGTTACTGTGAAAGTATAACATCTTTTCCTTCTTGCAAGGCAAGACTTTGAGAAGAGTTGTCCCAGACCTGCGTTATGATTTATTGCGTCTACGGTTAGTGCTTCCATTGACAGTTATGTATCCATTATAAGCAGATGGCATGACTCTATAAGATAGGATGCCAGCAGACCAACTACTGTAAGGAGTCAACGCCGCCCGGTAGGACGAACTGTGGACATAGTCTCTGATTTTTAACGTAAACCATGACTTATGTTTACGGAATGCCCATACATCCATGGGAGCAAGGATACGCCTTGCCATCGCTCTCCGTCAATCCATAGATACCAATTCGGAACTGTGTTGCCGGCACAAGTTCCACCCTTGGTATGAGTCGAGGCCGACCTAAAACCTCTTACTGCTCTTAGGGTCACAGCACCCAGTACTTATTTCAACTCTACATTGGATCAAACCAAAGGAAAACCCTTCCCGCGATTTTGGGTTTAAACCACAGCCACCATGACGCTCCCACAAGGGGGCCTACCTCTAACAAGTCAGGCCCGGGGGGCTCTTGACTCCCATGGTACCGTGATTTAAGTCCTGGTAGGGACTACCGGTGGTCCAGCCGCCAACAAGACCTATGACCGGCAACTTGCAACTGATCAAATCGTAGCAACCTTCGGTAGCGCCATCTAAAGATGTTTACGATAAGACCAGTACTTTGCTCTGCCCCCGTTCATTATTAGACAACGTCATTAAAGGGCGAAGCCTTGATAATTGGGCGGGGGCCGCGAACTGTGAACAAGTTACTGACTTCGTAACTTGGCACTGCTATTTCGCTTAGCACCTAAGGTTCCTAGGCATTAGTGACACGATACCCTGCTAGCTAGCTGAAGAAATAATGACAAGAACGGAGAAGCATTAGCCTTCAAGCGCTTGGTGCTGATGTGGTAGGCCGTTTAACAGTGAATCGTTTACACATCTTTCCATGAAATGCTAAGAAATTCCTGATGCAATGGGTTAGTTCTTAGTGCCAGTATTCCAGTCCAGTGTGATTGTGGAAGTCGTATAATATCTTTCAAGTCCAATAAATTTCCTTGGAGTTATCTTTAATTCTAAACTAATTGCTGTAGCACTTCAAACCAGTTGTGGCTGTGCACATGAGTTACTAGTTAAATCTTACTTTATGGCTCGATAGGCTGGTGGAAGACACTCGATACGAAGAGTCTCATCTGTACGGTTTTTATGAGCCATACCCTCAGCGGAAATGGAGACCATGCTAGGTTTCATCTAGATTGTGGTCGTCATCATCTGATGATCATGCCTCGATTGTTATTGCTTTCTCATAGATTAAAGTATAGATAGGCCAAAGAAGCAGTAAATATCCACATAAATGTGCTACACTACACATAATACTGAAAAAGTGGCCAGAACGGTCGAAAAACATCAGCCAAGATGAAAGGCGGTAGATGAAGGTGTCATTATTCCTTTTGGTCAAGGTCTGCAGACACAGTTACCAGCACCCTTGTCAAACATACTCGTACAATGTGCACAACGAGCAAGGTGTGCCAGAATGCTGTTCTCCAACTTCATTGATTTAATGATTGTCTAACATCTTTCCAAGTTAATGATAGTACCAACAAAGATCCGAAAAAAATAATGTTTAGAATGGCTTCGCATATAAAAGGATGTTTTTCTGATAACATCCTGAAGCATGAAAGCCCAATGTACGTGTAAGTTGAGTGCATACCCAACCCCTTTGCGGTCTCAGTTTAAGATTTAAGTGTCCTTAAAGATTCAATATAACTCTAAGATGCTTAATTCGATGTATTAATCATTAGTCTTGTTCATCAAGCTATCAATCCATATCAATCCAAACCAACAAAAATTTGTGTATGCTCCAAATCACTGCAACACAATATCGTATCTACGACACGGGCACGTTTACATCCTTTTTTCACTTTGCTTCCTCGTGACAAAAGGACACAATGAAATCCTTTCATCTGCTTCACAAAAAGAACTAGAAACTGTCATCTATTCTCATAGCCAACTTAACTTGAACACTAGTTCGTATCTTTGTAAACACTATCACAATGGCATGAATCACACATCCATTAGGAACACAACATACGAATACAACCTCGATCCACTTTAAGAGGAAAATCTATAATTTTCCAAGAAGAAACCAATTCCCGAGGGTTCAATTCTGAATGTCAAGGACTCTTAAAAATTCGTGAACGATATATGTACACATGCTCTTCGATTTGTTTGCATTCATGATTGTGTCAGATTTTGTCTTCCACTCAAGCCGGCATGTATCTGACGTTTGACAATTTAGTTCTCTCTCATAAAGTAGGTGTAGTTCACCCAATGGCAGGAGAAAGAATCATCCAAACGTCTCTTTTGGCATGATTCACTTCTCTTGTAGGATAAAGGAGGGAATACTTACTGCGTCTTGAGCTATGACAACTCCAGGGAAGCGCTCCTTGCATTTCATCTTCATCAAAGTCGGCAACATCTACTCATCTATTGTCATCATCATCATCATTATCATCATCGTCGTCGTCGTCGTTGTCGTCCTTTAGACTTCGTCATCATCAATCTCAGCTAAAGCGTAGAATGGAAATTGTTCATCAAAGTTTTGAAGTAAATGCTTTGTTTTTTCATGAGTACGGATGCGTGTATTCGTATGGCGCGTTCTAATTTAAATTCCTCATCCTGGAACTTAAGTACGGTTTCGTTCTTGACAAAAGGCAACAGATGAGCTTTGACTTAGTTCCGTTAAATCTGCGCCACAATCTTGGTACTGGAAATTGAAAAGCGAAAGTTTTCGACATCGTGTCACTGAGGGAATTGTTGTTTTGCCTCATTTTAAAAATTTAAATAATGGAAATAAAACTGGGTTCGCAAATACGAGGAGTGTCTAGTTGAGCGGTGCTCTAGTAGCAGTATCATTTGCTCTAATATTTATACATATGTATAGTGGGTGGTAAGGAGTAAAGGGAATAACCACAGTGCGGTGTCAGGCTGTGCGGCAAAATTCCCGATGTTGGTAATGTCCTATATGGAGAGTTTTATTTGACCGGGTAAGAGGTAAAGATCCTAAGACCCAACTATCGTCTCATATGAGCACAACTGCAGATGGCATAGGTCTCCAGGATGCAGACGGACCAAACGAATGCTTCACGACGTCTTCTCTAGGAAGTCAGCAGGAAAGACTACAGATTTGCTTACTGGCGTCGTGGTAGGGCTTTACACTTTTGCTAAGCATTTAAATGTGCTGGGGGACACAACATCCTGCGATGCTTGCTGCGAAAGTGATGAGGACACCGCGGAACACTATCTCTGTGAATGTCCGGCTTACGCTCGCATCAAGCTGCATGCACTCGGTGATGATGTGGTGGGTGCTTGTACTGTACGCACCTTATTACTGAAGCGCTTACTCATCCTTCTTTGAAGGACTGAAACATACCATTAAAAAAAAGTACAATGACCTAATTCTTCTCTGAGTGCTCTGCTCCGCCAAAAAAATAAATAAAACAACAGCGTAAAAGGCGGCGGTTTCAAACTCTACAAGGAAAGCAGGCTGGAATGGGTATTCACCCACTTCTCAAGATCACTGCAGAACTGACGTGCTTGGCGGTTCAGCGACGGAAATATGGCAAATAAAGTCATTTCCAGAGAGGGTGACCTACCCCCGTTCATTTCGAAGGAAGAACTCCATGAGATCTTCGACACAATCAGGACTAAGAAATCAGTGGGGACCGATGGTATTCCGAAGATCGTGATTCGACATCTTCCTCTAGAAGCGGTGGACATCTACACCACCCTGTTTAATAATGCAATGAATAATGCACATTATCCAGCGCATTGGAAAACGGTGGTGGTTCAACCTAACCCCAAAAAGGGAAAGGATATATCCAATCCGGCGAATCTCCGGTCGATAAGTCTCCTTCCGAATATCAGCAAGGTTTTTAAAAGGCTAATCAATAGAGCTCTGACTAGGTGGGTTGAGGACAAACATATAGTTCCGGATAATCAATTCGGTTTTAAGGCGGAACATATATCTCACATGACGCGTCTAAATTTGTGTCCGATATCCAATGGAATAAAGGCAAAAAACAATGTACTGGTGCCTGCCTTGTTGACTTGGAGAAGGCCTTCGACACGTATGGTTAGAGGGTCTTTTCTATAAGCTGACTAGGCTGGGGATCAGTAAGCCACTCTTGTACATTCTCTATAATATGCTAACCAACAGACAGTTCATCGTGAAAAATGGTGATGTGACTTCTGTTGGAATATTTCAAATTAAAAATGGTCTTCAGCAAGGCGCGGACAATTCGCCGATCCTATTCAACATTTTTACAAGCGACTTGATAGGTTCACTTCCCCATACTAATGCGTACGCAGACGATTTGATAGCGTACAGAACAGGTCCGAAAATCGAGGTCATTAATACTCTCTTGCAGCGTGACTTCGATAAGATAAGACGATTTTGCGATGACTGGAAGTTGAAAATCAACTTTCAGAAGTCGGAAACCATTCTTTTTAGGACGCCGTTGTCTGGAGCCTCAAGGGATACCAGAAAAAATTGGCGAAGTTTCTCGATCATTGGACAACACGGGCAGCCTCTTGCCTGTCGAAATGTAGTTAGATACCTTGGAATCTGGCTAGATCAGTTTCTGTATTTTGGCAAAAATGTAGATGCTGCTCTGGCCAGAGCTAAAGGTGCTTTTGCCCTTACAAAGAGACTGTTTTATAGCAGCCAACTCGATGCGAGGGTAAAGGTAATCTGCTACATGGCCCTTATTAGGCCCATGGTGGTATTTGGTTGTCCCGTGTGGTTCAATGTACGAGCAAGCTTAATGGAAAAGATTCGGGTGTTTGAGAGGGCTTGCCTTAGGGCTTGTCTTCGCTTGTACAGAACACCAGAGTCGGAGTACAAGAAATTTTATCCTAATGAGGTCCTTTACAACAGGGCGAACCTAATGAGAGTGGACAACTTCGTAATTAAGCTGATTCGAAGGCACATTGCAAGAGCAATGACGTCGACGAATAACCTGATATCGGGGGCTTAATACCCCAATTACCTTTACCACGAGAGTGTGCGATCTGACGACTTCGTTCCACCGGAAGCATTCCTCTACCTAAATCAGAAAGGGTTGATCCAGGATATATCAGCGGTCCCGTTAATCTTCCATGTCGCTCGGACAGTTGGGGACAGGCGACTCAACTACAACAGAGACGTCGCACACAGCAGTGTGGATCGACACAGGTTCAGTAGGGCGGTGGGGAATCGCGATAAGAGGGATGTCGTTCGGCAGCACCAGCATTTCTGGTGGTTGAATGATGGAGAAGATGTTTCGTCGTCGTTTCCGTCAATTACGGACCAGCCTCAGTAATGAGGCAGAGCTGACCAATTTATTTGCTCTGTAAATAGCGATGGCCAGCTTACATAGGTTTAGGTTAGCATTTAAGAAACATATACATATATCAGTGTATACACAGGTGCATACTGATATATGTATATTATTGTGCATAATGTCTTTGTGTCTGTATGTGTGTATTGTGTATGTAGGTTAGGTAGACTAAGGCTTATTTTAAGTTAGATATTAAGTTTTTATAAAAAATAAAAAATTATGTCCATATGCTAAGTTTTTGTTAACAATTTTTTTTCTTAGCTTTAAGTATAGTAAATAAATATTAGTAAAGAAAATGTAAATAAAGTCGAAAGACATAGTTATAAGAATTTAGAGTAGCTTAGAGTGCCTGTGTGGGGCCAGTAAGTTAGTATAAGATTGTAAGTAATTTTAAGCTAGCATTTAAGCATTTTTTGTTAGTATGTAAGAGTTAGTGATTAAGAAAATAAAATGCAATTAAAACTGAAAACTGAATAAGAACGTAAAAGATAAATTGATGCTGAAAGTTTGGAAGGGTACTTCCAAAGACTGGTTGGCAATACAATTTGAAACAGCGTAAGTCGATTTAGTGAAGAACAGAACCAGCTCATCTCGAGTGAATATGTACTCGAGGAATGGATTGGTACATGCTCCTTACCAAATCATTTTCTGCTGCTTAAAAATTCAAGAGTTCAAACAACTTTAATCGACTTACCACAGACACTTTGTTAATCATCGTCCAGATTGACTGGCTTATTCTGTGTACAGAAATGGTCCTTCTATATTCCCAACACGGACTGTGATTCTTTTATAAAATTTGTGGACCTAATTCCTGCATATGCAATGCTTTCCATTTGAGAATACTGGTCTCCTGCTCTCAAATAGCTCTAGAAATTCTCTATATGCATCTTACTTCGGTGCTTACATGCTTGCCGGCTTTCTTCGAAGCCAAGAGTTTCGTTGTGATACCCGAAAAATATTCTGCAGGTCAAGGATGGTATTTGTGTTGTCTAGTAACTGGAGACGTCTATTGTGAAACCGTTTCACAATATTTTCTTATCTTTGCGATGTTCTGAATTTCCACATACAATAAAGGTCCGAGTCCGTGTTCGTTCCTCAGAAGGCTCAAACATCGATCATACTGAAATGCCTTGTGACGATCACATTGTGATCGGTTTGGTTGATGGCTCATTTCTCGTGAATATCTCAAGTCCCCTTAGGATTCAGAATACGCTGTTCGTAAATTTTTTTCTGGAAGCTCTACTCTATAATAGCATACACGCATATTAAAATGAAGTAAGCAAATCTAGCCTCGGTGGCACTTTTCATTAGGTGTCCGTTTTCATGTCGGAAACTCGGGTACATCTTGTCCAAATTCTGCTCCAGTGACAACAAGGTATCGAAATAAGAGCTAATTCTGTTGTAGGTTGTAATATCTGAGTAATTAGAGTATTTGGTGTAACAGTCTAGTCTCCAAGAACTATTTGGTCATCAAGTAACTGAACAAGTTTTTCGTGGTCGCTAGTAGGGGACCTCAACAGTTGATTAATAATTACTAGGACAAATGCTCAGATATTTCGATGTCACTAAGCCACTTTGGAATATGAAAGCTGCCTTTGACCCATAAGGGCCCATTCGTCACCATCTCTGTTTCAACATTCAGCCTCAGTGAGGGAGATCCTACTTGAATTAACTTACTTACCACAGTCCGTCGTTGACCTGGCCATCGAAGAATAGGCATCTCTACTTAGCTCGGTATCTGGCTAATTGCATCCAGTTGTTCATTCCAAGTTGGTTGGGATCCCCTTTCGCTGTCTGTGGATATTGTGTATCCTTCTTAATGCCCGCATATACTTAGTTTTGTCTCACTCACATTGATAGGGAAACTGCTAGCTGTCCTATATCTTGTATTGGGCCAGCAGCACAAGAATAAAGTTCATAGCGTAGTGCTTGCCTAACCTCCCATTGGTAGCCTCTGGTAACTGCATGAGTAAACCCTTAATAATGCAGGAGAAACAGCAAGGGTATGTTTGATCAGGCGCCTACGATGCCACTGGGCCCAAAACCCAATACGGGAGAGATTAGAAAGATGTGACGAACCAACTAATGGCCTTGGATAAAAATGGATTCACTGTTGACAACCCCTTTACAAACGTTTAAAGGACAGCGACTTTTGGATCTGCATAAAGACAAAGGTGATGCCACCAAATAATATTCCTACGAGCCCTTCTACAAGATATATGAGCAATGTACGAATTATGAGGTTAAAATCGTACTAGGTTACGTACTGGCGGGAAGAAATGACACTATAGCAAGTACACATTTTCCTCATCTTAATATATACAAGTGGACATAATGGTCTCCAAATCATGAAACGTTAAACGAAATTGATCACATTGCTATAGATTTAAGGCATGCCTCCAGTATTCTGAACGTCCGAACGTTCCGGGCAGTCAACATTGAGTCGGGTCGCCACCTTGTTGCGGCCAAGATGTGAATGCGGATTTTCCAAGCGCCACAAAAAAGAAGAACTACTGTGAGAAGATACAACGTAGAAAAGCGTATTCCGAAATCTCTCAACAACCCATATGGCGCCGCAATCAAGTACCGAATACCCGTGGCAACGCTCCCAACGTGGCATCAGAGACGGCGCAAGTGATGTGCTGGATTTCACCTGACCACCACCAAGAAATCACTGGTTTGATGAAGAATAGCAGCAAGCATATCCAGCTAATCAAGAAGCGTACAAAAGCGGCGCTGCGAAGAAGAACGAGAATCTTTCATGAGCTCTACAAGCAGAAAAGACGGGAAATACATCGGCTTCTCCAGAAAAAGAAAGAATAGCACGAGAATAATGCAGCTGGATTTGACGGCATACGGGCCGAGGTATTCAAAGCTGCTCCAAATGAATTTGTGGAGAGCATACATCATTTCCCAGATCTGGTCAGAAGAGTGTATGCCTGATGAGTGGAATTTCAGCTGCGTATGCCCGACCCACAAAAACGCGATGAATATATAGACATAAGTCTCCTAAATATCGGATATATCGCTAACAACAAACCCGCAATCAGATAGGCTCTGTTTGTTTTCTATGTAACAATCGCCATACGAGTAGTATATGTATGTCATAGTTCCTCATCCTTTTTTCCTCGGTCCATCCCACCTAAATGGAATTGATATCTGCTTTATGGGAATCGAGGACCTCTGCTAGTTATTGGACTGAACGCAGACTATTCAAAGCTCGAATATTCCATGTGCATGTCTGGTTGGACGAGACCTGTACCCAGCAGCTACCACCAGGAGTTAAAATGAGCACAATTAGTTGCAGCACTGAGCATCTCCAGGCTGACTCTGCTCAATGTTTGTCAATCCGAATTGTCAATTGACCGGTGCTCCAAATATGTTAAGACCAGCTCATCTTGACTATTGGCACAACTGTTGAGTCGTAAACGCCATTATTCGTTACCTATCAAAATGCCACCTGCGTGAATGTCGATGCGTTTGCCATTATTTTGAACTACGAAATCTACTGAAAAATAAATTTCTTTCATAAACTACGAAGAAAGCAAGCCTTTGCCAGACCTTTATTGTCGCAGTCCTTCTCTATGCCGCATTAACATGAATTTTATGTAAGTATGAAGAAAATTTCTTCGACTGTGACGGTTACATTTTGGAGAATATGACACCTTAATGAACAAAGCTATGACCCTGACACTGATCCTGTACATATTGAGCAATTTTCAGTTGCGTAAAGCCTTTCTAAAAATTCAAAGTAGTAAAAAGAAGCCTTAAATGGCTGCGCGTGGCGCAATCTACTGTTGTTAAGACCCGAATTCACTCCAGATTGTATTGATTCTTTAAAAAGTTAGCATTATGGTGAGTAACAAAGAATAAGACACTTGAGCAAACAGTATTCGTATTTGACCTCTACAGAGACTTGGGCCCAGTACCAGTCTGTATACATGCAGCACGAACAACGAAAGGCCTCAATATTTCTATGCTCCTGAAAAACATTGTACTGTTGCCAAGATCAGGTGAGGTATTGACCCGGAACGTAGAAACCATGAACATGAGAGTTACACAAGTCCTGAACGGATACCATGACCACGTTCAAAGCTGATATCCTGCAAAGAGAAGTTGAGCAGCAGTATATCCAAAGTGTACAAGTTAGCATAATGCAAGAGCTTAGAACACCTGCTCAACCAAGTTGTTTCACATTTTTGATAGAGGCGGCTGGCCCTTGATTACCTCTCATGATATTATGACTCAATGGCTCATATTCACCATACCCAGAAGTTAGCCCTGACCGAATTCCAATCCACACATTACCCGGGGTGATGACATACCCAAGTTTTCACATGCGACACAATATCCATGAAGATGCCATTCCTCACCAAAATCGCCAAATCAAACTCCAGGTCGAAGCATTACCAGTTGACACGTTAGTGGCAAAACAAAAGGCAACAACATATTGGGATATACAAGGCCTAGCTGGAATGCCAGATAACAGTGACAGAGAAATTACGCATACGTGACTTTAAGGACTTGAAAGGAAATCACTACACAACTGGGTGGAATCAGAAGGAAACAGACAGTTAAACTCTGCATACCAAGTACTTATAAGGAAACATTGTCTGCAACTTACCCGACGTCTATTTCGTCTGGTTACAGAGGCATGTTGTGCTTCTATAATTGGTTCACGGATTTACGACTACGAGTATCTCGAAGTCAGTAAGATTGTTGTCTATCTGCTATCTGCATATCTTGCTAAATCATGACTAAGCTCTATTTCGTATCGTATGTGACCGCAGTGAAAAGAGGCATGCGACCACTTTAACTTACTACCTTCAGTAATATCGTTAGTATAGTCACTCCAGCCACTCACTCTTTGTTCATAACGCTCATCTAATTTGGGTATCCCTGCTGCCAACTCCTTTTGAGATCACAAGTTATTATCAAACCTCTTCGCTACAACGCAGCCAACCGTTCAAGAAGCAATTCTCAATCCTGGAAGAGCAGACCACTAAATTCATAAACCTTTTGGATCAAACATGCCTTCTAGGAAGTCGCAGATCTTTAGGACTTATCCTTAAATATTGTGCCACAATTATTCCACTGTACTTCAAAATGTAGCCCTTAATGAACTAACCCCCAACTATCTCAATATTTGGCATTGCCATTCACACTACTTACACCGTGTCTCCCCCAAAGTCAGAATCCGTTCCATTGAAGCCCCTTCTAAGGGATAACATACCGCACATTCGTCAATTAGTTTAGTTAATTGTGGAGTGAAGCACTATTAATTAACTCGCATCACATATCTCCTTGAGATCTTAAAATATCAAAACTACATCAACATTGTCTGTTTTCCAAGGAAACCAACTTCAATCCTTCGGAAGACATTCTCTGCTCTTCTCCACATCATAATGAATCCTCAAAAACATTGTGTGTAAACTGACAACTCGTTACAGAAGGACTTCCTTCATAGATGGTCTCAAATCGGGCTTGCTGAGGAAAGAAGGGGTTGTTGGCATTTCCTATCCGCGGCAAATATAATTAATCTAGCACCGAGCAACCCTCTTACAAATCGAGCTACATATGGTGGGAGCGTGTGCTATGGAATGTGTATTTCGTTTCTTCGCGCTCAGATTACTTAACCCTTGAGGGTTATTCAATTTGAATAAGGACTTTGATGAATCACCTTTGGGTATGTGTGTGTGTGTGTGTGTATGTATTACTGATGTACACGAGCACACAAATACACAAACTAATACGCAATCCGCTTTATTGAAACAAAGGAATTTAATAAATCCCAACCTCCTGAAAATGAAATCCACCCTATAACCGTCCCCATTGAATCCCCATGGGAATACTGGAAGGATGTTGTGATCTTATAAACTTTTCAGAGGCTTGAAGGTACAGGAATGGAGCACAACTTTTTGAGTGATTTTTAAAATTTCATTTTCAATGGCCGTGCCATCTTGTTTGGTAGTTGGCATCCTCTTGCTTGCAGGTTATATCCTTGCAGCAGACTTCAAGTAATTTGATTCGCGCACATCATCTATCGCACATCAACGAACAACGTAGCATTTGTGTATTAGAGGTAGTATGATACCTACCTATAGAGACAAAAGATTTCGGAGGGTGAGAGTTCGGCAAAGGCTCGCGGTGATGAACAGGATGACAAATAAAAAAAGGAAAAATAATAAAATGCAAATCTAAATTGAATCGAAAACATGCAGAGGAATGATAGCTCCAGCATTCCAGCATACCGACGGATGTGACCCTATGTCGATGTCATACTCTTGGACGAATACCAAGTTTTTTCAATTTTTTTTTTCATTTCTCGTGTCTGAATTGCAGAGTCCTTGAGACCGTACTTGGTTCAAGAAACTCGAAACTGATTTTTTTTTTCATTTTTATTTTCGTTAATAGAATCGAAATGAAAATTGCTTTGGAACTTTTCCTGTTTTTTTTTTCGCTGCCGAAAAGTCTAAAAAAAGAAATTCTTCGGATGGATCTCCTGGATGCTGCCAGTACTCAGGAGAGGAATGCATAGGATCTTATTTAGAAGATGCAATTTACGGCAGAAATTATTCGACGAGCAACGTGAATTGCAGCAGCATCCTGCAGAGGTAGATTTTTTTTGTTTTGGCAATTATTTTTTTCAATTTCAAAGTGCGTCCTAAGAAGAGTGAAGGATTGGACACGGAAGAGGATCATCAATATGTCTACAAAGTGAACACAAAAATTGGAGTTGCAATTCAGTAACATACTCGTATGTATATTATCCTTCATATAGAAGTTGATGGAATGCTACTCGTATGTATAAAAATTATATGTTGAGGTTCAAGTTGCTTTACATGGGTTCCTCGCATTTGTTGGAGTTACTACGTACTTAATTAGAATAGAAGGCGCTACATTCCGGCCTCAGTTAATATGCCTCTCATGCTAGTTTGGCCACTCGCCGCTGCCAGCGAACATGAAGTTGGCTGTGTTTTCAGTTCCTGAAAGCTGGTCCCAATGTACTCAAGATGGCCTAGCTTTATAAGACGGGTTATCTGAGCTTTTTCAACGAGGTTTGATTTGATGGAAACGGGGTCGGAAATTACCCGAAATACTCTTACTCGATGCTCAGTGGAGTGGATCAAGCGGTAGTGGACTTGCTTCCAAAGCCGAAGGTTCAGTGCTCGAATCTCAGCCTCGCCCGAAAGACATTCATTTTTTCCAGTTAACGAAAATTAAATAAGGTGAGCAGTTGAACAACTTCTACTAAGAATTTAGTCTCCCCAGTAAATGTTGGATGCAACCCATGGAGCGAAATAACCACTATCCCATTTTCCAAAAAACTTAACATCTGCTGAAGCATTAGAAGTATATTCATACTCACTTGAAAAAAAAAGCGCCTAAGAGCTTTTTCATCCGCTTTCGTCAATGTCCAAGTTTTTGCGCAGTAATTCAAGGCTGGGATCCTCAGTGTCTTGAATAAAGACATTTTGATTGCTCGAAGGAGGACTTTACTAATCATTTGCCTTCTAATCGCAAAGAAGCAGTGATTAGAAAGAGTGATTTTTTGCATGATTTCCGTGTTGGTGTCGCTGTCGGAGTTGATAGCGGAGGCGACGTTGATGAAGTCCCTTACTACCTCAAAGTTGCACCAGCCTATAGTGACATTGTGTCCTACTTAGGTATAGGTGTTGTTCGTCCTTGACCGATACGCTTATCCTTGCCGCTTCTGCTTCAATAGTCGCAAATATTACTTCCCATTACGTCAATGTTGTCTGCATACGAGTAAGTGAGTAACTGAAACAGGCATTTGAAAGATGGTGCTTCTGGTCCTTTTCTGACATGGAAAGCTTCGGTTTTGTTGTTACCGACCTCGACAGAACAGCGTGCATTCTCCATCGTCATCCTGTTTGGTCCAATGAGCTGGATGGCTGTAGATACTTTCATTTCATTTCTGTAGATACTATCATATGCGGATTTGATATCGATGAAGGGGTGGTATGTATCGATATGGAACTCTTCGGTCTGCTGTAATGTGAAAATTTGGTATATGCTGGACTTTCCTGGCCCAAAACCACGTTGATAGGGACCAGTCTCATTAGTGTCGAAGAATCTTAAGCTTGCAAATAATACGACAGATTTTAGTGATGAGTTGATGTACGAGTATGCTCCGTGCCTAATCATCATACTGCTTTAAACGACTCGGCTGTTAAGCCATCCAGCAGCTTTGTTAGACTTAAACTTGGAAATTCTTACCTTGACGTCATCTTGGTTGGGTGGACGGAAATGTTTTCTCCATGGAGGTTGAATGGTGCATTCTGTTGACGGCGGGATATTGTTCGTCATCACCGTTCAACAGTCTGCAGAAATAATGTCTCTGGATTTTACTAGGACGTTTCCTTCTTCATCTCTGCAGATTCCTGTTCCGGCTTTACACCTTTAGAATGTACGTCTAATTTTTTGGTAGACCTTCCAAATTTCATTCTTTTAGTAGCACGTCTCTAAGGCCTTGATCGAGCGCTTCTTGTGATCTTTCATTTTTCTCCAGAGGAGCCATGTCCTTTCCCCCTTTTTTGCTTGTTGAGCTCACGAGCCCTTTTTGTTCTTTTCTGCAGGCCCGTTCTGTACATCCTTTTTTTTCTAGATTTGCCTATCTGTATTCGTCACCGAACCAGGAGTTTATTTATTAGGGGCAGGTTAAAAGACAGCATATCAGAGACCGCTGCCACTGCCCACTGGTCTTCTACATTCGATGCTGACGCAATCGGACTCCACAAGAGGTTAAGGAAGTCTCGATCTGAAAAGGACCTGAGGGTCCCTTGTGGTTTTAGCCGCTCGCCGTTGAACTTTCTCACAATTGTTTAGTGACCTTGGTTTGTTACGGATATGCACACCCATATCTTGACTACATCAAGATACTGGTACAAGTCGATCTTAGCTGATTGGAATGTTTGAATATCCAGAACACTGGATCTACCTTGCGTCGGTTAACTGTTTGTTGATCGGCCAGTGTTAAGGAATGTTCTTGGCATAATTCGATATTTTCTTCATTTTAAAATTGTATACATTTGCTAATTCTACTCTTTGTTTATTTCTATTGAGTGTTTCTCTTATCGATGTATTGTACATATGTATACTCATTTAAGATCTGAGTAGAATTTGTAAGCTCATTTGTGTGGGCATTCGTTCTTAAACTGCCAACGAGATCGGTTGGTTCAGCAAATCGTGGTACAAACAAACATTTTGATGAATAAATTTATAACGTGATAAAGAAAAAAAAATAGTATAATATTTCGCCATAGTATTTTTATAATAACATACAAACACATTCACTCAACGCATTCGTTGACACACGTGGCTAAGGGCTAAGAGGAAGGATAAGTAGCAGACCTAATTTTTCTTAACATTTTCTATAAATTTACATATAGCATCCATAAAATAAAACCAACAATAGTCCACACCCCCCTTACAAAACCAGCCAGGTCTATTTATGGAAATCAAGGCGTAAAAACCAATGTACTGGCTATGGTTTCATTATGTCCCGTCGCAAAATCAATAAGCTAGCGTCCGTTGGCAGAGGTGATGGCGATGAGACTGTACTCCCCCATTATATTACCAAAGATGCCCTCCTTGCACAGGTTGGCATTAAAATCGCCAGGGATGAATTTTACGTGATATATAGGGCATTGCTTGTCTTTATCCTTTGTCGAGGCATAAGCGTTTATGAGGTTATTGTTGGACAATTTATTATTTACATGCCTGAAGCTCAAGACGTGTTTCCTAAGTCTTCCCCTTACAGCGAATTTGGGTCCATAAAAACGCTGCGACTGATTTCCTTGTCGCATTCTGTAGCATTCTCCATAATCAGAGAGTCCGGTCTATCTTGTTGCACCTTGCTCTTTGTAGCAGCCAATGATATCCGCTGGTTATTTTGTTGAGTGCGGTCTCTTAGGGGTCGTTAAGATCGTTGTTTTGAATCATTTACCAGGGTGGCTAACAGTGAATCCGTCATTATCTAAGGCTATAAGCTGACTTGCCACATGTTTTAGTTATCTCTTCCGTATAAGCCTGCGTAAAGCAGTATTATGGTACTGGTCGAATACCCAAATGCTATTTTAGCCTCCGTAAGTAAGCGTTTACTCATGCTGTTAGCGGGAGCTAGCACTAAGAAGTAGACCAAACACTACACTACGAATGTACAGAATCCAAGTTATAAGACACACAGCAGTTTCCAGATTAATCGCCGCGCAGATCCACCACATCAGTGCCAGATCCGAGCTTCGACTAGAAATTTACATAGGCAGTAGTCCGTGGTCGCAGAACCTAATGTCACCTCTACTTATACTAAGAAACAGGTTGTACACAATTAAGATGCCAGTCTTTCATACTGAGGGATAGCTGACGGGAAACATTTGTTTGGTCAGCCGCCTTATTTCTCTCTCAGTGAATTCAGCCTCCGTTCTACCTTCAAAGAAGCGAGTATTCTCGAAATAGTCTGGTGCTGCCGAAGGGGTATAGTAATCACTACATGTGGATACATTTCGCCTCCTTCACTTGGGAAATCCCCATGTATCCGAGGCAGTCCGTTCTTTGGAGTCTGGTAAAAGCAGAATAAACGTATTTTTTTTTTTTTTTTGAAATAGACAACTGACGTGCCATGTTGTGTGCCTTATTGTAAGCGTTAAAACTATGAGAACCGTTTTCACCAGCATTGCTCTTACGCACAAAAATAAAGGGTTTTCCAATAGGGACTTGACAACTTTGAATTTAATTTGTGAACGCACTCTTTCATTAATCATCAAACTGTCGCTGTCAATTTATTCAGTAAACTCATTTATTCATTTTCATCATGATAAGGTCTGCAAATTATAAAAATGCTCTACCGAAATTCAGAGTCGGTGACTGCAACTTTAAGAGCGTTAACTCCAATTTTCGGTCGTAATTCTCGCCCTAGTAGACAGACAATAACAAGTTTAGTGCAAAAATTTGAGTCTACATATTCGTTGTGTGATGTTGCCGTGTCAGTGAGACAACTGGTTGGTCGAAGAGTCGAAAATATCGCTGCTGTTCAGGCGTCCGTAGCAAACGATCCAAATCAGTCAATTCCACGGCGTTCTCAAGAATTGGGCATCGCTCAGACCACATTATGGCGTATTTTGTATAAGGATCTTGGTTTACACCCATACAAGATCAAGCTGACTCAAGAATTGAAGCCGATGGACCATTTGCAGCGACGTACGTTCTCCGATTGGGTTCTGGAGAAGATGCGCCAAGATGATGAATTTCATCGCAAAATCTTCTTCAGTGACGAAGCTCATTTTTGGCTCAATGGGTTCGTCAATAAGCAAAATATGCGTTATTGGTCGGGTGAAAATCCACATGTGCTTCATGAATCACCACTATGGGGTAGTATGGGGAGCGTGTTATCTCGAGAAATGGGCCAGTCGATTGGCCGCCTCGTTCGTCCGATTTAACGCCGCTTGACTATTTTCTGTAGGGCTACGTTAAGCCATTAGTTTATGAGAATACGCCGACGACGTTTAAAGAGCTCAGAGCCAACATTGAACGCGAAATAGCGGCCGTTTCGGCCGAAATGTGTGGCCGAGTCGTTGAAAATTGGGTCCAACGAATCGACCGCAGCAAACGTGCCCACGGTGGCCATGTGAACGAAGTCAAGTTCCATTCATAAATGTTTTGATTGTAGTTCAAGCCTGTTCAAGATTTAATCCACCATAAATGTGTTATTATATTATTATATTGTTCTATTCTTTATGTATTAATTGTTCACAATCAAATTATTATTTGTTAATGTTATCTTTCGACTCACTGTATTTATTGCGTATCAAACTCCATGGTATTATTCATTTTTTGTTAATTTGGTTATACAACAACAATGCAACAGAATGCAGATCGAACCATAAATCGCACCACCTATCACCTCATCATATTGTTATTGTAATTACCACGCACAATGCATAGTGCGTGTGCATGGGTGGGTTAGATGGTGGCAAAATCGTTTTGGTTTTGACACTCGTGAATTGTACTCGCAGAAGTAAGGTGAAATAAATTTGTAAAGTAATCTGAAAGTTTGAATCGCAGTTTTATTTTTCATTTGTGGTAGCGAAATTCTTTGCTTGCTTGACTCGTTTTTTTTTTCTTTGATCGTTCGCTCCACAATTCGTCGAATCTGAAACATTGGTCCTTCGAGCCGGATTAAAAAAAAAAAAAAAAATATTGATTTGAATGTAATTTGGGATTTGAATCATTTATAAACATTTTCTTACGAGTTGTGTTCTAATCAAGAAACTATTAAGAGTGACTTGTTGTTTGGTGACTTATTGAATAATTTATTTTGTGTATATCTGTGCTTATAATTGATTATCCCAAAATTATGAATCAATTAAAACGCGTTCGTGGTAATATTAAAGGTCGGTTAACTCGGGCTGCATCGTATGCAGAAAGCATCGCTCCGAATACTTCTCTGGAACTTTTACAAATTAAATTAAATAAGCTCAATGAAACATGGTCAGAATTCACAACGCATCACCAAGAAATACTTAAAATTACCGCGGATGGCGATGAGTACGATGAATTCGAAGCTGAGTTCGTTGAATATGAAGAACGTTTCTTCAATGCGCATTCGAGTTTTTCTAAGTTCATTCGCGAAAAACAAACTGTTGAACAAACAAAAGAAGAATCAACGCTTGAGAAACTTGCGTCGCAGCAATCTTCGTTTCTCGAAAAGCTTGCAACAACATCACCTAACGCTCATTTGCCAAAACTTACTATTTCGCCTTTCTCAGGAAATTATAAAGACTGGCCTTCGTTTCGCGATTCTTTTACGGGCGTAATCGATAATAAACCTTTTCTCACAGCTACACAAAGGTTTCAATATTTGAAATCATTTTTTACGTGATGATGCTGAAAATCTTATTAAGCACCTGCCGATTTCCGATGCGAACTACTTAGAAGCGTGGGATCGTTTAGAGAAACGTTACGATCGGTCTCATCTAATCGTTACATCATTCATTCAAATGTTCTTGTCACTTCCATCTGCAACTGATGGCAACGTTCAAACGCTACGCAAGATTTCTGACGGTGCAGATGAGGTAATTCGTGGTCTCAACGCGCTTGATTCAAATAGTCGCGACCCATGGTTAATTTTTTTGCTTCTCAAAAAATTGGACAATGAAACAAACCAAAACTGGGCACAGCACGTCGGTTCGCGAGATGATTGTACGTTCGACGAGCTATTAAAGTTTTTACAATCTCGATGTGATGCACTTGAGTCCTGTCATGCATTAACTCGCCCTATAACGTCGCGTAACAAACAACAGTCGCAGTTTCGGGCTCATTTTGCATCAGAATCTCCGCAATCATCAGTGAAGTGTCCTCAATGTGAAAGTAGTCATATTCTACCACAATGTCCCATGTTTATCTCATTTAACATTCAATCGCGTCGGAATTTCGTTAAAGAAAAATCCCTGTGTTTTAATTGTCTTCGTGCAGGACATTCAGCAAATAAATGTCGATCATCGTTCCGCTGTCGTGTATGCAAATCGCGTCACCATTCCCTTGTGCATCCTACTGAACAGAATACGTATTTGTGTCCTTCTTCATCTGCTGTGAACTCCTCGTCGTGTCAAAACCGAACTCCACAGGCTGTTAACTCCTCGTCGAATCAAAATCATACGCCGGTACCCTCCTGGTCGACAGCTTCGCCTCTACCGATAGTCAATAACCATTCGCTCGATGATGGCTTTTCAAAGCGAACGATTCTGCCAACCATATTGGCTAATGTAAAGGATATTCAGGGTAAGACAATAAGTTGCAGAATTCTGATAGATTCCGGATCCCAAGTCTCATTTGTGGTCGAATCTTTTGCTCAGAGATTAGGAATCCCTAGAAGACACGCTCGTATCCCCATTCTAGGTGTCTCATCCACGGACGCAGGTAACACTCGCGGTTGCATATCGTTCACAATACATTCTCGCGTAACGGATACCAACCTTGTTGTGGATGCATTCGTGTTAAAGAAATTAACGTCCAATCTACCTTCACACGAGTTTGATTGTTCAAATTGGTCTCACCTACGCAATATTGAATTAGCAGATCCAACCTTTAATACCCCAGGTCCTATTGATCTTCTTCTTGGTGCTGATAAAATGTGGTGCATTTTCAATGGAGAGCAAATTCAGGGAAAAAATGGACTACCAATTGCTCAAAGTACGTCATTTGGTTGGGTTGTTACAGGTGAGTTGTTGGAAGGTAATTTTCCAAATCATGTAGCGTTATCCTCCTTTCATTCTGTTCTTGATGTGGACTCGCTTCTTCAAAAATTCTGGGAGCTCGATGAAGTAGCACCCCCAATCAACAATATACATTTTCAGGACGCAGCCGAACAACATTTTCAAAAGACCCATTCGCGTTCGCTCGATGGAAGATATATCGTTCAACTACCCTTTGCTCATCCTAATCCTGTCTTTGGTAACTCCCTAAATTTAGCAATTCGTCGACTAAACTCTATGGAAAGGCGCTTCCAAAAGGATTTAAATTTATATGAGTCCTATGCAAAGTTCATAAAGGAATATGAAGACTTAGGTCATATGGTCCGCATTCCATCAGATCAAATTGAATCAGGTACGGGGCAGATTTTTTATTTACCACACCACGCAGTACTAAAACACGACAGTGCTACTACAAAGCTGCGCGTGGTATTCGATGGGTCTGCAAAGGATTCACTTGGGAGTTCTCTTAACAGCAAACTTCTCATTGGCCCACCAATTCAGCGGGATTTAATTGGAGTTTGTTTACGTTTCCGCCAGCACAAATATGTTTTTACTGCAGACGTTGTTAAGATGTTTCGGCAGATCTTGGTAGCTGATCATCATACCGACTATCAACGGATCGTCTGGCGTGAGAAACCCTCGGACGAAATCTCACATTTTAGGCTTAATACGGTCACCTATGGTACGGCATCAGCTCCGTTTCTATCCGTTTGCGTGCTTAGGCAAATCGGCTTGGACTACCAGCAAAAGTATCCGAATGCTGCTCGCGTTCTTCTCAACGATGTGTACGTCGACGATATCATGACTGGGGCAACCTCTGTTGACGACGTAATTAAACTTCAATCTGACTTGGTCTCGTTACTATCGTTTGCAAAATTTGAATTACGGAAATATAATTCGAACTGTTGGCCCTTGCTTGCTGGCTTACCCAAAGAGGATTGTGAATTTCCTTGGGTTGAATTTCAACATTCTTCAGACTCTCTGATTAAGGTGCTCGGGATGCATTGGAGTCCTACATCTGATGTTTACTCATTTCGATTGTCTAATTTTCGATTTTGTGCTACGCCCACTAGACGAACTTTGCTGTCGGAAGTAGCTAGCATATTTGACCCATTAGGATTCCTAGCTCCATCCGTTATTCTATTCAAAATTCTTTTTCAGGAGCTTTGGTCGTCAGCGCTGAACCTCTCCTGGGACGATCCACTACCATCAAATTTGGCTGATCGCTGGATATGTTATCAACGAGAGCTACACCATTTTAAAAGGATCCGTGTACCGCGAAATATTTTACAATCATGTAAGGAGGTTGAGTTACATGGATTCTCGGATGCCTCAACGGTAGCCTACGGTGCTGTAGTCTATGCTCGCTGTAAAATTGCTGAAAACAAATTTAAGGTCATTTTGGTTGCCGCAAAAACTAAAGTTGCTCCGCTTAAACCAGTATCTATTCCTCGGTTGGAACTCTGCGGCGCACTGCTTCTAACGCGACTAATCGAAACCATCACAACTTCGTTGCCAATCACTCTGAAAGTGTCTGCATGGTGCGATTCGCAAATCGTACTTCACTGGCTGACATCACCACCCCGTCGTTGGAATACATTTGTCGCAAACCGTACCTCTGCTATATTGGAGAAAATTCCGCGATATGCATGGAATCATATCACTTCCGAATTTAATCCAGCAGATTGTGCTTCTCGTGGAGTACTACCGTCTCAACTCATTGATCACCATCTCTGGTGGACAGGTCCCTATTGGCTGTCTCTTTCACGGGAATTTTGGCCTACATCAAAGTCCTCCGAGTCACAACCAGAGGATGTAATGATCTCGATTGAAGAAAGACAACCTCCCAAACATGTCCTAAAAACAACAACAGACACGGATACTATAAATCGTCTTATATCTAGAATTTCGTCGTGGTCACGCTTGCTTCGAATATTCGCCTATTGTCGTCGGTTTATCAATAATTGTCAGAAAAAAACACTCGGTAAATCATCGATCGGTCATGGAATCTCTGTAAATGAATACCAAACCTCGAGAATTTTTGTTATCAGACACATTCAACACCAGACATTCGCGAGCGATATTTCTTCGCTTAAAAGCAACCAGGATTTGGTTAGCAAGTCCAAACTCAAAAAATATACACCCTTTCTCGATGCTGATGGTCTGTTACGCGTTGGTGGTCGAATCAAACACGCTAACGTTTCCTATAATATGAAACATCCTGTCATTTTACCTAATTGTCATGTCTCTTCTATTATAGTTGATGAAATTCACAGAAATCACTTCCATCCTGGACTTGCCGAGACATTTGCTATTGTTCGTCAGCAGTATTGGATCCTGGGCAGCCGAAATTTAATACGCAAACTGGTACACCAATGTAAATCGTGTTTTTTGCAACGAAAGGCCACTACTTCGCAACTTATGGGAGACCTGCCACAGTCCAGGGTCACACAAGGTCGTCCGTTTGCCAACACTGGGTGTGATTACGCGGGTCCATTCACCATTAAGCTTTCACGTGGCCGAAACCCTAAATTCTCCAAGTCGTATGTGGCACTCTTCATTTGTATGTGCACGAAGGCAATACACTTAGAGCTGGTAAGTGACTTAACATCTGATGCTTTCTTAGCTGCTTTTCGTCGGTTCGTGTCAAGACGTGGGAAATGCTCCAACATCTACACAGACAACGGAACGAATTTCCAAGGTGCTCGCAGATGTCTCAATGAGATGCAAACACTAGTGATGTCTGAAACTCATAACGCTAATATAGCTGCTGCTCTAGCCTCGGATGGAATCAAATGGCATTTCAACCCTCCCGCCGCTCCACACTTTGGTGGTTTATGGGAGGCCGGAATTAAATCGGTCAAATCGCATCTACGACGGGTAATAGGATCCTCGATTCTAACCTTTGAGGAGCTATACACTGTGCTGAGCCAAATCGAAGCCATATTGAACTCACGTCCTCTTTTTATTGTACCTGATGATGAATTAAATCCATTAACTCCAGCCCACTTTTTGATAGGAGAACCATACACTGCCGTTCCAGAGCCCAATTACCTACAAACGCCACAAAATCGACTAAGTCACTGGAATCATTTGCAATCCATGGTCCAAGGGTTTTGGAAACGCTGGCATGTGGAATATCTTACTACCCTGCAAGAGCGTCCTAAGTGGCAGAGAACGAATCCAGGGGTGAAGATTGGTGACGTTGTGGTCCTTAAGGAACCAAATCTTCCTCCAACACGGTGGATTCTTGGCCGAGTCGAGGCAGTTCATCCAGGTCAGGACGACCTTATACGTGTTGCAACAGTTAAAACGAAGCATGGCAGTTTCATACGACCAATCGCAAAACTGACCGTGCTACCATTGTCCTGAAACTAGTCCAGGGGGGCCGGGATGTTCAAGATTTAATCCACCATAAATGTGTTATTATATTATTATATTGTTCTATTCTTTATGTATTAATTGTTCACAATCAAATTATTATTTGTTAATGTTATCTTTCGACTCACTGTATTTATTGCGTATCAAACTCCATGGTATTATTCATTTTTTGTTAATTTGGTTATACAACAACAATGCAACAGAATGCAGATCGAACCATAAATCGCACCACCTATCACCTCATCATATTGTTATTGTAATTACCACGCACAATGCATAGTGCGTGTGCATGGGTGGGTTAGATGGTGGCAAAATCGTTTTGGTTTTGACACTCGTGAATTGTACTCGCAGAAGTAAGGTGAAATAAATTTGTAAAGTAATCTGAAAGTTTGAATCGCAGTTTTATTTTTCATTTGTGGTAGCGAAATTCTTTGCTTGCTTGACTCGTTTTTTTTTTCTTTGATCGTTCGCTCCACAATTCGTCGAATCTGAAACAAAGCCGATAATAAAGTTTTTGAAATATCTCAAATGGTTTGCGTTTTATTTAAAAAAAAAGTTGTCAAGTCCTTATTGGAAAACCCTATACAAATGCCGGCAAAAATTGCACTATTGATACCACCCTCAATGTTGGTGAAAATTTCCAAAGCGAACCCTTTCTTCAGAATCGTTTCAAGACCAGGGCGCTTGGTGGAGCGTTAAGCTTAGACTTACGTTGTTTAGTATCTAACCTAATCTCACCATCAAGCTTCGATCTTGAGAGGTCGCTTTACTGATTCAGTCTTCGGGAAGAAGCTTCATGTTGGACTTGATGTTGAAACTGGCACGTGTAACGCTATATTGGTAGCGGAAGTAGGTGGTTGCTAAAGACAAGTTTGTACAGATACTACAGATACCGATGCTATTGAACCGAGTTTATCAAGATTAGATCAAGAGTTTCGAAAGATTTAGGATGTTTTGGTTGAGGGAACAGGTACATTTTTTGTTTCGATTACAAACTTTGTTCCCACTTGTGGTTATGAAAAGGTTTGTGGATTTTCATCGAAGCCTACATCGTGAAGAGAAGACCGGTTAATTTAAAAGTGCAGAGGGTACTGTAGTGTATGCGAGTTTAGCTTCAAGTTTCATAGCACGTAAGTACCTATGCTGCATGGTAAGATATACGCTCTTTGTATGCGCTCACCGTCTCGAGCCAGTCAGTCAGAGTCAGTCGTGATCCAGACTTTATATATAACATATATATAACAGGTACCTAGAACCATCGTATGCAATTAAGCTACCTAAAAGACTGAGCCTTCAACAAGGTGGATACTCGGAATGATCTGGTAGATACTCTGATCCACTGATGAGAGTGGTCGATGTTTCCTTTCCCTTTCCGAAGTTGGCAAATTTATCAGAATACCGAAGGATCGCTGTGCAAAATCGATACAATATTTTGTGGTAAATGCCCCTTTCGAACTCATTGGTTGTTTAATCATTTTATTGATAAAAGTAACTTCTGGTATCTTCATGAGAATTTAGTGGGTCCGAAACTTAAGTCAATAGTATACGTTTTCAATAGTTTTCTTTATAGTCCTTTGTTGAGAGGAATTTATCAGTAAAATCTAGAAACCTAGGGCCATATGGCCATGAAGCATAGGTATGGTATGAGGACATACAGCGTAAAAATTAGCGACTTCGAGAATGAAACTCCTGATTTCTGATGATATCTAGAAACTCTTGAAATAAGACAAATTTTTAACATTCTGCAAGGATGTGTGTCTCTTCTATGTAATCCTAAGTGCTCAGCTCCTTAATCTGTCGCCTAAATCGACTTCTTTTAGTTTATATGATGGACAAGATGAAAACATCTTTTTAGAACCCGCTCAACTGACTTTTTTGTTAGTCGTTTTCCTGTGTTATTTATTCACATCTGTCAAAAGGTGTTACGGAGCTCTCCACACCATTATTTGCAACAGTTTAATTACTACCAGCTTCTGAATCAATTGCGGTTCTTTCATAACCACGTACTTAACTTCTCTAAGTCGCTGCTTACAAATATATGCACGGTTGGATTCCAGAATTTAATCACTATCAACCAGTTTTGAATTACCCAAGATTTGTAATGCAGCCTTCCGTTTCCATAGCTCTTAATTTCTCTTACATACAAAGGCATGCTAATGTAAATCTGTGTATTTACAAGTATAGCACTCGTTAAAGTGCAACTGAACCCCCTCAAACACAAATTCTTAATTAATTAATAAGCTCTGTCGGCTTAAGTGGAGGTATCGAATATCTTCCGGCATACACACCCGTGTGTACGGTACATGCTTCAATCTCTACATCAATCTGATAAGAAAAGGCGCCACCATAACAAACCATCATCAAGCACTTAAGTCACATTTTGTTTACCGTTTGCAGATTGTAGCACAAGAGTAAAACTACCATATTTGTAGTTGTAGTACTGAAATTGAGACTACATCCAACTAGGCAACATCATGGTACTCGTACTATGTGCATTGTGCATACAAAAGTTCATTAAGTTCATTTCAATCCAACGTGCAATCCATCTATTCATTCATCAGAAGTAGCAATCTCCCACCCGTTTCGAATCCCTAATACTAACTGTGTAATCAGGACCTTGTTTGGTGTACCTCTTCTCGAAGACCATCTTAAGGAACTACCCATACCACCACCCTCTACGGCTGTTGGTAGTCCTGTGGCGACGCTGACGGTGGCAGCGGCTGCTGCTCCTGTTGGAGTTGATGCTCCGCTCCTTGTTAAAGATGCTATCATCACTCCATGTGTTTGACTTATGATGTCGTTCATTGTTATTGGATATCCTTGTGATGAAATGAAGTGCACTCACACTCGTTAACCCCCAAACGAGGATTGCTGTAAAAGCTGAATGAGCTGTTGAAGCTCTTGGAGCTGTTGAAGATGTTGAAGATTTAAGCAGGCAGCAGCAGCATCAGCCACATCAACATTAGTGATATCCTCGAAAGTCTCGAGGTCCTTACTCAACTTGAAGTGGTAATTTATAATATCATCTGCTCGATGCTGCATGCTGTCGGGCAACTGGGCTGCAGCAGAGGTTGAACACACTCCTTGAAGAGAAACTCATCAGAAGTCGCATATCCTTCCATTAGTGTGAGCAGAGAAAATTGATTTTAATTGAATTATCCTGAATACGGTGGAGGTTGAAAACATGGAGGTAGTTGCATAAGGAGTCGGATTTACGTTAGCTGTATGGTGCCTGGTGCCTGGTGCCTGGTGCCTGCATGCATTCAATGCAAGACCAACGACGTTCAGCTCGTTAGCTAGAATTGTAGAGCGGATAATGGGCTTGTGGTTAGCGTGGGTGAATTACCATGAACATTGTGCTTGTATGATACATACATGAATCTAAAACATTCGATAGGTTGTCAGGGGTATTTAATGACATTTTTGGATCCCTCTGAGATGATTTGGTCATGGCCAATACACTTGTATCCACTCCTACAGATATGTGTACCTTGATGATGATAATGACTCGCCTGGCAATAATCTGTGGTTTAATTTGGCGATGTGATACGATGAAGATACTCTACGTCGGGGGTCGAACGGATCTTATAGCAAGGTATCCAAGCTACTATAGCTAACAAGAACTAAGTAGACAAAAGCGGTTTCCCGTAAACCGTATCTCAATTCAGAGCAGCACAAGACTTTCTTGAATCAAGTCGACAGCATTTTTAGGAGATATGACTATCTTGTCGGTAATGTAGTTGGTTATCACCACAATGTATGCAGTATGGAAGTAGATTATTTGTATCGCGGGTCCTGAAAGTATGCACCATTTTGTAAAAATAATACAATCATGAAATGAGCTTTATATTTTGAATTTATTTGGAAACGGGCTCATGCTCTTATTTGCAACTTCTCAGGCAAGGCTTAGGAGGCTTTGTGGTCTATAATAGTCCTACACTCATTATTAGTAATCGCTAAGAAGTGTTTAACGTTACCCTTGTCAAAAATAATCTCTTTAATTCGATATATGTACATCCGGAGAGTATCGAATGAGCCGTCCTAACCCGACCACCGATATTTACAGTTCAGCATGTCTAATAAATAATTGTCTGTGCATTATCTTCTACCACAATCGTAGAAGAAGACGAAGTGAAATAAGCACAACAAGGTTATTCATACTGAATTGGTTGTATGTGGTAATCACATGACATATTCCTAGAGCTAGAGCTTGATAAACTCACTTCTTCTCTAAATCTTTTCTTTACCTGATTTTGTCCAATAGAAACGTGAACAGAATGTAAGAACTCGCAACGGTGGATCAACGATCTCACTGCCCTGCAGGAAGAATTTCGACTGAACCAAACTACTAAGAAAGATCTACAAGACATCCTGGCAGTGGCGTAATTTCAAAGAAAGAATCCCCAGCACATGTTAAATCCCGAGAAGCGGATAAAATCTTGGTTGGTTCTGAGGAAGAATCCTTGAACCTGCTTATAAAAAATAATTTCCCTGGTGCACTTCGGCAATTGTACATTATCTGCAAGAAGAAGCTTTAATGCACAGTTTGGGGCTGTGTACCCATACAAGGCACCAGAACATGATGGTATCTTCTGTGCACAACTACGGATTGCTTTTAATGCTTTTCTGAAAGCCTATTCAGTTGTACATTACTCAATGTCTGGACTGAGTTTGCAACGTTTCAAATGTCAATTCTATTTCCTCGACATCAAAAGTGTTTTAAACAACGTTGAAACCTGCTCTATCACGAACTGGATATTATTGTCAGTAGCTTGATCCACTTCATTTTCAATATTCTTCGCTGCTCTACAAAAGGGAAACCACATAAAGGATCACCCTAATATAACTCAGCCTTCAATAGGCAGCTTAACAATTTAAAAAATGCGGAATATGATATGTTAGCTTACGGAAGCGATGTCATTATTTATGAGTAGAAGGAAAACGCGTCAGAAAACACTTTCTGCCATTCTCTACTGCGCCTTAGACATACTTTCCTCTCTGGCTTTAGCACAAATCCGACCAAATGAACCTGATCCTCTTCATAAGAAAAATCAAGATACCCTTTGAGTACCTGTTTCGGCCTTCACTCGAAAGACGGACTAATATCAAATTGTAAGAAAAAACCCTACGAGCTACACGATGCTGTAAAGTATCACTGTGGCGTCAAATGTCTCTCCAAGGGCAGCTCTGCTCCATTTGCTACATATAGACTTGTTCGACATGCAGATTGAGCTAAATTTAGGGCACACAGTCTACTCACATCATTCATCAACTCACTGCTTGGCTTAGCTTTACTCAAATATGTTATATTACAAATTACGAGTACATAGGGATCAGGTCCATAATCCCAAACACCATATATTTGAAAGCGGTCAGAGAATGACACACTTCTCTCAACGAGATGGCTAAATAGCACAAGATTACATTATTGGATTCCCCGACTCTCGGACGTCTCAGAAAATTATGTCCTTTTTGGACTGGACAGACTCGGATCCCTAGATACAAATAGTTGGCAGCTCAACAACGCCATGAAATCAACATCCTACACCGAAAAAGGGACACATATTCAAGCACTCTTAATGGCCAACCACAGGGGGACTAATCGTGACAACATCTACAATAGGAGGGTTGCCTGAAAAGTTTCCGACCGCAACGTAAAGAAAGCGGCACTCGTCAATAAAAGCTGGTAAATGCTAGTTGTGCATCTTTTGACAGTTACATACCGAACTTTCAGTCATTTTGGACGCGCAGTTTTTAGTTGACAGTCGTTTGAGTGAGTCGATGTGAGTGTTTTTTGTGAAAATGGAAAAAAATTCTTGTTTTTGAAAGGCAATACGCCTACGCAAATCAAAAATGAGTTAGACTCTGTGAATGGGGACTCTGCACCATCATTTACAGTGAAATTTTGGGCAGCTGAATTTAAACGTGGCCATAAGAGCTTGGGAGATGATGAATGTTCGGGACGTCCAAAAACTGCAACCACTGACGAGAACATTGCTAAAGTTCACCAAATGGTGTTAGACGACCGCCGAATTAAAGTGAGAGAGATAGTAGAGGTTATGAAAATGTCCAAAGAATGTGCTTGTTACATATTAAATCAAGTTTTAGGCATGCCGCCTAAAGGTGCCGCGTTTGCTTACGTTAGAACAAAAACGTGTTCGAATGAACATTTCCAACGCTCTGTTGGCGCAGTTTAGGCGCAATAAATCCGAGTTTTGGCGCCGATTAATTACTGTAGATAAAACTTGGATACACCATTATACGCCCGAAACAAAAATTCTGTGAAAACAGTGGAGTGCAAAGGGCGAACGGGCTCCAAAAAAAGCAAAACCCGTTTTTTTTGGCTGGGAAAGTGATGGTGACTGTTTTTTGGGATAGTAAAGGAGTTATCTTAATCGATTACCTTCAAAAAGGAAGCATATTATGCATCATTACTTGTCAAGCTGAAGGCAGAAATTGCAGAAAAACGGCCACATTTGCAGAAAAAGAAAATCCTGTTTCACCAAGACAACGCGCCGTCTAACACCTCAGCGGTTGCCATCCAATCCATGAATTGCGGTTTGAACTGCTTGACCATCCGCCTTATTCATCAGATCTAGCCCCAAGCGACTTCTTTTTCCCTCATCTAAAAACTGTGTTCGGAGGACAGAGATTTTCGTCAAATGAGTAAGCACCTTCGTGAACAATTATTTTGCAGAGAAAAACGCCAAGTACTATTTGGACGGGTTAGAGAGATGGGAGCATCGCTGGGAGAAGTGTGTAGAGTTGCAAGGAGACTATGTAGAAAAATAAAAAAAAATTTGAGAAAAAATGTCTTGTATCATTGTTCGGTCGGAAACTTTTCAGACAACCCTCGTATAATAATGAAGCCCATACTCAATCCTAACTAACCAGAGAGCAGGTCAACCTCATTTGAGAAGATATCTTCAAACTCGCAAATATAATTATGGGCACTGTATCATTGAAAGACACGCTCAACAATGGAATATTCCTTAAAATGATTTCCGTATAAGCTAGAAGGATAAAGAAAAGGAATATGTAACGTACCTCCTTTGCAACTGTCTTGATACGCATTCGAATGATGACCGATCTTAACACAGTTGTCAAGACATTTCTATAATTTAATTCCAGGTGTAGTTAGGGCATTCCGACATTCTCTCAGCGACATCTTAATGAACTTGCAACTAGTCCATGAGCCTCTCAACGACGACTACTCTAACCTAACCATATCTGGCTGACGGAAATTTTGAAAACTATAATTCCAAAGTCTACATCTAAAAAGGATGTGGTTAGCTGACTGTACCTGTACGTCAGGAGGACTTGTAATCGTAAGATTCTCAATTTTTTCTACTTTCACCTCATTTACATAATATATCCACAAAAGAAGTCATCAGTAAGACGTAAATGCTTTGAGAAGATCCCAAATGGTAATAAATTTGAGTTCGATAAGTCTATGTATCTAGTCCGGGTTTCTATAAGGCCTACGAAACCAAAACAGACATCTGAAAGATGAACATAAACAACTAGTCCAATAGTAGAATCGCGGATGAGGCTAAGAATATGGAAAGACTGCTTCTACAGACTGTATAAAGGTGGTGTTGGTCAAAATACCGCTACCTGATAAACTGAACCATTCATCTTGAATGAAGAGGGCATAGAATTCCATCCCCCTGACCTAGACGAAGTTATGGTAGCAATATCGAAGCTAATGTCTAATAAAGGTGCTGGCGCAGGCGGATTTATTCAAGACAGTTGGAGATCACCTTGTTGGGAACGCGCATTAATTCATCTATAAAATATGATCACAGGGGTCCATGCCCCGAAGTATGGAATTTCAGCATAATTTCGCCGACCCACAAAAATGGAGACTTTTGACTACGTCGTGGCTCAAGTGGTAATGTACTGACTTCCAAATCGGAAGGTTCGGGGGTTCAATACCAGCCGAACTAGATGGACATTCTTTTTTTCAAGCAACTAAAATCTCGTGAGATGAATGGTTGACTGAATACAACAACTTGGTCAGTCCATATCAATGCGGTTTCAGGCCAAGAAAGTCCACCATCGATTAGATATTCACATACTACAGATCTTGGAAAACACCCGCAACACTCATCATCATCGACTGAAAAGCCCCATATGATAGCGTGGCATGGGACGTGGGACTAGCTATACAACGTCATGTCTAGTTTTGACATTTGTGCCAAACTCGTCCAGTTGTGCAGGATAACTATGGAGAATTCTCGCTGCTCCATCAAGGACGGTAATGAATTGACCGAAACCTTCAATGACAAAAAGTTTTAGATAATGGGACACGCTCTCATATGACTTTTTTAACATCATCCTAAAAACATTCGTGCAAAACTCACTAGCCAACAAAAGAGACAAGATCTTTGTTTTAGTCCGCACAATTACTTGGGTATGCAGATAAAATTGATGTGGTTGCAAGAACGCAGCGTGCGTCAATGAAACTTTTATGAGCATCTAGGCAAAAGCGGCCAAAATGGGCCTGACGGCAAACGAGGAGGGAACAAAGTACAATACATGATGTCATCAGAAAAGGCCACACGATATGGACTACTTGACCAGAATATCACCATTGGTAATAAGTAATCCGACGTAGAATTACTCTTGACAATCACTGTTTTTTTGCGCTCACTAAGTCCTCTCTCATAAGTCCAATTGGCTTTATACAAAATGGTGCAGAGGTTTGGATATTGCCGAAGGCAGATGAAGAAGCTTTTGGTCGTTTCGAGAGAAACATACTGCGTGTGATCTTCGGTCCCATTTGTATTGACAAGGAATGGAGTCTGTATAGTCACATCGGTCTATTCAGGCCTCTATGGATCCAACGTCTCAAATGGCTGGTCCATGTTAAGCAAATACACCCCACAGTTCCAGGCGAGTGAGTCTCCCAGTCTAACTAGAAGGGACTAAATAGAACTATCTCATCTAAGGTGGTGCACGCAAGTGGAAGGAGACCACAACCAACTATCTGTGTGGCAGCTGGCGAAACATCATGCTAGCTTGTTGGTTGAGGCCCAGGTTCGCCCCAGATTGTAGACTTGGTTAATCAAGGAAGCAATAGTTTATGGAAAAGCTCCTCGAAACGTGGTGCTATTATCAATCGAAACAAAGTATAAGTAGTCTTGGTGGACTATGGGAGCTAATCGACCACGATATTCTAATAAAGGGCCCACAATCATGTCATCATCTCTGAATGGTGTCTACAGAATACATAGCAAACTATCATTTGGCGATGGCGTCGTCTGATCTTGTATGTGTTAGCAAATATCCAGATCGGCAAGGCAATATCAGTGCGAATAAGAAAAGGAAGGTACGAGTATACAGTGGAAGATTTAGCGGAGTTAGAGGCGACTTTTTAAGGTACAGAAACTTTAAAGTATTTCATGATCGGTGTTCAATTAAGCCTTCAAGATCCAAGAACTGATCCCGGATTTTTATTTACTTCTGGGTCCCTTATTTTTATATGTGTAGGTATTTATTTATTTTGTTGGACTATAGCGATGATAAATACAGATTTTTCCAGAAGAAGTAGGAAGCCCGATTTTGCTCAGTCATTCTTGCATCTGCATCTTTAACAGCTAAGAGAAAAATTTAAAGAAATACTATAATCAAACTACAAATATTTCAACTTACTTATTGGACTGATTGACAATGGCAAGATCCTGAAAGTCGGAGTACTTCACCGACGCCTTCTCAACCAAACGAATCAGACTAAAAATATTTAGATGCCTCTTTCTAGTGATGATAAAAGCCCCCGTGTTTGAGTTTTGTGTCGGGAGGAAGGAATGTATTCACAAATCAAAGCATAGTTTTCGTAATCAGTTTCAAGGAACTTCATAGTCCTAGTAACGCCTTTTTGAAAAGTAAAAATATCATGAAAAAAAAATAATGAATACAAATCGTATCCTTACCGTCAATCGGAACTTGGAAGGATGCAACAAACAATTCTGTATCATCGGCTGGGTCATATGTTACAGTCTTATTGATTGTTTGACTCTTATGCAAAGCAGTCGGATCGAGGGTGAAGGTCTTTATCACTGAAACACTGTCAGGTCTGTGCTGGATGATAAGTTGAACGCATTCTTCATTGGGAATATCAACGTCTTCGGGGTGACGAGCGGCCTCATACCACGTTCCAAGGATTTGCAAAAGTTTAAAGATAGGAAGGTGTCAAAGAGAGTTATATAGGTATCTTTGTATCTTAATAGGGGTACATACCATATTTCCATAAACGGTGACAGCAGTGGCTTCTTCACATGAGATCCTATTTGGTGGTAGGATACTGCCTGTAGCAACGTTGCAGGTAACAAGCAGGCAAACTATGGTCATAGCAAGGAATAGATGAGTTGCCATACCTACTTAACAAAAATTAATACTTCTCGACAGTAAGCAAACGATATAACAAAACTGATATTAAAGTTCATGGGTTCCAGCTTTTTATAGGGAATGCCCTGACATTTCCAATGATCGATCGCTTGCAATAAACCAACTTTGTCTAAATGTTGTTGGAATTGTTGTGAAATCCAAGTCAGTTAAAGAATTTGCGGAAAGCAGTTATCAAATTAAACAACTCAGTTAACGTAAGCTTGAACAAAAAATTTGAACAGTGTTCTGGATTTGAAAAACTCTAAACAATACTCTTTAAATGGACTCCGGCCTGCTGGCCTACTATGTTCGTTACAATCTTCCGTCACAGAGTTTATTTTACGATTGCTGAAGAGTTAACTTTATAATCAGGATTACTAGCGCGATTTTACCAACAAAAAACACTAGAGATGCGATGGATGAACATCCTCATTGATACATCAAAGCATGTACGAGTATAGCTGGATCTTATCGAATAGCTTCCTGTGAATGATTATGTTCTATGTAATCAATTCCTTCTCCTAAGTCAAGTCCCACTAATCTACGTTAACAATCTGGGTGTGATGGAGTTGTCTAAAGAGCGGTGAGTGGCTGTTCGTCAATCCTATATCCGCAAGTTGTCACATACGTCCAGTGCTCTGTTTTTTTAAACATTAAATGATCTCGACCGAGCATTTCTAAAAACATTTTTCAGTTTCAGTCAAATGTGTGTAACAAACACTCTCCTATATTGTCTGATATAGGCCGTCTGTGCACAATTCCTGGCAATCGACGTTGAGGATCAGGTAATGCAGGATATTCATCGACAATTTTGTATTAATTTTCTTTGGTAGCATTATGCCTTTCTACATTGCATGACACGAACTCATATTGGGCAGATTGTGATTAGACTTTCGTTTACAAGGCTTAAGATTTCTTGGCAAAATGTCCTTAAGACGACAGGTCTTCATCCAATTAAACACTGCTCCAATACATGCAAATGTAACAGTTTACTCTTGTTTTCTGGTTGCTTCCGGCGAATTTCATAGATGGCGGTGTTGAACGCTTTACATTGGTCTATAGCCCGTTTCCTTGGCTGCACCTTAAATCGTCCCTTTCTGTGAATCGTAGTTGCTTCCACATATAAATATAAACCTGTCAATTTATTCCTTTTTCGAGACTATAATTATTTCTCTTGTGCAAGGCTAACATTAAAGTGGCGATTTGCTGATCAATTTCGACTTATTGTCAAAAGGAAGCATTTCTACCGGAGCTATCTCGACCTGATTTTTCACAGATCTATCTCCCAGCCGACATTACGCTATTCAACAGGTACGATGAGGAGTTTACGGATTCTAAATCCGGCCAAAGACAGCTCCTGGCCTGTTTAAAGAGGAGACATCCGAGAAAAATCAACTGGACTCAATCTCAGAACGAAACAGTTAGTGAAGGAACAAGTTCAGAACCGGAACGATGCCCTCAATAAATATTTTTAACTGACGTATCCAGCCAGGAAAAACTCCTGCAGGTTGCCCATTCCATGGTGTTAAGCAGATTTGCAGCGACACAAAGAAACCTGAAAACTTCTAAACAAATCACTTAGGGCTGATTGGTGGGGGAAGACTTACAGAAGAAACTGAACAGAAAATTAACAGGCTGACTACTGTTATCGAAAGGTCAAATCGTTGCTTCGTTCAGTGACTTCAACTCTTCTGGCAACGATGGTATATATCCAGTACAGTACATTTGCTGCCAACTCTGAAACCGCAAATAGTTCCGTCTCATGTATTCAAAACAGCTCTGTGGATGTATCTTCTGTTAAGAATGCAGCATGCCTAAGTGGAAAATCCTGCGAGATTAAGCTTCAAGATCTGGTGAGCAGATTTGAAGGCGAACTCGATGGAAAGGAGTACATTATGGGCATTTTCATCGGCATTGGGAGTGCTTTGGTACAGACGAATCATTCGTTTAATGTATGAAAGCAATTCTGGTAAATAGGGCACTGATTGCGCATGGTGACTGCCGCAAGCTAGCATGATGTAGCTGTACAGTCTCTTGGATCAAGTCTAGTCATCTGTAAAGTGCACGCAATCCTAGGTGAGATCGATGACTGGTTTACTGGAAATGGGCTCTTAGAAACTGAGGACGAGAAGGAGAAAGCTGACTGGTCTCCTTTTTTTTTGCTGCCGGAGCGGAGCTCTCAGACAAGAACTAGATCATTACACTCATTGAACGTTTCTTTTAATGGAATGTTTCAGTCCTTCAAAGAAAGATGAGTAAGCGCTTCAGTGATAAAGTGTCCATAGTACCAGCACCCACCACGTCAACGCCGCGTACCTGCAGATTGATGCGAGCGTAATCCGGACATTCACAGAGGTAGTGCTGTACGGTGTCGTTATGACTTTCACAGCAAGCATCACAAGATGTTTTATCACTCCTGCCCGTCAGGTCTCCAGTTAGCAGCCTGCAATATTTTATGATGAGTGACAGCAGGAAGGCCACTGACTTCTGAGAGACGTCGAAAAGCATACGTTTGGTCTGCCGGTAACCTCGAAAGTTATACCATCTACAGTTGTGTTCATGTGAAATTCAACCGCAGTTTGGCTCCTGAAAAACTCTCCTCTGAGCCTTGCCTAGCAAGTTCATCGGCGACTTCATTTCCCGTGATCTCATTTGGACCTGGGACCCAGATAAGACTCACTGAATTCAGCGTTCAGTGATGTCTTGCATTTTCGAACTAGCTTGGAAGTCGTAATAGGGTTCAGTAAGAATCTAAAGACAGTTTGGCTGTTGCTACAGTTTCAAATACTTCGCCCCCTCCAACGGTTCTTCGTTGCCATCAAGATTCAGTATATATTCGCTTGGAATACAGATGGAAGTTTTCCTAACGAAGAGTGAAATCTAAAGCTGTCGACCTCCAGATTCTACTCGTATATCGGTTTTGGAGCCATCTGAGAAAACGTAACTACATTCCCTTCCTGGCTCAGATTCTGGCCCCAATGGGCACAGGAAAGCTGATTTCGTATTTTTTCTGCAGCAGGAGTTCGGTGCCATTACATCAGACGGTATGTCCATAAGATCAGAGATAAAACACAGCCGGTGCGCAAAGATGTTAAAGCACCAGAGCGTGTTGTACCAAAGCCCACTTCTTTTGAAACGAAAAATTACTCTGAGAGTGCAGCCCATGATATGAATATCAAGGGAGGGACTGGTCTTACTCTTCTAGTTCCCAAAAGATTTCACTATTAGTTTCTACAACGAAGTTGTGTATTGTATTTGGGTACACCCAAGCGCTGTAGACTTCTTGAAAGTGTAAAGGTGCTTTCAGAAAAATGGGGTTTGTAACTGAGAAAGGTTCCTTGGATCTAAATGTTATTATAAGGCCAACTATATCCTTAGCGACTTGGCTGCAGGAGGACTTTCCCCGACGCTGTTGGCTCTGCTCTAAGTTCAGCACACCGCGAATCCCTTACTCTGTGAATATCCAGCATACGCTGCATGTAACAGACGATCACATAGTGTTTTCTAGTATTAAAGGCTCTTTATCACTGATGTGGGATTTCGATGAAGTACTATAACATGAGTACAGCGCCAGAGTTCTTTGTCAAAGTACTTTGTTCAGACAGGAATACATAATACCAAAATAAAATACTCAAATCCTGTTCGCAGGTGGGGTTATGTTATACACGCATTCCAAAGATTGTCGCCCCTCTGTATTGCTCGCTAGCCTGTTGCACACATACAATAGTTTCCCACATTTGGATAAATCGTTCTTAATGTGACCAACCGACTCATTTGGTGTCAATTTCCGTTTTGTTAAGTTTAAGAAGATAAGATTTTGCAATTAGAAATATCTATTAGCACAAAGTACTTACGCACCAGTTCACGGCACGTAATCGATCATTCTTATAGGATTTGTTGTTACCTCATATCTCGAAAAGTCTAATCCACGTATCTTATCTCTTACTATATAAATACAGCAGCGTTTGTTACACTTATTATCAGTCTCACCTTAGCACAACATACTCCTCTCCAATGACTCGTATGAATTTTGTTTTGGCATTGTCGGACCTTCTACTTCTATGCAATGTTGCACTGGGTGGTGTAGTATCTTCAACTTTACCTGTATCCTGCCAATATGAAACAGCTGCTACAGTTGATGGAAATTTGGTAAGACTTCCCACACATGAATGAAATTCAAAAAACCAATAAAATCGTCATTTCATCTTAACTGTTTGGAACATGGTATGAAGCAGCACGCAAAACTGGTATTCCCAACTTTCCAACAGAACAGTGCGTCCAACTGATCATTCAAAATAATCCTGGCAGTGTTTCTGTACTGAAGACCTTCAGTCTTGATCCGAATGATCTGTACATGAGTGAGACAACCAACACGACTGTCACATTAGAGTTGCCTTAGCAAATACAACGCTCACTACTGTTTAAGCTCAGCATGTGCCAGAACCTGCACCTAGGGCCTTGCGAAGGAAGATGACAATAAACGCTGATGATAATGTTGCATATAAGAGATATAAAAATACGAGAACCTAACATTCAAGAAAGATTCTATAAAGCTACAGTAGCATTATTATCTTGCAAGGATAAGCCATTGGCATCAAGGAATCACACAGAGACCATCGATTACACCATACCTGAACTTTGGTTTGACAAAGATTTCCATGTAAGCTTCCCCTCTAGGTCCTTCTAGAAGGAAGATGATTTCACTGAGGACAAGTCACTTCTACACAGATAGATCTAAAACCAATAGAGGAGTTGGTGGCGGTCTTTTCTCAAATAATATAAATCTAAGTCCCTCTTTCCGTTTTCTAAATTACTGTAGCATGTTCCAGGTGGACATTTTGGCGATTAAAGAGCTCTGTCCTGGCTGAAGAAAAAAGTGATATCTGCAAATGATATCCGCATCTTTTCGGATTGTCAGGCCGCTATCAAGTCCTTGGACTCAGTCTCATTAAATTCTAAAACCGCCCTTGAATACCGGTCATCTCTTACGGAGATGACTGAGCAGTTCAACATTCACCTTTGCTGGGTGACGAGCCACAGAGACATTCCAGGGAATTGTAGGTCCGACAAACACAACAAAATTGGAACCACTCTACCTATTCTACCGGAAGAGGAACTGTTGGACCGCTATGTCCAACGACTAAACAGACCTGGCCAAAGGTAGATCTAAATCGCTCTAAGAGTCAGATCCTTCTAAATAGGAAACATCTCAGCGCCATCATAAGTGTCATCACCGGACACTGCCTCATAGGCAAGCATGCAAGAAGACTTGGCATTTTTACAAACGATTCCTATAGAAGCTGCATGGACGAGGAGGAAGGGGAAACAATCCTCCACCTACTCTGTTCATGTCCAGCTCTCTCCCAGAGATGAACACTTCACTTAGGAGCTTTGTTCTACAATGACCTAAACGATCTAAAGAATATATGTAGACGTAAACAGTCTCCTACGCTTCATCATAAGCCACCATAACAATGGGCCAATAGGCCTAAGTGGGTTGGTCTTTCCAACAACCACTCTTACACTACCCTAAGTCTGGGTATTGTTTTTCAAAAGTTTAGTTCCCAATGGTACGAGTAAAAGTACTGCAAATTGAGATTGAGTATTCAGGAATCTCACTGGTCCTTCCATGATGTTGTCCACGCACTGAATCCTAATCCAGCAGACATACTTGCAAATCCACTCCATTAGAAGTACTTCGGTAAGAGTTGCCAGTGTTAACCAAATGAGCCCAATCGCATGAAATAATTAAAATCCCATCAATCTTTCAATTCAATAGAACGCCCCCAGACTGTATACTGTAGAGTGTATACCCTTACACAGCTCTCAGCCTTTTTGGTATTCAACCATGCCAGCGGTTAGTATGTATTATCCTTTAAATCCGATGGATATTCGCTCATCGTCTACACTGTTATGCTGGCAAGTCACCTCACAACCAAATCACCTCTATCACACCCCAATGCCCATATCTGTATCCTTCTACTTCTATTTCTACTTCTTGTTCATGTTCATCGTAAAGTCGTCTTCCTTGTCCTTATCGTCATCATCGTAGTCGTCTTCTGTCGTCAGAGACTAAGATAAATTTCAATTACCTTCCACAAAGATCCGAAAATCTTTTGCACAAATCACAAATCCTTGAAGGATGAGAGCACACCATATTACATACAGTTGCTACAGATACAAGTGTGTCCCACCAAAAGTGATTCATTGGGGCTCGGCTTCTTTATCAATGTCCTGGCGCGTCTTTCTTTTATACCAACGACCACCTCCGATGAGGTTTCCTGTTTTTTTTTTCATCTCTCATCCCCCAAAAAAAAAATGTCTCACTCCCCTTACATCTCGTTTTCGATTGACAAAAACCAGAAGCACGGAATAACAAATCGGAGGATCTCTTCGATAGTGAGGCTATCGGAGTTTGATCCTGAAGGGGCGGGTGATGAGGGGTGTAAAAGTTATTTGAAATAATCACAGATTACACAAGTTATCCATTAAACCATCAGATCAGAGCCATTAAACAATTTTCCAAACTCTAGTTGCCAGTTGCGTTTGTCGATTTTCTGTTTTTTGTTATTTTTTTGGTTTCTGTTCGTCCTTCGTAGTTGCTGGTGTGGTATCAGCGCGAGGATGGTGTCTTTCATGTCTGGGGTTGTTATTGTGCCATCCTGCAACACCAGGAACATACAAAAAGAAAAGAAACAAAAAATTCTGGGAATAAAAAAATTGTTTCACACATAAATCGATCAATCAATTCCAAAGTCCTGTGCAGGGGGTAAGGAATATTTATGTGCACTCGCTGAAGTAGCTCAAATTCTATGTTGTATGGGGGTATGTCAGCAAGGTGGTGCAAATGTCAACCTGGCAGGATGAGTGAAACTTTTTGTTTTTTGTTTTTGTAGTGTGATTTTCAATTTTTATGCCGAGGCTAGGCATAAAAACGTGAACGTAGATACGTGTTAATTTGAGTTTTTGTTGTGAGAAGAGGCATTGTTTTTGTTTTTGCAGTTGTTGGTGTCGTTGTCAGCGAGGCTACACCTGGGTGATACCCCCGTCTATCCATTTTGCCACAGGTGACAGGGACAAATGTCAGTGCAATGATGGCACAATTAGCTGTTGATGGGGATGTAATTAACGTGAAATTGTTGATAACAGGAAAAATATGTTGGCAGAGTTATGGTGGTGGCAGAAGTTCTGATACGGATGCAGACACACAGGATATCCGTGTCTAGTGACAGATGAAGTGTAGAGTGGAAGAGAGCTTTTTAATGCCGGAACTATGCGTGGGATAATGGGCTACTTAACGTTCTGTTGAAGGGTTTAATAAGTGAGGGTATATCAAACTTGCATGAATTATTGCTGAAGTATGAAAGTAGGTATGTATGGTACATATATATATCTGGTTTCACGATGTGTGGAACTGACAAGTGGTGATTTTCCCTTTTCTATTTTTGATGCGAGATTCTGACAGCAGACGTTTTACACAGCAAATGATTCTGGATTTAGAAATTCCTTGGTTTATTCCTGATCTTAGATTTGCTTGACTTCGATCCTTTTGTGACCTTTAACTCAGAGCCATCTTTTCTCGGAACGAGTTGTGCACTTCTTGTAGTATACATATATTCTAGCAGCCGAATTACCTAATCCTGTTCTATGATTTCCAATATGCTTACACAGCAGTCCGCCGACTAAGCATACTGATGAGTTGGGTCTGTATAAGTCGTAGGTATAGATGCTGTCGTGTACGGGATTGAAATCGATAAATAGGGAGTGTGCACCTATCTTTATTTTTGTGCGTGGCTTTAATCCCACTTGGAACTGCATAAGCATTACTTAGCAATGGAGCCACCGATCGAGTTCTTGGAACCCTACTCTGGCACCGAAAAAGCTCTTCTCTACTCTACTTTGGAAGTATCACTCTTGTATTCGATACATTGCGTTGCTGATATTTCCAAGTGAGCCAGCGTATCTTGGCTCAGTACCTATACATTCCTAAGCATGAGGAGGTGAGTTGCGCAGGTCCGGCTACTCTATTTTCTTCTCCCTTATTATTATTATGCAAAAAGGTTAGTCGCAAGTTGACCCACACTCCGAGGTAGCGCTTTTTCTATGACAGCTCCAAGCTGTGACCCCGCAGCCAGTCCGCCGCTCTATACAAGAACCACCGTTTCCGCGAAACCTGTCAGCCAGATCTCCTGTAGCATTTCTAGAGACAAAAACCCATCGTACACGTGGTTCCAGAGATCGTGGCCCAACGGGAAGCCTTAGGTAACTCCCGACTCGTTTGGCTCTCTCGTTTCATACCGTACGGCCCTCGCTGAGCCCTTATTGGTTACTGAATGGATTGCAATTTTTTCTTATCCGCTCCGAGGCATCTTTTCAAAAATTTTCTCGGCGTTATCCAGCGGTCAAAATGACTACAGAGTTAGAGAGTGGTTTGTCCTTATCCAAAGAACGAGGCGTTGGAGTTTCCAGCGCCCACTGAATAATTCGAAACTTAAACACTCGCGGAATATTGCAAGAACAATCTGTGGTTTCTCCGCAGCTCAGGTCCGGAGTTACACCTGGGCCTTAACCAACAAGCGTCTCCAGCCAGCTTAATCTTTAGATAGCTTCCACCGGTTTCGCGCGCTAAGTTGGCTGAGGTCCCCTTTCACTTGCGTGGATGGCAACGGATTCGAAGAATTTTCGAACCGGAGCATTGATGTTCATCCGCTCTACGTGACTCAGTCGTTGGACCTTTACCCTTCTGGTTAGATCGATGTCGCTGTACAACTGAGTTATACAGTTTGGCGTTATATCTCCTCCTCCACTCACTGTCTATGCAGACAAGACCGAACATCATTCGAAGAATTTTCCTTTTGAAGCAACTAGGAGTACCCTCACCCATTTTTATTAAAATCCATGCCTTTGCGCCATAGAGCAGGACTGGGATTATTAAGGTCCTATATAGGGTCAATTTTGTTGTTCGAGAGAGGGCTTTGCTAGTCAATTGCCTTCTTAACCCAAAGAAACAGCGATTGAGAAGAGTTATTCTTCGTTTGATCTGAACGATGGTGTTATTGTCTGAATTGGTAGCGAAGTTTAGGTAGACAAAGTACTTAACTATCTCAAAGTTATATCAGTCGAGGGTTGACAGCATATACTGGTCTTGCCCATCTTCATCGCTTCCCTCCCAATACTCACGAAAGCGCCCTGACATCACACTGCTTTCTCTGATAATGTCAATACCGTCGGTGTATGCGAGTAATTGGACAAACTTTTTAAGGATTGTGCCTCTTGTGTTGGCGCGTAAGTTTTGCGCTTCTTAATAGCATGATCATCATGATCAGGATATCTGAAACCGTACTTTGGCTATAACAAATTAATGGTCTGAGCCGATGTTGCGCTCTCGGTACGTTCGGACTTCTATGGAGCGCTTTGGGTCGAACACAATATGGTCAATCTGGATTACGGTTGATTGATCAGGAGTTTTCCAAGTCTCCTTGTGAATATCGGGATGTGGGAACCGCGTGCTTGCTACGACAAGGTTTCAATCCGCGGCAAAGTCGATAAGCCTAAATTCGTTATCGTGCAGGCCATACCATATGACAATACTATTGAAGATGCAGTTTTTTCCTAGCTTTGCATTAAAATAGACAAGGACAATTTTAATACCATACTACTGCTCGCAGGTTTTTGATGTCGTCGTCTCTCTCCAGTGTGTGGGCATGCTCACATATAAGGCTAATGTTGGAAAACTTAGCCTTAATTCAAGACTTCTTGCTTAAGTCCGCCTCTAACGCCGAATCCGCACCCAAATAAGCGCAGCTTTTGCTGTCGATAAAAATCGCGTAGTAGATGTCACAGTTTTTCATTTTCTTTTGTCCGGCACAATCCATCGCATATCTTGGTGGCGGTAACATCTGCTTTGTAGCAGACTAGGGCCTCTGCTAGTTGTTCATCTGCACGTGGCCTTTTAAGAGACCTAACCTTCTAGGTGCAGATCCGAAGTTCGTTGGCCTTATTTCGTTTGCAGGGGCTATCTTCAGTATCCGAGGCTTATTATTGCTTTGTAACTTAGATTTTTTTCCATGGTCAGGCATTTACCACGGCGGCACAACCCCCAACCTGGAGGGCCAGTTCCATTATAAATACCCCTAGGACGAGGAATCGATTAGACCGAAGACAGTAACCCGTTAGGGAGTATGGAGAGTTCCACCGGCTCTCCGTATATGCCAACTGCCTTGTTTTTCTTTAGGGTCCCTTCTATTTCAGCAGGCTGTTCCTCATCCGAGATCTACCCTTAGCAGATATAGTTTAAAACTGTGACCACCACCGAAATCCGCAATAATACTATAAACGGTCCTGCTGCTCGCATCTATCTTGTTTGCTTCTTCATAAGCCTTTGTAGCTAGTACGTTGGTATAGTTACTTTTGCCTCGCCTTGCACTACGCTTCTCTTCTTTTCTTTTTATGCAGTACAGATTCGTGGCTCTCTTTAAGTTCAATACATTCATTGACCTGTCACCAGGTGTCTGCTATCAGACATTTGGATCGTTTGCTACGGACGCCTGAACGGCAGCGATATTTTCGACACTTCAACCAACCCGTTGTCTCAGTGACACGGCAACATCACACAACGAATATGTAGACTCAAATTTTTGCACTAAACTTGTTATTGCCTGTCTACTAGGGCGAGAATTACGACCGAAAATTGGAGTTAACGCTCTTAAAGTTGCAGTCACCGACTCCGAACTTCGGTAGAAAATTTTTATAATTTGCAGACGTTGCTCGTTAGTGTACTTTACCATGATGAAAACGTTGAGTTTACTGAATAAATTGACAGTGACAGTTTGATGATTAGTGAAAGAGTGCGTTCAAAAAAATTCAAAGTTGTCAAGACCCTATTGGAAAACCCTGGAAAGCAGTTCAAAAACCAATAATCTGGGGTAGCCCAATGTTCTGTACTGGGCCCTACTTTATTTCTAATTTACATAAATTCCTTATTTTCTCTCCCATTCTTAGGTAAAGTTACAGCTTTTGCTGACGAACTTGGAGTTGTATATTGTTCAGCAAGTCAGCTAGATCTAAGCGCTGATATAAACTATGATGTTTTCCTACTGAGATGCTGGTTTGCTAATCACAAACTTATTGTTAGTATCAAAACTAAGTTGATGTTTATCAGTCTTACTGAGCAAGAGTACCCCGACTTAGACATAAGATTTCATTCTCAAGTCTGCCCGTGTCACGACTTACTATACAGCCAATGCAGAATCCAAGGTGGTCAAGCCTTCAACAGGAATACTAAATGCAATATTGATTGCTTCAAAATTGAAGGTGTAGATAATTTCAAGTATCTTGGTATTACCATAGATCAAAACTTGAACTGGTCCAAGCTCATTTCTGGCTTGCCTTTTCTGCCTTAGAAAGTATTGCTCTCTTAACACGTTGAGAAGAGTTTATTATGGTGTATTCCAATCAAGATTGCAATATGGGCTTTGTAGTTGGGGTGGCGCTTATAAATATTAGTAAACTGCAGGAATTAAATGTCTCTCAAAAACCGGCAATTCGTAGTGTTTGTGGTTTTCGCTGTTATGCGCACACAATGGACCTTTTCAGGGTCTTGAATATTCTCCCTTTGCGCCATTTATTCTATTTTCATTAGAGGCGGGTATCTGAAGAGTCCAATTTTTGACTTTCGCAGCTTACGCAGCCATTCGAACTTTGCTGTAAATGTCCCTGCTTTTCGCACTAGAAGTCACAGATACTCTTACTCCATTGTTTCATGCAAACTGCTTATTTAACACTTTGCCCTTAGAAATTCGATCCATAAAAAATTTGTCCGCATTCACTAATTTAATTTTTAATTTTGGTGGGGGCGAATGCAAAAGAGATTGTACGGAGGAGATAGGTTGGTTATGGAGAAGATAGAGTCGGGGAGGAGATTGGTTCCGCTTATGTGAGAACACCTTCAGAAGAATTTTTGAGGCATCAGATCGAAAAACTATCAAGATCTTGTTGATGGAGGAAAGAGTCATGGGGAGAGGAAATGGTTTTGAAAAATTTGGTAACGTCGGCGTAAAGGGAGACAGACAAGTGTTTGATGATCATATCGAGACCATTTATGGTTAATATAAAAAGAAAGGACCGAGATGGCTGCCTTGTGGAACTCCAGAGGTGGCCAAAAATTGAGCCGAGTGGGCTGACCTAAAACGAATGCTGTAAAAATGGTTTTCGAGGTAAGAGGATATCCACTTTAACAGTATGGGCAGACAATTGAAAGATGATTAATCGATGACAGATTTTATCTAAGGCTTTGCTAATATCGGTTGCAACTACATCGACTACATTGCTATTCTCTAGCGCAGAAAGGGCAAAGTATACGAATTCAACGAGATTTGTGGTGATTGACCTACCCTTTAAGAAGCCATGTTGTCTAGGGGAAATAAGTGATTTGCATTGGAAGCTTAGAGCTCCATACAAAATTCTTTCGAAGAGTTTGGGTATATGGGAGAGTTTAGCGATGGGACGACAGTTGGTTATTTCATTCTTTAATACTTTCTTGTGGATCGGGGTTATGAAGGAGGTTTTCCAAGCCCTGAGGAAATTCTCCTTGTAAAAGGGAAAGACGAAAGAGATTAGAAAGGGCAACCGAAAGAGAGGAAGAAAATTGTTTAAGAAATATGGCAGGGAGGCCATAGGCCGGGTGTGAATTCGTCATTGAGTTGGTGTAATTTATATTCGATATAAGACGGTTCCAAAATATGAGAGAGAAATGGGGCATTGGAGAATCTCAGTAGGTAACTAAAATAGTGTAACGAAAATTGCCTATTGACCGAAACTACCACCGAGTTTCAATCGGATAAAAAGAGGACAAAAATAAAAAAAAGAAACTCCAAAAAAATCTGGTTCCCGAGAGGTAAACTTTTGTTTTTATTCTTTTCTTTTTTTATAATTAAACGTTTTTTTTATGGCCTTAGTCTTCCGACCTCAACTGCTCGCTTTTGACTTTTTTCTTTAGGTTTCGTAACACTACCCCCTCCTCAAAACTCAAAGCTCCGTCTGAGTTACAGGTGAGGTCGTATACGGTGCAAGTCGGTTTACGTGTACCACTCTTTGCCTCCTTTGACCCGGCGCCTGGATTTTGTAGATGAGACCGACAATTGTTCCACAACCTGGCAGGGCCTTCCCAATCGCTCTGTAGATTAGGGCACAGACCTTTCCGCCGTTTGGGGTTAAAAAACCAGACTTCATCCCCTACAGTAAAACTTATGGCATTAGTTTTGAGATCGTACCTGTCCTTCATTGATTCGGCTGCTATTTTGAGATTTTCTCGTGACACTTCGTGTACTTTGAGGAGTCGACTTCTTAATGCTGCTGCATGTCGTGTTCAATTTTTGGTGGTGATCCGAACACTATATCGATCGGCAGCTTCAGTTCTCTTCCGAAGTTCAACATGGCTGGCGAGAATCGTGTCGATTCTTGTTCTGCTGCGCGATAAGCGAGTAGAGCTGGTTGCAGGAACAGATCCCAATCTGTTTGATGAGGGCTGACGAATTTCGCTAGGTAGTCCAGTAGCGTACGATTGAACCTTTCCACCATACCGTCGGATTGGGGCCGCAGAGGTGTTGTTCTAGTTTTGTGACTGCCCAAGACCTCCATTGATCTACGAAACACTTCCGATTCGAAATTTCTACCTTGTTCCGAATGAATAAAGTGCGGGACACCGAATCTGCAGGAGACGTTATGTATAATTTGTTCGACTATTACCTCAGCTGTTTGGTTGGGCACTGCAAAACATTCCGGCCATTTGGTGAAATAGTCCATTATTTCATTATATATCGGTTTCCTGCCTTGGTGCGTGGAAGTGGGCCAAGTATGTCAACAGCAATCCTCTCAAATGGGTGTCCTGTCCGGCTTGGCTTAAGAGGCCCCCTTGTTCGCTGAGTAGGGCCTCTGCGGGCCTGGCAAACGATGCAGTTTTTACACCATAGTTTGGAGTCTACCGTTCGACCGATCTAAAAATACCTGTCCTTTATTTTGCTTAGGGTTTTGCGCTGCCCCAGATGGCCTCCGCTTGGACTATTATGAAGTTGCTGAAGAATTTCTGGAACTAAGGTTTTTGGAACTACGGGTAATGTCTTCTGCTCCTGATCCTTTTCCCATGCTCGACATATTACGCCGGCATCCATTTTCAACTGCTGGAATATTGCCCCAAAAGCTTTTTGTATCCTGATCCTCCTGCATAATGTCCTTCCTTCAGCCACTTGCTCACCTTTGCTAGTGTTGGATCCTTTTGCTGTTCGATTGCCAAAGTGGCCTCCTCGGTTTTCAAGTGCAGTATCTCGTAGCTCGCAATGTTTGCATTCGCCACATGGTCTCCTGAAAAGCGCGTCAGCATTACCATGTCGAGGGCCAGGACGATGTTGAATCTCGTAGTCGTACTGCTGCAACCGCTCTAGCCACCGAGCCATCTGACCCTCAGGTTGCTTAAAGTTGCACACCCAATGAATGGACGCGTGATCAGTACGTAAGAGGAATCTTCTGCCAAAGAGGTAGTGGTGAAAGTGCTGTTTTGCCAAAACCACTGCTAGCAACTCTCGTCTTGTAACGCAATAGTTTCGTTCGGCCCTATTTAAAGTGCGGCTAAAATATTCCATTACCACCTCCGAGCCCCCTTGCTTCTGACTGAGAACAGCACCAATACCAACGTTCGATGCATCTGTGTCTAGTACGAAAAGGTCGTCGGTGGTTGGAAATGCCAAAATAGGTCCACTTGTGAGCCTACATTTTAGGGTATTAAATGCCATCTCACAGTCTTCGTTCCATGCAAACCGGCGTTTCTCTTCCGTAAGTTCTGAAAGCGGTTTGGCAACTGTCGAAAATCCTTCGATAAACCGCCGGTAATAGGAACAAAGTCCAAGGAACCCTCTCACCTTCCGCTTGGTCTTGGGGTTCGGCCAGAGTTGGACCGCTTTGAATTTCTGCGTATCCGTGCTCAATCCGTCAACCGAAACAACATGGCCTAGGAACTTTACTTTGGATTTGAGAAACTGACACTTACCGGGGCTTAATTTTAAATTTGCCCTTTGTAACCGCTCAAGCACCAGTCGCAAGTTGTGTATGTGCTCCTCAAATGTCCGAGAGTAAACGTTGATGTCGTCTAAGTAGACGAGTGCGGTTCGCCATGAAAGTCCTCGAAGAACTTCGTCCATCACCCTTTCGAACGTCGCCGGTGCATTGCAGAGGACAAACGGCATGACGTTGAAGTGCCATAGCCCATTACCATTTGTGAAAGCTGTTTTCTCCTTGTCTTTAGCATCCATTTCTACCTGCCAGTAGCCACTTTGGAGGTCCATCGTAGAAAAACACTTCACGCCGGCCATTGTGGAAAAGAATTGATCCATACGCGGCAAGGGGTAAGAATCTTTTTTTGTAACCTCGTTCAGCTGTCGGTAATCCACGCAAAACCTCGAAGATCCATCTTTCTTCTTGACTAACACAATCGGTGCAGCCCAGGGGCTATTTGAACGTTCTATAACTCCTCTGTTGCTCATATCCTTAATTAGATCTTCCATCTCTTCGCGTTTGGCCAATTGGACTCTTCTCGCCGGTAGCTTGATTGGTTTCGACTTTGCGGTATCGATTTTGTGTTTTGCCATCCCTGTTCGTCCAAAGTCCGCTGGTCCTTTTGAGAACACTGCTTGAAATTTCTCCAATAGTTTCTCAAACTCCATCAGCTGCCCCTTGGACAATTCGGGGGATACTTCTTGTAAAAGGTCCTTTATGCCTGTAAATGTGCCAGCGGCCGAACTAGTTGGGACTTCGCATACTTCCACCGTTTCCATTTTCCCCACCACAGTGTTCTTGGGTAAGATTGTATCACGCGAGGAGAGATTGGTCATCCTAAGAAGGAAACTTTTGCTGCAGGGGTCGATTAGGCTTCTACCGGTTGATACACCTTTTGGTAGTTCGAAACCAGGGGTAGGATCCACTAACGCTGCTATGCCTTTTATAGCGGGCGGTCGATTAATTTCCACAAGGGCTTCTCTTCCAGCTTTCAGTATTTCTGACGTCGCTAGTTTCGCCAGTTGTGATGCTGACACGGGTGGTAGGTGCAATGGATGCTTTTTGCCGTTCATTTCTATTGTCATCTCTTCAAAATCCAAGTGACACTGATGTTTCAATAGAAAGTCAACTCCTAAGATGTTTGGCACTCCCTGCGGCACTATTGCGAAATAATGAGAAAATTCCTTGTGGTTAACAAAAAATCTCACTTCCGCCATCCCTTGGCTCCAGATCGCTTCCCCGGAAATACCCACCAACTTCATCGGAGGATCTCTTGTAATCGTCTTGTTGGAAACATGTTGCGCCGCCAGAATAGACACGTTTGCACCAGAGTCTACGACAAAAGAGCACCTTTGTCCTTCGATAAACGTTTCGAGAGAGAGGCTGGCTTCGCCAGTAGTTCCTATAAATGTGTCAGTGACATTCTTTTCTTCAGGTTTACTACGTTCTTTTCTGCAGAACGCAGTTCCATATTCGTGGACCGTTGTACAATTCCGGTTCGTCGGTGTTTGCTGTGAAGCGTTGAGGTTTTTAACGGTAGACAACTGCTCCCTGTTGTCTCCGTACTTTAGTTTTTTGGACTATTTCCGTTTTTCGGCACCGTTGGTAACGATTGGTTTTCCACCACGAAAACTCTCCTTCGTTTATTTCTTGCATGGAGTTCCGGTGCCAGATTAACAGCGTCTGTCAATGTAGTAGGGCGCCCGACAGTAATTAAATCCTGGATTGACTCATCTCTTATTCCTTCAATAAACTGGCATACCAGTACCTCCTGTACGACTTTTGTTGGGCACCCAAGAAGCGCCGAAACTACCAATCGCTGAAGACCTAAAGCAAATTCGGAAAAATTTTCTTTGAGACCCCACACCTGACAGCAGTGTAACGAAAATTGCCTATTGACCGAAACTACCGCCGAGTTTCAATCGGATAAAAAGAGGACAAAAATAAAAAAAAGAAACTCCAAAAAAATCTGGTTCCCGAGAGGTAAACTTTTGTTTTTATTCTTTTCTTTTTTTATAATTAAACGTTTTTTTTTATGGCCTTAGTCTTCCGACCTCAACTGCTCGCTTTGGACTTTTTTCTTTAGGTTTCGTAACAGTATGGATCTGGTACAAAGGAGTCGTTGGTGAAGGATTGTTTGAAAAAGGTAGCAAATAGGTTGGCAATGGTAATGGATCGGTTGATGACCTGTTGTTGAAAGAGAGTGAAGGAGGGTAACCATCGGACTTTCTTTTGTAGTTAACAAATTGCAAAAAGGACTTAGGGTCGTTTATAAGGTTGACTTGCGCATTGTTAAGGTAGCGCTGGTAATGGGAATCGTAAAGTTCAGTGAAATGAAGATAAGCACCAAGATAGATGGAATAGTCGGAAAAGGATCTGGTACTCAGGAAAACAGCTCATAACTTATTTCTCTTATTTTGTAAGGAGCGAAGCTTGTGATTATGCTAGGGACGACTAGTAGATGATGTTTTAAGGCGGGAAAATGGAACGTAAAGGGAAAAAGAATTAAATATTTCTTTATAAAAAATGGATAAGGCATCATTCATACTTACGAGTAGGTTGTGAAAGTTAAAGAGGGATCTGCTGAGATATTCACTGATTTTGTGAAAGTTTGCTTTATGAAAGTCGTTGGATGAAAGAATTGTGGGGGAGTGGACTGGAATGAAGAGTTATCAAAAAATGAAAGTAGATGAGAGAGATAGGGGGCAAAGTGAGACTGAGGAGTTAATTGAATCTGTTGTGAAAATAAGGTCTAATTGCCTGCCCATATAATTGGATATACCACTGACTTGGCATAGACTTGAGTCTGTTAAGCGATCTAAGAGGCATTTCTTAGCTGAGTTGGCATTTCAAGCGATGAAAAACGATTGATCATCTGATGGAGTCCACTGTAGCTGAGGAAGATTAAAGTCGCCGAAAATAAAGATATCATCAATAGAGTCGGACAGGTCAGTTAATTGGTCGATCGCATCAATAACAAATTGGTAAGATTCGATAAGTTGAGCTGGTAGGATGTTGCAACATATAACGCAAAGGGGCTTGAGAGGGAGTGATATTTTTATTGCAACAAAGTCGGCTTTAGAGGATGAAGAAATTGTAATGGGAGAAGAGTTAAGGCTGTTGTCGATCGCCATTAGGACGCCTCGACAGGGGGAATCTTTATTTCTGCGGGTAGGATCGTCGTCGCGAAAAACTGGTTTTGATTTTCCCTTTGTAGCAGACCTTGTCCGATTTTTCATGCAGATAGACAAGAAAGAGACGAATGTTTTCATATATCTTTCTTTCTCTAAACTTAGAGAGAGCATATCGACTTACTGTAGTGCCATTGGTTTGCTGTGTTAGTTTAACAGTGGGGGGAGAGTAGTTAAATCATGGCCTCTTAGTTTTAATCATCATGAAATCGAAACTCTGCTAAGTTATTCAATTTAAAATATTGTAAAGTAAATAAATAAAAATGATTTACTCATTTGCTCAACTATGTATTGTATTTACCTATTTCTGCCATTTACATTAAATTTTGTATTCTTTTAATTTGTTAAAGATTATTTTTTTTTCTTCTTTCCTTTTTTTCTTGAATTGAACTTCTGTTTTTCTACCTCACACAAAGTAATTTTTTTTTATAATGTGGCATCGTCTCTATTTTTCATAAATAAAGGTGTCACTAACTATTCTATATGTATTTTGTATATACATATGAATAAAGAAATTTGAATTGAATTTAATTACATACGAGTGAATTATATACGAGTATATAAAAATTGCAAAACAATCAAAGCTTAAAAGAGCTCACGAAAGATTCTCATCATAAAGCGCTACAGCATAAGGCAGGAATAGAGCAGGAAGAAAGTAGAGGAAAAGTAGAATCGTGCGGAAGGTCAACAAGGCCGAAGAGTCTCGCCCCTCTACAGAGGCGTATCCCTGCTAAATGTTTGGCTGATAAATGGTGTCTACAAACAAAATAGCAGCTGTACACCGCTCATACATTAGAGTGAACATAAAATCCACTAACGATACCAAAGATGGGAGATTCGTTGATAACTCACCCTAGGAGAACTGCTGAAATTTCAATTTGGTAACACAAATGATCATGCCGAGTCCTCGACGCTGGACACTTTCGAGAGCAAAATTCTCTGTCGTATATTTAATTGTGTATGCTTAGAGGAGAAGATATAGGCAGTACCCAGTTTTGTATGTTTTGTAAGTCAAAACACGGCGGCTACACAAACTCAGAGGAATCTAGCAAATGGACAATAATGCTCCCGTTAAGAGACTTCAAGGGCGACTGTGGCGTTTGCAAATGCCAGAGTCCTTGGTCCAGATAATAGGAGACAGCGTGCTCACAATCAAAAACGTGTCTCAGGCGGATTCACTGCATGTATCGAGAGCATGCTTAGTAAATGAGTGAATAAACACTAACGGACTACCCTTGCTTTTCATTCCAAAAAAAATTCTACCAGCATGTACTTTCCTTTAATAGATAAGAAAATTAAGGAATCCATTGAAATTTATTTGAAACGCACAAGTACTCGAACTTGCTTCAGTTTACTTCGCTCTTCAAAAAAAAATTCAATTCAATCTCACTTCTAACATCCTGTTTTACACACTCTAGTCGCCATTCAAACATAGTAAAAAAATTTAAAAAAAACCCAAATCGCAAGTCCTGCCAAAATAGATAAAACAAACAATTTCCCCAAAAGTAAACAATCAATTAAATGTAAAAGTACTCCAAACAGATTCTTCTTCCTCGTTCACTGACCATGAAATCCAGCACTTGAAAACCATCCACACAAATCAAAATCACCCACCAAATCCTTGGAAGTTGACTTTTTGTTCCAGCAAAAAATCAAAAAAAAAAGATCTTAACACCCAAACAAAATAATAAAAAGAAAAAAGAAATCAACCCAGACATTGGGCCAAAAAATATTCGCTACCATGTCTGTGACCACCCTCAGAACACGCCCAAAACAGAAGCACACATCTATGTATGTACATCATCCTACAGCGCTTCCACTTCCATTCTTCGTTTACACCATTGAGAGCAATAGTGTAACGCTTAACAGCGTTTAACAAAGAAGAGCAACATCACCAGGCAGAGTAGGGAACCACCAGCATCCCAGAATCACCACCAACACCCTCGACATTCTCAACACTCGCAGCACCATCGCCATCATCAAAAATGAATCTTAAATTCGCAATTGAAAATAACAAAAGGACATGTGACGTGTGGCTGCGGCAGGACGTGGGTGAAACCCAGTCACAGACCAAAACTCTGTACCACTCTGCGTTGTTTGTTGTTCAAGTCCTAATATGAATGAAACAACCATGAGTCCATGATGATGATGGCTAACAAAGTTGCGAACCACTGGCAACACAAATAAAAATGGATAGAAAAAATTCGATTATCCTTTTGGTGGGACCCTTGTTCCAAACCGAATACTTCCAACTGAAGTTTGTGTTTGTTTTCTTTTTGTTGTTGCCACCGTTTTTGCCTGCTCATGTTGGTATTGATATTTGGTCTGGTTGTTGGTGTGCTCTTCCACTTGCGTTGCTCGTCTTTGATGTTTGGTCTCTCGATTTTGATTTTAACGATTTCGGTCTCGTACTCGTACACGTATCGCATCTCGCTCAAAAACACACATTCTTGCTTACATGTCCTTTCAAAGGCCACTCTCTCTGGTAAAGATGAAGAAACCAGACACCGCCGACACAGTGTTGCCAGGTCGGCCCTGTTTCTCTTCCCAAGTCATACTCGTATACATAGTGCTTCATTCCTGCTCAACCGAACTTCTCCAGATTTCCACCTTTCTGGACGCAGCTTCCAAACTTTTACACAAATCGATTGAAAAATTCCAGACAATGGGGAAACACTCACACGACATCAACACTGAACCGATTCTAGCCCTATCTTGTTCAAATAAACCAGTGTCCTTCGAAATCGGTGTAAGAGGAAAAAATAAAACACGTCGACTCCCTTTTTTCGGGAATCTTTTAGCCACCCAACCGACAATATCAGTGCTGGGCTGCGAGGTAGTACGGAAAAGTACAAAAAAAAAATCAGAAAGTCCTTCGGGTGGTTCAGTAAATGGAACAACAAACGCTCGGAGATTAGATTCCAATCCGTTGTGTGCCTTTGCCTTTCCTTCTTTTTTTTTGTATCCTTTTTGTTCATCCTCTGCGTTCCGAAATGGGTGGTACGTAGGACAAACTACAAACCGATCAAATGATATGGGAATTTACAAATACAAGGCAAACGAACGTGTGAGCAGCAAGGATACTCGCATGTGGATATTGTGTCTGTCATCGCGTGAGCATCCCTTTGAATATTTAATGCCAAAGCCCGTATATCTCGTAGTAACCGTGTGTGCCACAGAATTTGTTACACAAATCTGCTATCCACGGATACGGTTTCCGGATGGGAAACTGAAAGTTTTCCAAAAGTCCGTTTAATGCATGAGGTGGAGCTAACATATCTGTATACCAGCACCCTATATCCAGTACATACACGCCCTGTCTCCACCTAAACTGTAGTCGTCCTTGCACTCGTGTATAACGGAAATCGATTTGCATTTAAACGCGTACGGTGTGACAGGATAATGCATATGGCAAGTGCAGGGATTTGATCACTTTCGGACTTTTGAACTGCATTTGCATTGCATAGGTTTTGAGTCTACCTACATATGTACATACTCGTAGATCGTGGCGTCCGGTTTTAGGCCGGGAGAGATTTTTGCATTTTTCTATTAAAACCAAATGGTTGGTTTTCGGTTTTTGATTTTTTTGGTTAATAGAAGGGTTGTCATGGGTTTCTATCCTTCAGTGGTTTCAGATGCATATCAGATAAGACTCTGGTAGTCCTCATTTAGGTAACCTGGATTATACATTAATTATTAGTTTTTTAAAAATTAGTTTTTTTTGAAGTATCTCGGGAGATTCTTTTCCGTTCTTTTCTGCCTTACTCTCAGGCAAAACCTTGGATTTTGAACCGAGAACTAAATACAATAGAATCTTTAAGTTTACGTTAGAAGGTTTTTTACTGAGTAAAATGCCATTTAAAGGTGTGCAAACTTCTAATTTGCCAATTATCCAGTTCTTCTCTTCCTTTGTAATATGAGGTAATATTGATTTCATAAAATATTTCTTTCTTTCAAACATAGCGCCAGGATCTATTATTATTATATCGCAAAAAAAGCTGCGAACCGCCCAGAAGAAGAAATTCGACGTTGGACGCCTAAGTAAAGTTGGAGTAGCCAGAGGCTACAGAGAACGTCTGAGTGAAAAACTCTAATGCTAACAATCAGTAGTGCCAGTATCGCTTAATTATTAAGGAGGTAGCCGAAACCACTATAGGGTGCATGCCATCCCAGAGAAAGAAAGAAAGGTATGATGATGAATGCGTATACGGGAAAAAGGTGCAAAAAAGAGTAGCGAGGGAAGAGGATCGAGCCAAGAGAAGAAGAAGATCCTGCGTAGAAAGAAGAGCTACGCAGCCTGTCACCTCAAGGAGATTGAAGAGTCCCGCGATCGAAACAACAGCCGGAGGTTTTACAAGAAAGCCAAGCAACTGATTGCTGGCTTTAATACCGGAACACAGGCTCTTCGAAACTGCAAAGGAAACCTAGTCACCGAAGCATGCCCGATATACAAAAAAGGCGATCCTATGTCTTTCAAGAAATATCGACGAATATCTCTGCTCAATGTCGCATATAAAATCCTATCCAACGTACTGTGTGAATGTTCTGCAGCACACTAATCGGCACGTACTAGTATGGCTTTCGGCCCGACAGATCGACTATAGACCAAATTTTCACACTGGTCCTGGAAAAGACCAATTAATTTCAGGTCGAGGCTCACCACCTAATCATCGACTTCAAACGGCGTATGATAGTATTCGGAATCCTGGCAAAACTGATCCAGATGTGTCGCGTGACTCTGGAAAACACGCGCTGCATTGTGGAATTTCGAAGTTGCTCCTCTAATCTATTTCAAACGTGCACCGGATTTCGGCCAGGAGATGCGCTATCATGTGACTTCAATACATCTCTATCTCGAGTAGACAGTACGCAGGACAGGGGTCAACACAGAATGTACTATTTTCAACAGGTCCTTTCAACCACTGGGATATGCGGACCATATTGACATCATCGGTCGCTCCCAGCATGCCGTGATAGAGGCTTTCACGGCGATTGAAAAACAGGCGAAATTTGTTGGCCTTCAAGTAAATGAGGACAGGACTGAGTACATGCTATCAGGATATTTTAGAGTATGTCCGAAAGTGGGCTTGAGGGTATATTGATGAGCATTCATAGCGAGACGGGTGTTACGATTGAAAGTTTGAAGGGGTGGAATACTGCTGGCGATTTCTGTGGAGCACTGGTGGTGGAACTAACGATAAAACAGAGTGTGACCCGTGACATTAAGTTGGTGTTCGGTGGTGTCCATTTTCTGAGCGATATAAGTATCACTTACGAGTTTCATCACACGGTTTTGAATTCTATCTAGCAGGTGCAGAGATGTCTTAGGCGCACCCGACCAGATGTGGGTATTGTACAATACTCCAGATTTGGGCCTTATATATTGGGGCCAGATCAGAAGGGGAAAAGTACTGTCGTCAGCAGAGGAATATGTAGCAGACAAGAGATCATTGAAGAAAACTAAAAAGAGTATCGAAGACAGAACGGAGCATTTATTTTATGGATATCAGACTTGAAACCATCCAAGACAGCTTGAATTGGACGTTCTGAAAGGTAATGTCAAATCCATTGAACAAGAGAGTAGTCGATCCCAAATGCACATATTTTCGACAAAAGAGCTTGATGCCAAACTCTATCAAATGCCATAGAAATATTAAGTTTATGTATGCTTTGGTTCCACTTGTCGGTGAGACATGCCATCAAATCATCAGTGGACCTGTTTCTACGAAAACCGTACTGCCGGTCATTGAGAAGTTTTCGTGTTTCGAGATATTTCGTGAGCTGACGATTTATCAGCGTTTCCATGACCCTGGAAAGAAGGGACGTAAGTTCAATGGGTCAATTGGTGGACAAATGCTGTTTTCCATCTCCTCGCAAAGTGTCCTAAAAAGTAGGATGAATGAAAAAGCTTACGCAGTGGTTTTTTCAGCGTGGAAGAACACCTCTTCAGAAGAAGCGGAGATATACCATCTGGACCAGCGTATTTGTGGATATTAAGATCTTTAAGAATTCTTGTTATTACACGAGTATTCGTTCCATTGAAGATTCGACGCACTCAAGTGTAGGCGGAGACAAAGCACAATCTGGAAGTGTTGAGCTGGCTGCAAAGCGTGCAGCAAGCAGATTGTCCTTCACCAAAGAGCTGACAGTTGGAATATCATTAGAAATGAGCTTTGGGATAGACGATGAGGCAGAATTTCTGATGTTTTCGACAAACAACCAAAAGTATTGTAGTATTTTCTGCCTCAGTTTTTGGTCGTATACAAATTTCAGATGCTTGAGAAGGGCGTTGCAGTCACTCCTCGCTCGTTTGAACTTTTTTAGATTTTCATCTGTAGGTTTAGACTTATAAGACCGAAAAAACCATTCCCTGACAGGCTCTTTACAGCTCGAGTGGTACCATATCTTTTCTTTTGGTTTGATACTCTTCATCCGATGAGGGATAAATGTTCTCATTCCGAAAAGAACAGTGTCTGTGATCATATCAGCAGCGGCATCTACGTCGTTATCGAGGAAACATAACGAGAAGTTAAAATTCCTAAAGAAGCTATTAAGTCCGTTCCAATTGGCTTCCACGTATTGCCATACGGTTCTTTTAGGAATCTTTTCTCTAACTATGAGAAATTACCAGATATGACACAATGTTCCAACGAGAGAGCACATCAATGGTGTATTTATCAGCGTGAGAAGTTAAGGTCAAGTCCAGGGTGTTGGCGGTATGACTATCAACGTCTGGTTTTCGCTTAGGTTCTTTTACAAGCTGCTGTAAGTTGTTTTCCGCAGCGAAGATCTCAACATACCATCTTTCGGTATGGAGCTTCTGTAAATAAAGCAATAGTGAATAATTTGCTTACGAAGATGGAATTTCAACCACATGAAATTGAATTCCGGATGGGAACAGAGATTACGTTGTGGTGGAGTTCAGTACGCACGTACTCGAAAATGGCGAGACTGCCGTTGGAAAGGAATAATGGCACTAGTTCGTAGTCATGTAGCTTCATATCAGAGTGATTTAGGTGATTTGATGATCGAAATGTTGTAGGTGTCATGCCCTTAGAACAATAGGAAACAGCACACTAACAAAATTCATACCAACAACCCACTCTCCATCGGATGTTACATAAACTCAGTCATTGGCGCGCTGTATGACAATGTAGTAAAGCAACGGCAGTGATTGAGTGCAAGCAACAGTATGACCATGGGCAGGAAGGTTAGATACCCGCACTGTGGATGTTCTTTACATTTTCTCCGATTCAGGGAAGGATGGCCGGTATATTCCCTCTAGACTAAGAGACAGCAGATTATATTATAATGTTCGACTCTGTCTATATCGACGGTATAACAAAACCAGTGCATTATCATAGTGATCTGCGGCAACCTTTTACGCGTTTTCATGAGCAATTCGATAAAACTCCTGCTGATCTGGCTAATGATCTCTCTTCTTTTGCGTCTCACGAAAGTTCCAAACGGATACTACACCTTCAGAGAACACGGTCTAGTTTCAAAAACCTCCATCGCTCCTAATCCGCCGCTTAATTCTTAATATTATCAAAACGTAAGTGGATTACGAACTAAGATTTCTACGATATCTTAATTCGCAGACTCTGACCTACGACATTTTTGCCCTCATAAAAAAAAAAATCGCAACCCTAATATTTAGAATAATAAATTATTCTTCCACGACTTCGATTTACACCGTGACAATGGTCTAGATAAAGATACGAGTATGGCCGTGGTGTACTCCTAGCTATACACTCTCGTCTCGAGTCTAGACCCTTTAAAAAATCGTCCACTGCATTCTTTGAATTTGTTTCAGCTTATTTGCAAGCGCAATCTAAATATTTTTCGCCCCTTCCAACCAATTCAAGGTTACCAGATAGCTGTTGATGCAATCGATTATATTTTTAATGCTGCTGATTCCAACGAAACCCGTTGTTATTTTTTTATGTGATTTTCATCTACCTAGGCTTCTTTGGGCTCAGACTGACCAGTCCTTCTTTACCGCAACAAATCCCACTTCTAATAATCGACATCCTTACTGACTCTGGAATGTATCAATCAAGTAGCGTCACCAATAACATTGGCAGACAACTCGACCTAGTCTTCGCCACTGCGTCATTTTAGAAAGTAGACATCTTCTCTTTGGATAGTTACCAGAAGGGGGTCCTTACATTGTCGTATGGCAATGGTCTTAATCCCATTTGAAAGTCGATGATGACCTTGTTTCTTGCTAGTCAAGTAGAAGGATACGCCGTATATACATATACTCACGTTTATTTATATATTTTTCTCGAAATGTCAATGGTAAATCGCAGAATATACCTTGTGGATCAGGCCATCCGCATCAGCCGCCCACCTCAGTCAGCGTTTTTGGTCAGTTTTGCTACTTGTCCTTGGCACTGATTGCTCGATTGCCGGCATGATGATGGTAATGTTTTTGGCAGCCTTCCGCTCTTATGTCCTCTATATCGCAAGCCTCCTTAAAGTAAGTGTTGTGATTGGTGACATGTGTCGATCGTTTATTTTAAAATCGGCCGATAAGCGGCCGAAGCTTGTCTTTAATCGCTGGTGTTTCTCCTCCTTATGGGATCCGAGTATCAGGTCTTTTTTAAATATTTCTTACGATATGCCACTGTGTGATCAAATTCTGGAATCCACTCAAGCTAATGGCTGTCTGCTACTCTAACATTTTTTTAACATTTAAACTCCTCTCAACCTTTGATCTCATCCTAGATTCTTTACAAACTTTGCACTTTTCTTTCCTTCCATGAAACTGTTTGGATAATACCAAGTCCTTGATAATGAACTCCCCCACAGGCATCAAATGCTAACCTTTAAGTTGGTAGAAATTTCAATCGATATCCCTAAGGAAATTCTCTGTCTCTTCTTCATGTCTCTTCTATTGTATGTTATGACAAATTTAAAATTTACCCACTTTGGTGTTGGTTGTTCCAAGGACCTTCAACCCTCTGCCACGCCTACTCGGTTTCCTATTATAATACAATTTCAAGACATGGAAATTCTTCAGCTTACGAATGGAATGTCAAGCTATTAATTTTCCAAAGAGCAAGAGACAGGATACACTTTTTCTTCATTTTCATCTTCTCCCTGGGTGACAAGAAGCCGTGGCTGAGGCAATCCGCTGGAAAGAAAACCATCGCGCGCGCAAGGAATGCGTGCATCTTTATTCAGCTTGACACTTCATTACCTGTACCGTTTGTCAGTCTTGTCCTTTTAGTGGGGTAGAGTTTGGTGGTGAGAAATAGTCCCCGCCTATTCACTTTGGCACTATCTTTCGTGTTAAATTAGATTCAATAATGTGAGGCATTTATGCCGCAGTGAATGACGTTGACGCCTTAGACGAGAGTAACAGCTGGAATGTGTCCTTTTTTTAAGAAGGGTGTTTGCGGATTTTAAGTGTTGGGAGGTGTTGATGGAGGGTTGTATGAACTTTGTAGACATATACAATAATTGAGTCATTTGTTGCACGTCATCTGAAACAAGAAAGGGACTCACGGCGGAGGCGAACTAAGGCAACAAGAATTAAGTCATTTTTGATGTGCACTCTCTGATGATATTCCGGTCTAATTTCGGCTTAGACTGTTTAAAAGGATTATCTTGGGATAAATGTCCAGGAGGGCAGTACGAATTAGATAATTTCCTTGGAACTTGTCCTATTAACATAATAATTTATAATTAAACTTTTTACTTACAAGCTTCTTTCATTGTTTAATTATTCTGAAAGACCACAACGGCAAAGGAGTCTCTCTATGTTACAAAAAATCACATGATAACGCCTCGTCTTCCTCCTACTGACACTGAAGTCATGGTTTTTGTAGTTACCGACTATGATGGAGCAGAGTGCATTCTGTATCGTCATCCTACATAGTCGAATGAGCGTGGCAGGGATGCTGAAAATACATGGCTTTGTATAGTTCATCTCTATAAATGCAGTCATATACGGCCTTAAAATCGATAAATAGGTGGTGTGTATTGATTTAGAGCTCATGAACTTTTTCCAAGATCTGCCGATCTTTGGCGAACTTTCCTAGCCTAAAACTACACTGATATTGGCAAAGGTCTCAGATTAATTCCCCTGCAGTTAGCGCAGTTCAGAGTATCTCTATTCTTTAAGATCGGACAAACAATGCTGAGGTTCCATTCGTCTGGCATCTAGAGATGAGTTGATGTACGCCCCGCACCCAATTATCAGCAGCTGATAACCGCTCGGCAGCAAGGCTATCGGAACCAGCATCTTTGTCAGACTTAAGTTTGAAAATTACAGTCCGGACCTCATTTTTTTCGGACGGACGGAAATGTTATTTGGCTTGGTACAAGCTGAATTCTATACGATGTCATTCTATGTGACATCGTATTTATGGTAATTCGCATAAGTTTTTGTCGAGAAGCTCGTCTTTGATCAGATTGTCTCTCTCCTCTATCGGAGCGTGTGCGTTTAAGAGGCTTATATTGGCGAATTAATCTTTCATGCAAGAGTAAAGAAAGCTACAGTAACTTTATTCTCTTCCAAAAAAAGTCATTGAGTACAATGGGGACTTTAACCTCTCATTACTTACTGGCTATCCGGATCGGTTATAAAACCGATACTCACCTACGAAATGGCTGTCTTATCTACCAGGCAATTGGAATATCTGGTGCTTTATACATTACAACCAATAATGTGAATAAGCGGAGTCTACGCACTACTCCCTCCGCAACACTGGATATACTGTTTCATCTGGTATCCCTCGATGTTTGCAACAGGCAAGTGGCTTCTAAGGCAACTATTCGCCTTAAAGCGACTACACTAAATTATTAGGTCACGCTAATATTCTTAACACACTAGGAACCTTCCAGAAAACATTGACTACACTATGCCCAAAATTGGTTTGAAAAAGACTTTTATATAAGCACCCCCTCTAGATCTTTCTGGGAGGAAAAGCTTTTATGGATAACAAGTCAATCCGTTTCTATGCAGTTGTATCCAGGATTAATAGCGGGGTTGGTGGCGGTATTTTCTCAGATAAGCTTAACCTAAGTCTTTCCTTCCGCCTAGCAAATCACTGTAGCGTGTCCCAGGCGAACATTTTGGCGAAGAAGTCTTATCCTGGCTGAAGAAAAACGTGTTATCTGTAACTTTTCGGATCGTCAGGCTGCTATCAAATCCTTAGATTCAGTCTCACTAAATTCGAAAACCACACTTGACTGTCGATTATCTCTCATTGAGATGGTAGAGCAGTTCAGCATCCACCCGTGTTGGGCGCCAGGCCACAGAGACATTTCAGGGAATTGTAGCGCCGACGAACTCTCTAAAGTTGCAACCACTCTACCTATCCTACCTGAAAAAGTATTATCGGTACACCAATCTCTACGTGCACACTAAAACTAATGCTGGATGCTATTAGAAGAACAAACCTTAGGTGGACTGTTAGGACAACATTTATAGTGACCAAACAAATCTAGATGTGAATCGCTCTAAGAGTTTGATCTTTCTCAGCGCTATCATAGGTGTCATCACTGGACACTGTCTTATAGCTAAGCATGCAAAAAGGCTTGGCGTTTTCACAAACGGCTCCTTCAAAAGTTGCACGGATGAGGAAGAGGAGAAGACAATCCTCCACCCGGTTATCTGTATCATTCTCCAGAACAGTTTGTCATTCTCTTTTTGTACGGTCAATTCCATCGCACTTCTTGGATGGCGATTATATCTGCTCTGTATCCTTGTATTTGATTATTGCGCTGCTGGCCCAATTTAAGTTATAGGACAGCTAGCAGTTTCCCGATCAATCGTAGCGCAGGTATTTGATAGCATCTATACGGAGCCGAAAGCAGATCAGAACCGCCTTGTAACCAGGTTCTATCACGAAAGCTGCATTGATGGCATATATCCATCCAGTTACGATACAAAAAAGTACACATTAGCTGCTGATAATTCTGGAGAAATTCTTCACTGGCAGTCTGGCACGGGCATACAAGACATCTAAGCTGCTGCATGCCTACCAACGTGGTAGGTCCTGCGGCCAGACAATGTGTAGACGTAGTTTTGTAGCAGTAGTAATAGCAGAAGCCCTTAGTAAAACACGAACTCGAGTTTTGATAGCCTACGCTCCGACTGTTGATTCTGTTCTTTTGATGCACTGATACCTGAACTCTTGTTGCTGCGAAAGTACGAAAGTACGAAATCGATTTCCCTTGTGCCCATGAATGGCTTCGAAAAGAAACAGGAATGCAGTCGGGTTGTGAACTAGGATGTGACACTGATGTCTTCTTGGGTTGCGACAACGTTAGATTTCACTTTTCGTTAGAAAAACTAGAGTCTGTCTTCCAAGCGGAGATATACGCAATTCTAATAACAATGAAGTCTATTCCAAATTGTAAATCGGTTAAGGGGACGAGGTATCTTCATATGTAGCGACATCTACTCGTAATACCTTTCCAATCTAATTTGAAAAGGGAAGACTTCACTGAGTCTTGTTTGGGCCCTAGTTCAAGATCTGAGCTGGCTGCTAGGACTACCTATGCACGTCCTCGGCTAGGGCTTTCGTTGACATTTAAACTCCATGTGAGCATAACTACACATTATGGCATTACTCTCTAAAATGCCAGCAGACCAAGCAACAAACAAGTGTTCCGCCACTTTTCTTTTCTTTCCGTTGATGTATTGGTCTTCTTTTGTTTACCCACTTACTGTACCACCTTCCAAGCCGAATTCTCGGCTATCTGGCCACTGCTGCTAAGCCTGAATAAAATACCCGTGCCAGATATTGCAATATGTATATACCATATAGTGACTGTCAAACAGCGATCAGATCTCTAAGTTCAATCAATATAAGTTTGAGGATAGTTAGAGAATACAGCGCATATCTCAACGAAATGTCTATAAGCACGAGATCACACTCTTTTGCGGTCTGGGATACTCGGCTGTATCAATAAACAGCGTCGCTGATAAACTGGCCAGACTCGGATCCCATACAGTAGGCAACTTAACAACATCAAGCCTATAATGTCTTATGCCAAATAAGTGACACGTTTTCAAGCGCTATCTATGCCAGTGGCCCATACTCCATCCTAAATTGAGCTGATCAACCTCAGGAGAAAAGACATTGCAAACTAGTAAATATAAACACGGGACACTGCACTATTAGAAGACATGCGTAGCAATTGAGTATTCCTCACAACGATTGCTGCAGGCGCTGGAGAGATGAAAGGAAGAAAGAAAGAAGTACGTACGGATTTCCTATTCATATACTCGTACCTTGGCATCCATACTGCTCGCATATGGATCATCCAGTTATCATACAAATATCACTGCCATCGAGAATGTCGTATGGGATGGGCCGATAAAGTACCATGATATCTATTGTGGTGATTGCTAATGAGGAACAGAAAAAGTGCTTATTCGGGTGGACGTCACCAAAGAATGTTTCTACGAGTTCTTCGACGAGACGAGACATATGAGCCCGATGTATGACGTTAAAATCGTCCAAGGCGATTTCAGCGAGAAGATAGGAGTACATCATTGCTGAGGCAGTTGGTAAGCTAGCATTCACTACAATAAGTCTTGGGCTTATTGACTTTACGACGAGACGAACTGTCCCTATAGCAAGTACACAGTTTCGTCATCACAATGTACACAAGGAGACATGGTGGTGTCCATAACATGAAACGGTGAACCGAATCATTTTGCGATCAACGTAAGGCATTCCTCCAGTGTTCTGGACGTCCCAACCTTGGGCAGCCGATATTGCCTCAGATCACTACCTTGTTGCAGCCAAAGTATGAACACGGATTTCCCAAGCGCCACAAGAAATAAGAAGTACTGTGTAAAAAAATAAAGTAGAAAGCTTGCTATCACAAGAGACCGCCAGGATCTTTACAAAACGTGTGTACCGAAATCTCTCAAGAGCAACTCTGCCATCGGAGAGGCCGCAACTAATTGTGTGTTACACCCTACCACCAACGAAAAATCTCTGATGTAATGACGAATGCCAGCGAGCACATGCAGCTGAACAAGAAGCATTCAAAACGGCGCTGCAACGAAGGACGAGAACTGCTCGTGAGCTCTATGAGCAGAAGAAATGAGAAGAACATCGGGTTCTCACGAAAAAGATAGAAGAGCACGAGAAGCGCGCGATCGAAGATATTGAGAGTTTGTACTCCAGGAATAGTGTACGGAAGTTTTACCAACAGATAAAAGGCAACAAGGCTCGTACGGAAACCTGTAGAGGTATTGAAGGAAACCTTGTAGCTGTGTCGCAGTCAGTAGTGCGAATATGAAAAAACTTCTTCCGCACACTGTCTAATGGCGATAAAGACCAATATCCAACTATCAGGCAGATAAGACCGTCCACCTGGCCAAAATGAAGTGAGGTTAGCAATATTTAAGCTTAAATCCAACAGATATCTGATGACTTACCGACCGAGGGATTCTAAGCTGCTGGAACATCTGGTCAGAATGGAATCTCGTTAAGATTGGAGGAGAAGATTTGACTACGCACGTAGACATCAGTCGGCTGATATGGCTAGGACATAGGGTCAAACAAACACTAATACTCCGGCCCTCACTAAGGGACAATGCAGTAGAGGAAGACCTCGCTTTAGGTGAGTAGCACAGGCAAAAGTGGACCTAAACTGACGCGGAGTGCGCAACTTAGTTGAGGCTCAGATTCACCCCGAATTGTACCGCCCCTAAGAAAGTTAGTACGTAAGATAGCTGAAACCTTTGACAGATAGGCTGCTTGTCATCTGATTCGCCTTAGTTTCTCTCCGCAAATGTGGGCTTGGTCCTTTCTTGTGGAATATCTTGAATATTTTCAGTGAACTGGATCTACTTTCAGCAATAGTTGACTCAGATTTATGTAGTCACGTTTGTAGTGATGATACGAGTAGCAACCTCGGTGTTAAGAGAACTGTACATACGTCTAGGGCATAATCATTTCCATTTGCCTAAGCTTGAGTCAGGCCATGGAGGAGGTGGAATCAAAGCAGATGAGGAAATAGATTTTCGAAAACCTTTTAGCTTCTGTTTCTTTCTGGCGTTTTGATCCGAAGAGAACTGCTACAGTAGTTCCATCAAGTAACTAATTTCCTAAAGTGTTAGGCCGTTCACCAATTTTGATAGTGTCGATTACTTTTAATTTATAAAGGAAACACGCTTACCCAAGCAATTCCTATTCATTGAAAGCGTGATTGGCCTATAGTATTCAATTTCTGTTCCCTTGTTCTCCCCAACAACAAATCAACGCAAACAACTGCCTGTATCCATTCAAATGTGCACCCTTTAGTGTCCTTAAACAGTGCTCAACCTCCCATTGAGTGCCCTTTTTTGGCAAAACAAACTTTTCCCAGTTTTCATTTTCCACTTGTTCCATGAGTACGTAAAGCCGTACCACTGATACAAATTGAACACACTCCTAACTGCTCCAGCCGAGAGAAAGAACTTAACTTTTCCACTTCACTTAACTATCCAATTAGTTGAATTCCACTTAAAAGAAAGTAAAGAATAAAACTTCCATTAAACGTTCAGAAATCTGCCTCGAAATTAATATCACTGATGGCATAGAGCGTAGCGTTCTCCATTCCGGCATCACATCGGCATCCCTATGCTGCCACCAACACACCACGATGAGTACAAAAGGAGCAAAGAAAAAACCAAAGCTTCTCACTTGCAAAGAACTAGGCTCATTAGAAAACAATTGAAAATACTTAGGGAAGATGGCTTGCTTGCTGGTTTACTGGCTTGCCTTAATGGCGTAAACGGGAAATGGAATTTCTAGTGCACCCATTGTAATCATCATCACCATCACCATCATCATCAGTATCAGAACCCTCAGCACCCTTGGCGCCATCCGCATCAGCTAGAAAAGAAACACGACTACCACTAACACAAATGATATTCGTTTCTCATGCAACAGCTGCCATCTAGGACTATCTGTTTACCACATACTCGTACTCGTACACAGGCGGAAGCCCACATAAAACTTGGAATACTTCGACAATCTCAAGCCGCCCAACCAACTGAAACACCACAAAAATTTCCAACTTCTACTCACTCATTCAAACTTACTCACCTATCCTCAACCCACAGCTCAGACTTCGACTTTGACTTCGAGTCCCGGGAAGCCTCTCACACACAGAGAAAACTTCTTGAGAAAACTTTAAAACAATTTTAATCTGGAACTATGCTTGTCATTCAACGATGCACCCTATCATTCTCTTCTCAGCTAAAGGACTACACCCCAAGGTGGAATAGGATATGGTTGTACCTTCCATGTTTGAATATATGTATGCCACTGCTCCCCATTATACTCATGCCCATGTGTATGCAATGGAAAACATTTTTCACAAAACATTCAAAAGTATTCAAGGCCTTTTATACAAAGGATTCTACGAAACTACTCGTAGTAGGAAAACGGATGCACATTGTATTCATAGTAGAGGAACCCAGTGTTGAGGGCCAGGGAAAAGGAAGAACGTTAAAGTTGTGGTAAGTAGGCGTGTACAACTATGCACCTGATACCCATCAGATGCATATTCACAAAATGTTAGGATTATAAATGGCAGGATAAACACTAAACAGGATATGTAAAGCGTGCTCTCTCAAGGAACAACAATAAATACGAGTATTATAAAAGAAAATGTCTGAAAAAAAGCTGAAGGAAATCCTTTCTCCAAAGGAAACGCTTTCGGGTCTTACACATTGTTGTCTGTACTTCTTTACATCTCGTAGTTGTGGGGCGGCTCAGCTGCTTTGTGCATGTTTGTGTTCATTCAATCGGAAATGTTTTGTATTCAAGTGGAAGGACACATACGAGTATAGTTCTCCAAAAAGGACTTTCACATGTAAAACGACAGATGTACTACAAATATGTAAATGTGTGGAATGGTTAAATTTTTTTGGAACTCTTTTCGGCATAGAATAAGGCACATCACCACATTGGTAAGAGCTTTGGCTGAAGGATGATGTGTTCTCGTTTTTCTGGAATTTAGGACTTAAAAATCACTAAAAGGGTTGAGGGAGACTGTTGATATACAGTACAGTAGAGGAAGGCCATTGTTAAATTTTGAGAAAAATCTCCTTAAAAAGGCGATCACCCAGGAAGATAGTACGTCAACAGTTTGCCCTAAAAATTAGTGAAATCGAGAAAATATCAGTACAAACTCGTACCAAAGGAATTTAAAATTTTAATATACACAATTCTGGATAGACAACACCCAAAATGATGGTGCGTTTAGCTTTCCAATGCGGTAAAACAATTTACCTAGCTGGTAAGTGAGCCCAAGCCTGGAGTTGTCTTTCCCTTCTCATCCTGGTGTTCGTTTTTCTCTCCCTCTCGTCGGATATTGTGTCATAACTAATTTCTTGTACACTGACCACAGTCCTCTCTGCGGAAAATTTAGGAAATTTAATCTGTTCGTTGGACTTCCTCGATTCGGATACTGGAACTGCTACTCGATTATGCGAAAGCAAGTCACTGTAGAATTAATCCATTATCCATCCTGGTACGACTCGAACTGTAAGGAAGTTGTCACAGAAAATTGTTTCTTCGGTCTAATAAGACCAACCCGACAAAGTAAAACCGAAAAAGTTCAAACAAGGCAAAAATGGCAGCATCATCTTTCTAAGGCAAAAAATACTTCAATGTCCTAAACGTTGATCCTGGATATCATATACCTTCCATACCTGGATATCATGGGTTCTCTGGTGATTTAATGACATGTCTCACCAGAAAGTTGAACCAAAGTCTACACTAATCTGGTGAGAGCAAGATAGTTGCACTTGATATTTCTAAGGCATTTGACAGAGTTTGGCATCAGGCTCTTTTGCCGAAAATGCGTGCCTTTGGGATCAATGAATCTTTCTTTCAATGGATTAGAAATTACTCGTAGGAACGTTTAGTTCAAGTTGTCTTGGGCTGTTCTAAATTACAATTGCCGTTCTGCATAGGACGTTGTGTCTCCGACAACGTTTTCAATTTCACCAATGACCGACGGTACACGGACTCATATCTTTCCCTTAGCAGTAGAAACGCTCTTTAAATTCTGATGTCAACAGCATAACCAAATGCTGAACCATGAACAGAGACGAATTTAATGCTTCCAAAACATAATGCTGTTTGCTGTCGTTAAAGCGACACGACATTATCCAGGATTAGCACATGCACCGTCAAAGCCGATGATGATAACATATGTGTTCCACCGAAAACCTACATCGGAATGACCACATATTCGATGCCGCCAACAATTTTGCAATCTTTGTTTGTTGCCCTCTGCTCTAGCTTTACCCATGTGAGACATTTATCCACTTGAAATTGGAGTACAATACCCACATCTCTACACCGACTATGTAGGGCTCAAAACCGCCTGATGAAACTTTATATTGTTTTATCACTATCTTCAACACTCCCTCAAATTTCGAAAAGCATTCAGCCTCTTTAATCATTCAACAGTAACACACTTTAGGTCTGTCACCTAAACCTCAAGCTAGTGTTTGAACGTACTGAGAAAAATGGTGATTTTTTGTTAAGCTGTACAACCTGCTTATATTTAATCTCTGTAATTGTAACTGAGAAACATTCAAAACCAACCAATTTTTTTCGTCGTGCAAACTCTGTGCAAATATGTTAAGGGTTCCCATAATCCTTTGAGCGTGTGTTAATTAATTTACCGGTAAGCGTAATAGATTATTGAAACCAAAGTCGCTGCAGGAGGTACACTTTGGTAATCACTTACACACAGAAGTTGCTTTAAACAACGTGCCCAATAAATAAATTTAAGTAACTTTTACCAAAACAGGGATGGAGGACTGCTCTGGTAAATTTTATTTAAGTAATAACCTTGTAACCAAATTGCCTGGTCAGGAACCATAAATCACTTCGCAAGAAGACTTTCTTACGCCACTGCCATGGTTCATGATCCTCAGTCTAATCCTGTCTAGACCTGATTATTGCTTCCAATTTTACGAAAATATCGATTTTTACGTTCTCTTGGTCCAATAATCCACACCTGTCCTTCTACTTCCATCCCAGTTATTTTGCCATCATCCAAACTGGAAGTAAAACATTATAAAATGGCTACGGAATGTAAATGTTGCATCGTACGTCTGCAGTAGATTTTAATTTAAACAGATAAAATTTGGTATTTGTAACAAAGTCGAGAAGCCTCCTGACAGCTATTTCGGGCAATTCTTTTGATAAGAAAAGCAGAACTCGAAGCAGATTTCCTCTCCTATTTACCTATTTGTATGTCTCACAGCGTGGGCCAAGTTTGGTCAGGTTTCAGACTGCACAATTTGAACACATACTGTTGGATTGATCGAGAAAGTGTTGGCTGGCCTATAACTTGGATTGGGTCAGCAGCGCAACAATAAAGTTCGTAGGGAAGTGTTTTCTTACATCCCAGTGGTGCCTTCTGATAACAGCATGAGTAACCCTTACTCTGCTGAACTACTGAACTACTGTGAGCAGATATAACGTCGAAAACTCGCAGTTGCAAGAGACCGCCAAAAGCTTCGCCGAACGCGTATCCCGAGATCTCTCAACAGCTTCAAGTGCCGAAGACCAGTGGCAACACTGCCAACGTGCCGTCACAGACGCCAAAACTGATATGTTGAGTTTCACCAGACCGCCACCAAGAAATCTCTGGTTTGATGAAGAATGCCGGCAAGCACATTCAGCTAAACAAAAGCCTATAAAGCGGCGATGCAACCAAGGACGAGAGACGTTCGTGAACTCTACGCGAGCTAAGAAGAAGAACATTTTGAGAGGTTGTACTCCAGGGATAAGTTTTACCAACAGTTGAAAAGAATTTGTCAAGACAAGAAGACCCATACAGAAGCCTGTAGAAATGAAGAAAGAAACCTAGTAGTAGAGTTGCAGTCGGTGCTGGGAATATGGAAACATTTTTCTGCAGACTGTATAATGACTTCCCGCCGTCAAGCAGAATAGACTACTCAACTTAAACAAAACTTCCGTCCACCTGACCACAATGATGGCAATACCTAAGTTAAAATCCAACAAATCAGTTGGACCTGACGGCTTACCGGCTGAGGTTTTCAATGCTGCTGGAAATGACAACTCATTTCTCAGATCTGGTCAAAAGAGTGCACTCCTGATGAATGAAATCTCAGTATCGTTTGCCCAGTTCGCAAGAAATGAGATCCCTTCAGCTGCGCCAGTTATAGAGATAAAAGTCTCCTCAACATCGGATACAAGATCTTATCTGCATAATTAAGTGAACTTCTGAAACCTTTCGTCAACAACCTGATTGGCCTCCATCAGTGCGGTTTCAGATCAAGAAAGTACACATTCTACCAAATATTCAGACTCCGGCAGATCCTGGAAAAAACTAGTGCACATCGATTGGTAAGTATGACAGCATTTATAGAGACGGGCTCTGTATACCATGTCTAGTTTTGGCATTCCTGCTAAACTCGTTCGTCTGTGCTGAATGACGATGCAGAGCTCTCTCTGCTCCGTCAAAGGCGGCACAACGACTGAAACGAGACCTTGATGTCAAAAAATGTTTTCGACAAGGTGATGCTCTGTCATGAAAGAATTGTGCGGAACTCAAAAGCGAACACTGGAGGCAAAATCTTTCAAAAGTCTGTACAACTACTAGCGTACGCCGATGATATTGCCATAATTGGAAATATTGTAGCATCTACAAAGACAGCCTATACAGACCCATGAGTCATCATGACGATGGAAAATGCACGCTGTTCCGTTAAGGCCAGTAATTATAAAACCGAGATATCAGAAAAAGACACCCTTCTTAAACAAATTGTGTGAAACGCTCAAGTTAACTACAGAGGCAACATGTTGAATCGCCCGTATATCTAGACGACTTTGACGTAATGGGAAGAACACAGCGAGACGTTAATGGAGTAGACCGGCAAATATGGATTTAGCAGTCAACGAAAGAAAGACAAAGTATATCCTGTCAACAAAGAAAGACACACAACATGGATATCTAGGACAGAACTTCATGATAGACAGTTACAACTTTAAGGTAGTAAAGGACTTTATTTACCTCGGCTCCGCTATAAACTCCGACAACTACACCGTTGCGAAAATAATGCGAAAAATCACTTTTCCTAATCGCTGCATCTCTGGGCTTGGAAAGCAATGGAATGGTAAAGCCCTCTCTCGATCAACCAAAAAGACTTTATACGAGTACAAAACACTGATCATTCCAGTCCTACTTTAGGCGTAAAAGCGTTTGCACTGACAAAAGCTGATAAAGATGGCCTCGGTCGATTTGAGAGGAAAGCTCTTCGGGTAATTTTCGGTTCCTTTTGTATCAATGGAGACTGAAGGGGTCGTTTCAACAGCGAACTGTACGGGCTGTACAGCGATGCCGGCCTCGTCTGAAAAGGTCGGATAACCCAGCTTAGATGGGTTTGCGACTCCAACCCAGAACGAAAACGCAATAGAGGACGACCTCATCTAAGGTGTTACACTCAAATGGAAGGAGACCTCAGCCAAATTCGTATGTGCAACTGGAGGCAGCTAGCAAAAGACTGCACTAGCTAGAGCCATATTAGCCGAGGTAATGATCTATACCCACGCTCTAGTGCTATCTATTGTGCTATCCTCACAAGTTGCTGAATCTTCTTGTGAGGAGCTTGTTAAAAAACATAGACCAAGACTGTAGATATGCTCTGAAGAAGATGAGTGTCAATCAGTCTTTTCAGGGTTTTCACAAGGTACGATGGCAAACTTATGCTATCACTATCACTGAGATAAATATATGGGCTTCTTCTCTACATGTCATGGAACTGTGCCACAAAGTAGCATTTTTAATAGTTACTTCAACAGATGTAGTTTTCCATCCTTGGGCGGGATGTTACAGTTATAAAAAAGTAAATTGAATGTGTAGGATTCGTGTCCTCCAGCCAGATATGAGATCACATCAAGCATGTGTTGTAAGATTTTGATATTCAATCGACCAAGTAGTGCAGGTCCTTAAGCACCACAACGCGGATATCGCTGATATCAAAGAAATGCATTGAGATGAGTCGGCCATGAAATGTGATAATTGCTATAGAGAACGGAAATAGTGCCCATTTGGCGAAAGCTTAGGCAAGTGGTCTTGCATTTCTGGGCAGTAAATTCGCCAACATCAGTTTGATAGGCCTTGGTAGAGGGGAAGATCTTTGGAAAACAAAGTCTATTCAACCACAATCATAAAAATGGATTCAGACTTATTGACAGTCGTCAAACAGATTGCGATTGCCGTAAGACACAGCTCTTGTATTCTGTATATTCGCTGACATCGACTCAGGCACATCTCTTCTGTAGGCAAAGTCCGTACGTGAATACCACGGATGACAAAACAGCGAAAAAGTGCTGACACCTGTATGTAGAGGAGGAGGCTACATACAAGGCCGCGCTACAACGAAGAACGAGAGCTACTGGCAAACTCTATAAGCACATGAGATGAGAGGAACATCATATTCTCGGAAGAAATATGAAAAAAACAGATAACAGAAGTCACTGCGGATGCTAAAGAATTGGAATGACTGCTTATGCAGGCTGTTTAACACCGAAGACAACGGTAGCACTCCGCCCCTTCAAACCTCCTCGCTATGAATGCTCTTTAGTATACCCTCAAACCCATTTTCGGACGTCTCTAAAATTTCGTGATTCGTTCCTAAGCCGTACAACTCGCTTATGAAATGCCCTGCCGAGCTCTTTATTTTCTAGTCGTTATAACTTGCAAACACTTAAGACCAATGTACATCGGTATCTCTCTTTTCTACCTCCCTAATTTTCCTTCATCCGCGCTATGTACAAACATTTTAAGGGTACACAAATCCCTTGAGCGCACGCTAATTATAAAAAAAAACAAGTGAACCATTCCATGTGAGTGATGTTCAACAACATATCTATCCACCATGCAAGATAAAGTGTGGATAGAAATATCTAAACTATTGACCACTAAGACTACTGCAGCAGATGGACTCACTGTCGAGCAACGAAGAAAGTTTTGTAAAAGAGTTTTACAGTGTAGGTCCTACTGTATAGCGCGGAGGTCTGTACTTAATCAAAATCATATGAAAGTACCTTGGTTGCTTCGAGGAGAAAAAACGAGATTTAGTGTCATGCATGCATAAATGGAATTCCGAGGAGAAGATATATAAAATCGAACTGCATAGTATTAATGAATTCAAAGCGTTCTTAGCGGATATGTTGCAAACAGCTAAAACATGTCGCGAAAATGTCGCCAAGGGAGTCTTGATGTGGTTTGGATGCTTTGAATAAAGCGCATATAAAGGGTCTTTCATTAAGTGCTTCCTCTCTTTAAATTTAAATAAAACAAAGTGTGTGTGAGATATCATTGAAATTTTTCATTTGTTTGAAATGTCTTCAAATGTCCGCCGCAACTTCTCTGGGTGACGCGCATTCGAAATGTCCAATTTTCTATGACTCTGGTGCATAAATGTGGCTTAATTTGACCGTTGGCATGGGTTATGTTGGCTTTGAGCTCCGCTATGGTTTGTGACTTCTTCACATAGACCTACAACTTTAAAAAACCCCACAAGACAAAGTCTAATAGGGTCAAATCGTAATCGATCTCTGTGGCCAGTTCACATCATCTCCACGTGAGATGACCATGCCCTCGAATCGCTCGTGCAAAATTTCTAATGTGGTGTGAGCTGTGTGTCAGGTAGCGCCGTCGTGTTGAAACCATATATCGTCGGTGTCCATATCATCCAATTCAGGCCAAAAGAAGTTGGTAATCATTGACCTATAGCGCGGACGTGAACACACGTCCTTGTCTATGGTTGTTTACCTTCAGCTCCTGGGTCATTCGAATTTTGTACGGGTGCAGGTCCAAGTCACGATGCAAAATTCGCCAAGTTGTGTTATGCGAAAGGCTGAGTTCTTGTGAGCGACGCAAAATCGACTGCCTTGAACTCTCCTGCACACTCTCAAGGATAGCGGCGATGTTTTCGACAGATCTTGCGTTTCATCGACGTACGGGTGTTGATTTATCGTTTACTGAACCAGTGGATTCAAATTTCTCCACCACACCGCGAATAGTCCTCTCAGTAGGACAATTATGGCGACCGTAAAATGTTCGAAGCGGGCGGAACGTTTCCTGAACAGAACACCCATTAAAAGAATTTTATCATTTGCACGTGTTGTTGAACAGACATAGTATCCACTGTGATTTGGCAAAAAAAACTGCATAAATGACAGCCAAAGATAGGCCGCTATCCACTGTCCCTCTTGGAAGACCCTGTATATGTTCAACATACGGGTATGTTACAAGGAAATCTCCTTTAAATTATGAGTATCTTCCGCTATCTTATTATCTACGGGTTCATCATGTCTATCTTTAATATAGGTACATTGCTTTTTTCCATCAATAAGCGATCCGAAGGCTCTGGTTTCACCCAGTTCAACGACAAAAATATGGCCAATAATGTCATTGCCAGAGAGGGTGACCTACCCCCATTCATTTCGAAGGAGGAACTCCATGAGATCTTCGACACAATCAGGGCTAAGAAATCAGTGGGGACCGATGGTATTCCGAACATCGTGCTTCGACATCTTCCTCTAGAAGCGGTGGACATTTACACCACCCTGTTTAATAATGCAATGAATAATGCACATTATCCAGTGCATTGGAAAACGGCGGTGGTTCAACCTATCCCCAAAAAGGGAAAGGATATATCCAATCCGGCGAATCTCCGGTCGATAAATCTCCTTCCGAATATCAGTAAGGTTTTTGAAAAGGTAATCAATAGAGCTCTGTCTAGGTGGGTTGAGGACAAACATATAGTTCCGGATAATCAATTCGGTTTTAAGGCGGGACATGATATCTCACATGCCGCGTCTAAACTGGTGTCCGATATCCAATGGAATAAAGGCAAAAAACAATGCACTGGTGCCTGCCTTGTTGACTTGGAGAAGGCCTTCGACACCGTATGGTTAGAGGGTCTTTTCTATAAGCTGACTCGGTTGGGGATCAGTAAACCACTCTTGTACATTCTTTATAATATGCTAACCAACAGACAGTTCATCGTGAAAAATGGCGATGTGACTTCTGTTGGAATATTTCAAATTAAAAATGGTCTTCAGCAAGGCGCGGTCAATTCGCCGATCCTATTCAACATTTTTACATGCGACTTGATAGGTTCACTTCCCCATACTATTGCGTACGCAGACGATTTGATAGCGTACAGAACAGGTCCAAAAATCGAGGTCATTAACACCCTCTTGCAGCGTGACTTCGATAAGATAAGACGACTTTGCGATGACTGGAAGTTGAAAATCAACTTTCAGAAGTCGGAAACCATTCTCTTTAGGACGCCGTTGTCTAGAGCCTCTAGGGATACCAGAAAAAATTGGAGAAAGTTCTCGATCATTGGACAACGCGGACAGCCTCTTGCCTGTCGAAATGTAGTCAGATACCTTGGAATCTGGCTAGATCAGTTTCTTGGCAGTATTTTGGCAAAAATGTAGATGCTGCTCTGGCCAGAGCTAAAGGCGCTTTTGCCCTCACAAAGAGACTGTTTTATAGCAGCCAACTCGATGCGAGGGTAAAGGTAATCTGCTACATGGCCCTTATCAGGCCCATGCTGGTATTTGGTTGTCCCGTGTGGTTCAATGTACGAGCAAGCTTAATGGAAAAGATTCGGGTGTTTGAGAGGGCTTGTCTTAGGGCTTGTCTTCGCTTGTATAGAACACCAGAGTCGGAGTACAACAAATTTTATCCTAACGAGGTCCTTTACAATAGGGCGAACCTAATACGAGTGGACAACTTCGTAATTAAGCTGACTCGAAGGCACATTGCAAGAGCAATGACCTCGACGAATAACCTGATATCTGGGGCTTACTACCCCAATTACCTTTACCACGAGAGTGTGCGCTCTGACGGCTTCGTTCCACCGGAAGCATTCCTCTACCTAGATCAGATAGGGTTGATCCAGGATAGATCAGCGGTGCCGTTAATCTTCCATGTCGCTCGGACAGCTGGGGACAGGCGACTCAACTACAACAGAGACGTCGCACACGGCAGTTTGGATCGCCTCAGGTTCAGTAGGGCGGTGGGGAATCGCGATAAGAGGGATGTCGTTCGGCAGCACCAGCATTTCTGGTGGTTGAATGATGGGGAAGATGTTTCGTCGTCGTTTCCGTCAATTACGGACCAGCCTCACTAATGAGGCAGAGCTGACCAATCTATTTGCTCAGTAAATAGCGATGGCCAGCTTACATAGGTTTAGGTTAGCATTTAAGAAACATATACATATATCAGTGTATATAAAGGTGTATACTGATATATGTATATGATTGTGTATAATGTCTATGTGTGTTTATGTGTGTATTGTACACACATAGGTTTAGTTTAAGTTAGATGCTAAGTTTTTATAAAAACGAAAAAAATGTCCATATGCTAAGTTTTTGTAAACAAATTTTTTCTTAGCCTTAAGTATAGAAAATAAGTATTTATAAATAAAATGTAAATGAAGTCGAAAGACATAGATATAAGTATTCAGAGTAGCTTAGAGTGCCTGTGTGGGGCCAGTAAGTTAGTATAAGATTGTTAAGTAATTGTAAGCTAGCATTTAAGCATTTTTTGTTAGAATGTAAGAGTTAGTATTAAGAAAATAAAATGCATTAAAACTGAAAAAAAAAAACTGAACTGACCTTTGTGAAACTATTTACCCATTCCAATGAAGTAAGAGGGGTCAGGATATATTGTCCAACCAGATGACTTTCAACGTGTTATGCTCAAAAATAACTTCCTCCCAATGAAAAGCGAACAGCCTTTTTTTTTAATAAAATTCTTTAATATATTTTCTAAATTCTTCACTTCTTTTGTTTCTATATACTCGTAATCCCTATAATTAAGATTGCTTATGTCTCTAAAAATGAAATATGCTTTCTTAGACTTTATAACAAAAAAACTAAAGTAAATTCACATAAACTAGCATAAACAGATTGATTAAATCAAAAGAGTTTATCTCCTTAAAAACGTATTTATACAAGAAAATATCTTTATAAGTAAATTAGATTATAAATAAAAAAATCTGCTTAATTGATATGGCTTTCTTATATTTCTCTGTTTAAAGGTTAAAATCTGAAGTTTAGTTTGTTTAAGTTTAGTTAATGTTTGCACAGGAATGAAACGTTCGGAACGAAGGCTGAGAAAATAGTTTACATCCATTTATTTGTTATCTCTACTATTTGTTTTCTTGTTTTTATAATAGACACTTAAATATTTGTATTTTCCTGGTTTTAGCTTTAATATTTTTTGTTTTGTTTTTTAATATAGTTATTCAATTTATTTTTAATTTATTTGCTTACATCTGCACTCACATGATTGTTCTGCTGTCGGACAATTAATTAGAATTATTTTTCACTTTTTTATCATTTACTTTGTATTTTTCTTTTTTGTTTTTTTTTGTTTTTCATTTATCAATTAATTAATTGCAATGGACATTATATTTCTAAGGATTTTTTTTACCAATTACTGCGTGATTAGGAGAAAGTTTTCAACTAAAATTCAACAAGAAGGTGAAATTATAAATATGTTCTTTCATTTTTTAGATGTAAAACTCAACAAATCGAATTTCTATTCGCTCTGATAGAGAGTAGGATACATTTTTGTGCTCATTTCATATATCAATTGTTTTCTTCTTATTTTAGAAATTCTTTTAATTTTTATTAATTTCTTTCTTTTTTTTATATTAATTTTACTTTACAGCTTAAATAGTTTTTATATGTATTTCTTTGTTTTTGTTTTTACTAATTTTATTTACATAGTACACAACCTAAAAGTGGTCAGAATTTCGCTTGGGCATTTAATTGCATTCGATTTTTTATACACGTTACCTTGGGGCCAATTTAGAATTTTTTATTTTTTATTTTTTATTTTTTTCAATTTTGTTTTATTTGTTTTTGCTTGATTTTAGGGCATGAACAATTTTTAAGGAAATATCTAAATATTTTAAAATGTTTTTATTCTACAATTTCTAGGCATAGTATCTATTGGGATTATTTGAGATTGAGAATTGTTATTTTGTGATTTTCGTTTTCTTTATTTCAAATATCTAAACTATAAAAACAGTCTTAGTCAAGCCTTCAACAAGTATTTTTTAATCATTTTATTTACAGATTTTTTTTTTTAGATCTTATGGGACTAAGAAATAATGGAGAATTAGAGGATAAAAAATTACTATGGATTCTTATTTAAGTGATATGTTAAATATTGATATTTTTATATATAAACAATATTTTATAATTAAAAGGGAAACCCAAACCAGGGAAAGAATTATTTAATTCAAAAACTTTAACAAAGGTTATAACATCAATTACGAGCAAATTAAATTTATATTCGTATCAGAGCAGCCTTCAGTCCGAGACAATTTGGCTAAGTGAACCTGCTTTTATATGCTTTATAGTAATAAAAGGAAACTTCAGCAAAGACTCATTTCGCCTTACAGTTTCAAACGACTTTTTACACTCAAAAATATACAAATTCACTAGAACTGGAAGGCATCAGTCTTTACAAAACGACACACGCCACATTGACTTGGAAACATATTCCACGTTCCATGAAACCTATTGCCATGACCTTTATACTTGGTTTTTTGGTTTTTAAAAAATATTGTGTGAAACTCACAAGTCAACTCCAGACCCAGCATGCTGAGTTACTCGCATATCCAAACGACATTACCATAATTGGAAGAACTTAGCGAGCTGTCAATGGGGTATTTTGCGACTATTGAAACAGAAGCAGCAAGGTTGGTTTAGCAGTCAATGAAGGAAAAATAAAGTATATGCTATCAACAAAGAGGGGCGTATAACATTTACACCTAGGCATCTACAAATTTGAGGTGGTAAAGGACTTTATCTACCTCTGCTCCGGTATCAACTCCGACAATGACGCCAGCTTGGAAATCGTGTGAAGAATCACTCTTGCTAATCGCTGCTTCTTTGGATTAATAAGGTAATGGAGTAGTAAAGCCCTCACTCGAGCAACCAGTCCTTTATACAATCATCCCAGTCCTGTTTTACAACGTGGAAGTTTGGACACTGACGAAAGCGGATAAAAATGCTCTTCTCCGCCTCGAGAAAAAATTTTTCAGGTAATTTTTGGTTCCGTTTGTGTCAATGGAGAATGAAAGAGGCATTTTAACAGCGAACTGTGTGGGTTTGACGTCAATTTCGACTTCACTAGAGAAGCTTCGACTACCCGAACTATGTAAATGACTAGGTCACCTTGAGTGTACAGCCAGTAGCGTCCTGGCCTGAAAAGTTTTCGATTTCAATGGACGGGAGAGGGACAACGCAGTAGAGGATAATTTCATCTTAGAAGCCGCCACAGAAGTGGAAGGGGTCCTCAGCCAACTTTGTGTGCATAACTGGCAAAATACTGCGCCAGCTGTAGGAGAATGTACACTAAGGCCCTGATCCACCGCAATCTAAGTCAGTAAGTGAGGCTCAGCATGACAATATAAAAATTTGTACTTTTTTTTTAATTTCTTACACATTTTCTAGCAATTTGACAGCTGGTCTGTGCTCAGTGTAGTTTACAAATTGTGCAAATTTATTTCGAAACCGTGGTTTAGTTCCCGAAATTAACCGTGCGCTACGTCCATCTGACCAAGTACTCATAATCCAAATATTCAGAGTTTCCACACCACGCATACTTTGATTAATAATGTTCATCCGCCACACAGTGCGTATTTAAGTGGACCCGAATGAGTCGATTTACATGATACTCAGCAACTGGAACTGTACCTATCCACTTTATGAAATATTTTGCAAAAAGATCTTGGTGTATGAGCTTATACCATCGTATGCATCGTAGATACTCGTAGATAGTCGAAAATCCATTTCACCACAAATCTTTTTTCATCTGTGCCTAAATTACTACGTTTGGAGTGAAAGTTATAAGCATCCCACTAGTGAGACGCCACCGTTTCATCCATAAAAACTCAATGTTCTGGGGCATCATAGACTGATGCACTCATTTATGCCGGCGAGAATTTTACAGATAGTGGAAAGTGCTGTAGATCAATGATTCATGGATTTTTCGTTCCCCTATTGAGTGGCAATAATGTGGAGAGCTGTGGTTTAGACAAAACTTCACAAATTGCCACACAATGCGCTCCACAATCAATTTATTGAAGAAAACACTCGATAAGCGCATAAATAAATTTCTCTCAAACCTTTGAAATATTTTCTGTGGGTATACGCGTATGTGAAGTTGATAGTGTACGCCGATGGACGACTTGGAAGTCAAAATTTGCTTTGTTACTGTCAATGTATGCCCCAGCTGCTCTTACTTTACTTCTAACATAGATTATGCTTTAATCTAGCGTAAAGTTATCTTTCGGATGAAGCCAATAATTGTAATTCATTTTAAAGTTATACGCCTTTAACAAAAAAAGACACCATTTACAACTTTGCGAACGATGGACCCCGGAGAGGATTGATTCCCAACCAAAATATGATTCTTGATCTGATACCTACATAGTTTTCTAAAAATCGTGTAGCATATCGTTTCTCACATCAGTAGGTACAGTGACTCTATCTATATTTTACAGCTCGGTGAATGAATAAGCTTTAGTAGCAGCGTTATCTTCCTGTTCTAGCTCAGAAAGTTTTATTCAAATATTGAGCCGACTTGTAAGGCGACAACAGACCTACAAAAATATTTCCATCACCGGCCAACGATCGAAACTCGTCTGTTGTTGGCAGATGAGCAGAGTTTGTTTGAAGGTAAGCACATCTTTCCGCATTCCATACTATTGCAAGCTTTAAGCAAAAACCGTGGGAATCGAGGAAATCTTATTCTATCTAAAATGGAACGAAAATCTGGTGGACTTATAATGCTACACGGCGCAGGCTCCTCTCTCTCGGTTGATTCTCACAAACATGACGCGTCAGTTGAAGGCTTATCTATCTTGGGGACAGGCTATTCAGCACAACTGGGTGACTAACGAACACAGCAACAAGTATGGTACTCTAAAGAGTATGTGCCGAAATCGTTAGTTCTGAGTACATCCCTCATACAAATTAGCTACGTAAACGCTGTTAGTATAGTGAAATTGGCTGTTAGGCCATCATCTTCAAATGTCGAAAGCTCTCGTTTCTAAGGAAATAATAAATGAAGGCCTGCCTGTGTGTCTGTCCCTAAGAAGGCTGTTTCGTGACCTATGTGTCCTTTCTCAAATGACCTCAGTGAAGGAGGTTTATTGATGTAATGAACATCCTTCGTTATATAAGAAGCTTCGGCTGGCTTAGTAAGCATATGGGTCACAAATGGAAATGGATCTATGCATACGTCTACAGAACACCACTTTAAACTACAAAGCTACGATACTATGCATGCTTAAAGTCCTTACCGAAAGATATCGCAACCTTTCGTTGAAGAATGAAGGTCTTCCTTTAACTTTAGCATCCCTTTCTCGACATCCTCATGAAAATTCGAAAATCTGCTGCATACTATTGTAAGGGGTTATTCAGTAAGATCTGTCATTTTAATTTTCACATCATTGTTGAATTGTCAACATTAAACTATTATTGCTGTGACTTTTGATAAGTAAGAGCTAGGAGGTGATTAATTCTGGATCGATACATACTCGCATAATGTGTTGAAATGGTGAAAATTCTCTACAAAAACGGTGAAAGAAATTCGGAAACATTTCGTAAAGTTCCTACTGCTTTTGGTTTTCATCAATTGCCTTCTCGTTATAGTGAACTTAATCGATAGATTGGAACGTCTCGAACAAGTAAATAATATAAAGACTACAACACGTTTTCGTCCGGCAATGTCAGCTGGAAATATCGTCGTAGCTTAGAGTGGGACTGACAACCCAGGTGTGTCCATTTCGAGATGATCGCAGGAATTTGGCCTATGCGCAACCACTTTGCATCGCATTTTACATAAAGACCTTGGTCTTGCTTATAAGGCTCAGTTGACGGAAGAATTGAAGTCGGCAGACCACACATAACGCCGTACTTTCGCTGATTGCGTGCTGGAAATGAATGAACAAAATCATGATTGTTTGCTCAAAATAATTCTGAGTGAAGAGGCTCAATTCCAATTGTCTGATTACCTTAACAAACAAAACTTTTGCATCTGGGGTTTTAAAAACTCAAGAGAAATAGTGGAACAACCTCTTTATCCGCAACGAGTTACAGTTTGGTTCGGCTTTTGCAATGCCAGTGACTTTTTCGAAAATGTTGCTGGTGTGACAGTTTCCGTGAATGGATTGCGTTACCGAACGATTTTTACTGACTTTTTTTGCCTGAAATTGATGCTATGGACGTAAACGAAGTTTAATTTCAGCAGAACGGCGCCACATGCCACACACAGCTGGTGAAACAATGGTTCTATTTCATGACAAATTTCCTGGACGCGTGATTTCTCGAAATGAAGATTTCAATTGGCCCCAGATACCGTGCGATTTAACACCAGATATTTTTTCCACTGGGGATATGTTAAGGATAAAGGCTACACAAATGCTCCACCAACGATTCATGCACTAAAAGAAAATATCAGAGCTGTTATTCGCATAATACATTCGAAAACGTGATGAAAAATTTCATCAAAAGAAATAACTATTTGTACGAAGAGCCGATGTGGATATTTGACAAGTATTCTATTCCATTACTAACCTCAGAGCTCGTGCTTTAGAATAAAGCAAAAATACCACCTCTTTTCATCTAAACATTGTTTTCTACTATTGATTTAGAAGGACACCGCTTGTTGGATATACATTGTATTCTAGCAAATCCTTAAACCATCATATACCTCAACCATTTTGGGACAAACCATATTTTTAACTAGCTGTAGAGTATGCAACGATTTGTTTGAAATCCATTTTTTGACGTTTGAGATATGGATTTGTTTTGAGAAGACTTGGTCTGGACCGAGTATGGTCCATCATCACTTGGCAATAATTTGAAATAAATTGGACGATTTAATGGTAAAAAGCCAAAAATTATAAATAACGAACACTAAGCCAACATTTTGGACCGATTCAACGACGATTTGAAGAAAAACTCTCGCAAATACACTTCCATCAGTCACTGCACGGGTGCACATGGCGATATTTCATGGATTGGATTACCAATAGGCGGACCTGCTGATCGGGAAACTGCTGAGCATTATATAATTTGGATTGGTCCAGCAGTGAAACAATCAAGTTCCTAACGTAGTGCTTGCCTTAGCTCCCAGTGGTGGTGCCTGGTTCCTGTATGAGAAAACGCCTACTCACCCGGAATAAAATGGCAATGTCACGCTCAGCCAGTAGAATTATACTGGCGTACTCCATCATAAAGCTCACAACCAACACGGAAGAGATTAAAAAGATGTGACGAACCAACCAACGGCCTCGGATAAAAATGGACTCACTGTTGATGACCCTTGCAAACGACCTTCGGATCTGCATCTGGATTGTTCGGGCCCTTAACAGGCCACGTGCAGTCGAACAATTCACAGGGGCCCTCGACTGCATGCAGATATCACCGTCATCCAGCAAGTGCGATGGTATTTACCGGACATAAGAAGGACGAAAAACTGTGATGTATGCTATGGTGATTGTTATGGGGAAAGAAACAACTCTTATTCGGATGCGGATTTGCCATATGCGGCAGACTTTGGCAAGAAGTTTTCAGCTTCCGACACCTGAGCGAGTGTCTTATAATGCTCTACATCAAGGCTAAATTCGGTCTAAAGTGTAATATGTACCCATGACGCAAATAATGTTTCTACGAGCTCCCCGACAAGACATATGAGCAATATCCGAAGTATGACATGACATGACGACAGGATGGGAAAGGAAGACATCTTTGGTAGAACAGTTGGTGAGCATAACCTACACGGTACCACATTTGACAACGGACTTATAATTATTGACCTCGAGGCGGGAAGAAATATCACTATAACAGCACAAGATTTCCTCAATTCAATATACACAAGAGGACCTGATCATCAATCAAATTGATCATTTTGCGATAGGGTATGCATCCAGTCTTCTGGACGTTCAAACGTTCCGGGCAGTCAACATTGACTCGGATCACCACCTTGTTGCAGTCACGGTGCGAATACGGATTTTTCAAGCACTACAATAAAGAAGAACTACAGTGAGAAGATATAACGTAGAATAGCTGAGACCGTTCTTTACCGAACGCGTATCTCGAAATCTGTCTCAGTGGCAACGCTTCCAACGTGCTATCAGAGACGCCGCAATTGATGTGCTGGCTTTCATCGTTCACTTGAAAATTTTGTCCACACTCCACGAGCTGAAATGGAGACAAAAATATCTTCGAACTTTCTTACAAAAGCTAATTTTAGATGGACTAAGCTGTGCCATTTTTAGAAAGATTTCAATAAACAAGACCGACGACTTACTAAACAGAATCCAGAAAGACATCATTATAACAACAGACATCATTATAACGGATCGGATTTCCGTGGCCGTATTTGGACTAGGTATCTCCTACAGCCGCACTTATAAGGCCTAAACTGAAGAGAAAATTCTTATCCACTGCGCTTGTCGAGCAGATAGGGCCAGACATCAAGCAGAAGTCAATTCTACTTCAATTTAGATGAGGACGTTTTAAGGAAATGAAAAATGGATATACATAATTGAAAGAGGAGAATTATCGCAGTATTTACGAGTAGACGTTTAAAAACTCTCTCCATAGGACTAACTCAGCATCAGGCTATTTAGTCTCGTTTCCGTAGCTAATTAGAAAAGGTTGACACCTCTTGCCGGATGTCTGGATAAATGCCGACTGCGGTTGTCTTTGTAGCATGTTTTGATAAAAATTTAGCTGCGATTTCTTTAGAAGCATTGGGCTTATACGTTTATAGTCATACGAGTACACTTGGAATCATACTTAGTTGTTGATTTGTCCTCAAAAACCCAGTATTTTTGATCCATGATCAAGACTAATCCCGCCCATTGTACGAAGTCGGCACCGATCAAAGTCTTATACTTCGTGGCACTTGGTAACAATATGAATATAATATTCTTCCGCCTGTTGTCGTCTCTATATCGCAAATACGCTCTTGCTGGTGAATCGAGATAGGCTCCTCCAGTAAGACCAAACAACTTTATATGGGCAATATCAGTATATTTTCCGATTATATTTCTTAAAGGTTGTAGTCAAGATATTGAGGGCTTTCTTTTTTTTGCATTTGAACAGGTTGGGCAAGCTTCTCTTACAACATCTGCAGCCCTACATCTATAGCATGCGGAGATATTTTGTGCATTTTGTGTGGTAATATTTAATATTGCTCTGACTTTTCTGACTTCATCTCTGGAATACTTCCAGCTGGTTTCACATTTACTCTAACTACTACCCCGGCACCTCCTGACATAAGTCATTTTTTAAATAAGTCGATGTTATCACGAGATTTACGTTCTCGGATCATCTGGTGTAACAGCCGTTAGTCACATTCAGCCCTATACTGCTATACCCCGGGGGGAATGTTTATGTCAAATACGAGTTTTCCGATTCTGCTATCCGTTCGAAGTGAAACACTCACTTGTTGATAACGCAGGTCAGTATTCCACTATATGCACGAATCCAATGTCCTCATAAAAATGATTAGAATCTCTTGTTTTTCTTTTCACATAAATTACACAGTTGAAATAGCACTTCAATTTCCAAATGGGTGACATTTAAATCTTCGAAACTTTGAAATAGAAAACGGCAAGGCAGTTCACCCGCCGTATAGCAGAATACCGATTCGAAGTGAAAGTGAATCGAATAGGTGAAGGGAACGTTCGATCCGCACGTATAGCAGAATAGGAGTGATTGAGTTGCATCTCCTTTTGACCAGGACTTCTTAATTGTGAGAACAGTACACGATTCGCATATACCCAACTTTCGATGGGTTTATTACATTGCTAATTAGCTTCCATTATTTCTCGGTAGAATTAGCAGTTCCAGATTTTATTCGTTTGAGGATTTGGCGACAAAGGAAGGCTTAGGGAACAATTATTGAGCTTCAGGCAAGTATGATGATGATTCTTAAAAGGCTAAATTCGTCAACATAAATCCCGTAAACGCCATGGCCAGAGGAGAAGGACGACAATACCAAAGACTGCTACTATGAGCTCCTCTAAAAATGTATGAGCATTGGTTAAATATGACGTGAATTGGTAATACTGTCGGAAAGAATACCCTGCACAACATCTACTCTAGAAACGGACATAGGTTTATTGATTTTGTAGGAGGACGTAATATTGCTAGAGTCCCCACGTGATTTCCACAATATGATGACCACAAAAGGAAGTAGCTGACTCCTGAACAACAAGCCATCAACAAAATTGATCACACTTCGATCAACGCAATTCACTCTTCCAGTGCCTGCTCTTCGGCTGTAGAAAGGGAACGGCAACGAATACCAAGCTCATTAAATTCCGATACAAACTGCATTACTAAATGAGGAATCATCAACAGAGTGGAATTTAATGCTTCCAAAACATTATCCAGGAATGGCATTTGCATCGTCAAAACCGAGAAACTTTTCATTCTCGCTATGTGTGTGAATGACAATCTACGTTGGAGTGACCGCACATTCGGTGTCGTCAAAAATGCTGCGAAATGTCTAGGTTTCCTCAAGTGATATAAGAAATATTTCACCTACTCTGATCTGGCCTCAATCTATAAGGCGTTCATCCGTCCAAAATTGGAGTACAATGCCCACATCTGATCACAACCGTGCAATAAATCTCAATGACACTCTCAAACACCGCATTGCATCGAAATTGCCAGTAACACGCTATGAATACTCAGCATACTCTGGAATATGGTGATTCGTTCCTACGCCGAACAACTCAGTTATGGAATGCCCTACCAAACTCTTCATTTCCTAGTCATTATAACTTGCAAATATTTAAAACCAACATGCGTCGGTATCTTTCTATTTTTCGCATGCTGCTCCATCGAGGTCGGTAATGACAAAACCGAAACCATCAATGTCAGAAAAGAATTTACTGACTTTCCAAAAATACACCTGAACAGATAGGTCGCATGACCCTTTAATAGAACCCCTTTTTCTGCCTAGCTACCTACCTTCAGTGAAGAAAAGCAGACTGGAGTGAACAGTCGGCCGATAGGCAAGTATTCTAATAGCACTACCCTTATAAGGAATGTAATACTCAAGTGTATTTGGTTGCAATTAGTAAAAATTTCGAGCCATTTTGCGGTTATCAAAATTAAAATCTACAAAAAGGCTTGACTCCTCCACCGCTATTGATATCACATCTCAAAATCAAAATCAAAAAACAAAAATTTTAAATAATTTTTTTAAATTTATTTTATTTTTTTTTTCCAATGGTGTATGGGTTTTTCCTGTTTTTTTTTTCTTTTTAATTTTATGCTTATTCTTAAAAACTAAATTAACAAACAAAAAAGTAAAAATCTTTTTCTTTCTTTTGCATTTTGATCCAAACTTATAATTTTAACTTAAAAAGTCTTAAAAAATTTACAAAAAAAATAATATTAATTCTGTTTTTCCTTAAATTTAATACATCACATGTTTTTACAACTAAAAAAAAAGAGGAAACGATATACACGAACACAAATATACAGAACTGATTATTTTTTTTTTTGTACAGAAAATAAAAGAACTAAAAATAAATAAGGTACAATAAACGAAAGGAATTAAATAAATTATTTAAAAAATAAAATTTTGCGAAGACACCACGTTCTAAGGGGATACTGCCCATAACTCACGCTCTCACATTTAACCATATGTACACAATGGAAGGAATCAGAAGGGAAAGAAAAACGGAAATATAGAGCTTAAAAGGATATTTACAAATCGTGTGTATAGTAGTATTCATGGTTTTTGTCATAAATATTCGAAGAAGGAACTGACTGTGGCTACATGCTATGCTTACTATTCTCTATATTTACAGGATCAACTCGTATGAAGATGTCTTCCTATTCCTCCTCCTGCTGGTCAAGTATACTCATATGTACACGTCCTTTTTCCTTCATACATAGAGAGATACGAGTAGACTATGAATGTGTATCTGGGTGTGTTGCTATGTTTGGTTTTTGTTTTGTTGCGTCTGTGTATATTTACAATGGTTATATCGACTGGCTCACGCTTTAGCTGTTGTATTACAGTTGACTACATCGTTGTTGCTGTTGGTGGAACTGCATCCGGTTGTTGGTAGTGTCATCGTCGTTGTTGTTGCTGTTGCTGTTGCCGTTGCTGTAGACGATGATGACTGTTGGGAGTTGGAAGCTGCTGCAGAGTTATTATTCGGACTACGATCAACATTCATGTCCTTCGGAGTGGACGATGATGATGCTGATGCTGATGCTGATGCTATTGCTGATGGTTGTATGGGCTTTAGTGCTGGCTGGTTGGCTAGCTGCTGTTTTCCTTGTCGACGATTCCAGCCAAAATTTAACGCCGCTGTTAGTTTGTTTTGACTACCAGTACTGGTGCCGGTGGTAACACCCACTCCTCGGCCAATTGATGATACTGGTGTGCTACTATGATGATGGCTGTATCCTGAATCGGAGCCAAAACTAGAATCACCACCACCACCGCCCGTACTGCCCCTGGAGTACAATTGATGATTGTGATGATGATGATGTGCTGCAGGATGCTGAAGATGCGAAGACAAACCAGAACCACCACCACCACCACCAGCAGGATGATGATGATGATGATGAGCTGTTGTTCGGTAGGAACCCATTAGGCCAGCACTTGTATAGTCTGGGGCAATGTATTCCGGATATGATAGTGGAACATTGCCACCAACTGCAGTCGCATTGCGGCCTACTATTGTTGGTTGATGTTGCTGCTGTTGTTGTTGCTGTTGCTGTTGCTGATGGTCCTGTCGGGCACAGGTGTCATAGAGGTATCCTTCATGGAAAATAGGTTCCGCATAGCCATAGGTCGGTTCAATAGGATCTATTGGAGGAACTATTCGTCTACGGTCGATGCTACGTGGATTCGTCCTAGAACGCATCGAATTCAACAAGTTACTAGCGGCATAATACGGTTGTGGATACCGATTCGGATGATTCAGGATGTTTCGTTCGCGAAAGATTGTCGCTACCGCTGATCCTGGATGGTGCAGTTGATTGTTAATACGATTACGTCGTTCCACTTCATTCTCCAGTGTATTGTAGTACTGAACGCGATTGTTATTGTTATTGTTGTTGTGATGGTGATTGTTGTTGTTGTTGCTTATATTATTATTTAGACTATGATGATGGAAATTATTGTTGTTATATGCCAGTGACATAAAATTATGACTTCTATTGTCGTAGAGGTGATTTTGTGTCATTGGAACCATCATATCACCAACTAGCTGCTCAGAGCCCGCCGAAGTATTAAACTCATCCATGCTATTACTGTTAGCGGGTGGTTGCTTATGTCGATTCTTTCGACTATTATTCTGTCGCCCAGTTGTGTGCCGGAGCATACCCGAAAGGATACCACCCGTTCGACTAGTTGGCGGATTGTTATTACTCGATGATGCAGAAGTCGACATAGTTGCCGACGTAGCGGTCGTTCCATCATTGTGGGTATTCGTGGAAGACGACGATGAGAGCAGGGAATTACGCTCCTGACCGTTGGAGGGTTGTGACATTCGTTCATGATAAATTGTCGATACGGGTATAGTTGACGCTGTGTCTGAGATCGATTTGTTAAAGGATCTCTCACCGGGCAGTGAGAGTTCATCCTCGGCAAAGTCATCGTCTGAGTGAAGTGGTGGCTCTGATTCACCATCGGAATCACGTCCTGGACCCAGTTCTTCGTAAACGTTGTCATTCGAACGGTAAGGATCGGGTCCCGGTGATGAGGAGACTAGAAATGGTGGTGACCTAGTCATAGGATAACCGCTGGGATAATGAATTCCTTTTGAATGGTGCAACATCTGTAAGAAAAGAAAGGGAATTAGTTTCATTATTTTTTGTAGTAGACTTTTAGGTGGAATGATTTTTTATCTTATAAGAAGGCAATGAATGATGGATAGAAAAATAAAAAAGTATTTAGATACAATGGTGATTGGATTAAAGGAGCTTTTCATTGTAGAGGTATTCGTTTACTGCTGAAAGGAGGATGTTTAGATTAAATTAAATTTTAGTTGCATCCCTTTGGAATAATGTGTGTCCTTTTTTTCTAAGAAAAATCATCGGAATATCAGAATGGGCGGCCTACTTAAAAGGACTACCGTTTCCCCTTTTCTTGAAAGGCACTTTCATCTTTTATCGCTTTTCATCATAATTCATGTGAATGTTCGAACAAAAATGGATAAGACGACCGACCACATGCACTCTGTAAATCTTCTGCATAACTTCAAGGCAGAACATAGGGCACAGGACCATAAAGATAAATCCAGCAAAAACGACCGATAAAAACCTCGCATTTCATCCTCAATTACTGTCACTTTTCGAATCGTCTATGCATTTTCAAAGGATATTCATTTTACAGGTTTATAGTCTGTTCTTTCGTTTTTGTTTTTCTTTCAGCTTTGCTTATTTTTTACTTTAATGGCCGTGTGTCCTTTTGTTTCCTTGTGTACACTGTGCACGTGTAAAAGGGGGTTAAAACCTGTCTACTGTCATATCTAACCGGTTATTTCCCTCTTATTCAAATGAATGATTACCGTAAGACCTGTAAAAGGTATCCGTTGTTTTTTTTTTTTTTTTGTTCGTTTTCTCTCTATTATCCTGGTAATCCTTTTTTCGGGGCGAGAAAATGTACATAGGAACCAACTGACTGACTATCCGCATGAGTGACTACAACTCATATAACTTGTTCAATTGCAAGGACAAAGCTTCTATGCCCTTTATTCCTTTTAGAAAAATGGCAAATTAAAAAGGACATCGTTATTTCTTCACATTTTTTTCCCCCAAAAAGGAAAGCTTAAATGTTTTTATACGAAGAAGTATCTATCTGTATGAAATTGGAATGACTATCTAGCAAAAAATAAAACAAAAAAATAAAATAAAAAGGAGAGGTCACAACGAATGCCAAGTCAGTTTATTTGCATTGTTATGTCCTTTTAAATGAAAAATATGTCCGCTCGTATTTTTCTTTTCTTCTATTCGCAAAAAAAAAAGAAACAGGAAATAGTAGTCCTTTTGAATATTAATGAGGTCCTTTCTACTATAAGCAAAGTATAGAGCAAAAAGGACGGATTATTATAATTTTTTTTTTCTTCCTTTGCTACTCCTGTTTTTGTATCCTTTCTTTGCGTGTTTGCCATTGCTGATGTGATTAATGTCAACCGAAAATAATAGAAAAGAAGGATACTTTCAGGAAGAGGACGAAAAGTTGTAGAAGTTTGCTGCGTTGATGTATAGGGTTCAAGAAGATGGTTCAAGAGACTGAAGTGCATAACTGATAAGGAGGTATTTTTTGTGAGCTTGAATTAACAGATTGTTAGAGGAGTTTTAGGCAACTTTGAATTAAGGAAACTTATAGAGAATGTTGGGGAATTGTAAGCTTTAATACAAAATTAAACCGTCCAGGGGGTTTGTATGTAGTTCTTTAAATAAATATTCCACCTGAATCGAGTAATTTAGAAACACTTGCTTTGGATAGCATTGAGTCTATGCAACCGGTATGCAACTTAATGAAACAATGTAGAAATTGGTTGAAATATATCTATTACAGTAGGGAAGGCGCCGTAAAAGTCTTAGAAAATTCGGATACGGATTAGAGCCTTGATGATAATTTTTCGTTGCCGAACACGAATGATTTCCATTGAGTGTTTCGCACCAAAAATTCCACTCAGAATGAGAAGGCCAACTTTCGCGGTCTACTATGTAGATGGTCACTATACTTAACGCGTAAGGATATCGTTATTTTGATGGAAGATTGCCACAGAATTAAATATCTTTCATCTGATAAACAGTGAACAAAACCACAATCTTATGATCGCTGGAGTATGCCTTCGTTTTACATCTTTTCAAAGCACGCATGTCAGTATTCAAGTTTGCTGGAGAACAAATCTTCAACCTAAACTTGACGATAACCGTTTAGTTTGAAGCTAATAAAGCTTTCGAAGCAACAAATTCCTCCTAATCGAAAAGGCTGCAATAGTGATTAAGGCTCTTAAGAAGAACACAGAGATTTGATGGATTACGAAATTGACAAAATGTGGTTGAAATAATAGTTCAAGACAAAGATCAAAGAACATTTAAACCCATTTCTCGTGGTCGAAGAATCAGGTCTCCACTTCGGATCTTCTTGCACAGCGTTTCCAATTTACCTACTTCAAGTAGGATTTTGAAAGCGTTAACATGTCTACCCTTGCGGTGGATAAATATTTCTGACAAAACCAAGCAGATAGGGAAGCGGAAAATTCGTATTCTGCTCGACGGCAAACTCTTAAGACTTTTGGAATCCAAAGAAATATATGAGAGAGCTTCAATTTGATGCCTCTTCCTTTCCAGGTGATGTGGTCCGTTAAAATAAACCACGATGTCTTACTTCATCTAGATTATATATAAAGTCTTCGAAATGTGCTTGCTTTCTTAAGGAGAAGGTTTTGGAGTGTCAACAGATATAAAATTAAAATTAAAGCAATGAAAATTGTAAAATCGTACCCGAAACGGACATGTTCATTTGAACATAAGTCAGGAACCGATATAGCAAGGGAAGTGGCAGTAGATAGGTCACGACCCAACAACAGCTCAAATGCAAGGCACACCATGTAAGGGATGTCATTTACTTATTCGGTCAAAGGAACAGATGATGAGAAATTAAGGACACTTTTGATAAATTGAAATTCGCAGCGAAAAACTGTACTATTTTTGAAGGGCTACAGAATTTAAAGAAGAAACACTTTCACTTGACTAATAACCGCGAACACCAATACTCTATAAACCAACCTAAAATAGACTGTTTCTGGATCGACTGAAGGGTCAGACATGACACACTTTACCTCCAACATTCTACTGTACGAGTACAAGTGAAAATGTGCTTTCGGATGCTGTTATACCTTAAAGTTTGAAAATACTTCCATATAGACTCCTGTGTCATTCAACAAGTACGTACCGATTTTTGGAATTACGTACCACGAATATCAACATAGAGGTAGAAATTCGGCCTGTATACTGCACTAAGCTTTGCTGTGTGGTACTTGAATGAAAGGGGGACCTGAGTGGTGGTGCTCGGTAAATGCATGAGTAAACCCTTGCTAAAGGCTAAAATGGCAAAGGTATGCTGGGCTAGTAGCATAATACTGAACTACGACATGATAGGGCTTACAACTCTATACGGAAGAGATTAAAAAAATGCAGTCTCCGGATCATGAAACGCTAAATCAAATTGATCACATTGCATTCGACGTAAAATATGCCTCCAGTATTCAGGATGTCCGAACCTTCCGGGGGATCAAAATTGACTCGGATCATCACCGGATTTCCCAAGTGTCACAACAAAAAAGGAGGAGGAGATGTAACGTAGAAAAGCTGCAATCGGAAGAGACCGCCAGAATCTTTGCCGAACTCGTATCACGCAATCTTTCAAGAACTACTATACCGCCAGCATCAAGTACCGAAGACCAGTGCTAACATGCCATCAGAGACGCCGTAGCTAATTGGTTTGATATTCATTCGACCACCACCAAGAAATCCCTGCTTTGATGAGCAATCCCACACGCAGCTCAACAAGAAGCCTACAAAGCAGCGCTGTAACGAAGGACAACAGCCGCTCGTGAGCTCTACTAGCAGAAGAGACGGGAAGAAGATAGGCTTCTTCTCCAGAAGAAGAAAAAAGAGGACGAGAAGCGCGCTATCGAAGATATTGAGAACAACTTACGAAAGTTTACCTAACAGATAGAAAATACTTGTCAAGGTAAATAGTATAGAAGCCTGTAGTGATGAAGTAGTAGACTCGCAGTCTGTGCTGAGAATATGGAAAAACTTTTTATCAGATCCGGCCAGAAGAGTGTATGCCTGATGAATGGAATCTCAGTATCATTTATCCATAGTAGCTGCGCCAACTATAGAGGTATAAGACTCCTCAATATCGCATACAAGATCTTATCTGCAATATTGTGTGAATATCTGAAACTGTTCGTCAGCAACCTGATTGGCCCTATCAGTGCGGTTTTACACCTAGAAAGCCCACAATTGACAAAATTTTCATACTCCGGCAGATCTTGGGCAAAACTCAAAAAGTCCAAATTGGTAACCACCATCTTTTTATCGATTTTAAGGCCGCATATGAGAGCGTTTATAGAGACTACATATATAGAGTCATGTCTAGTTCGTCCATGTATGCAGAATGGTGATTGAGAATGGTCGCTGCACTGTCAAGTCAGGGTCGGTAACAACCTGATCGTGACCTTTGATGTCAAAAAATGTTTTAGACTAGTCATGTGACTTTTTTAACATCATACTTGAAAGAATTCTGCGGAACTCACAAGTGAATACGAGTACTGAAGGCACAATCTTTCAAAAGTCTGTGCAACTTCTAGCATACGCGGATCGACATAATTGGCAGAGCTCAGAGGGCTGTCACCGCTTCTAGTATTGATACGGAAGCTGGCAAAGTGGGGTTAATATCGATGAATGGATAGAACGTTACAGTTGACAGCTATGATTTCGAGGTATTAAGGTACTTTTTCTACCTTGGCTCTGCAATTAATTCTGCCAAAAATACCTCAAGAGAAATAAAACGAAGAAACACTCTTGCCAATCGCTGTTTCTTTGGGCTAAGAAGACAATGACTGGTAGAGCCTTATCCCGAAAAACTAGTGGAGCTCTATATAAGATCTTACATGGACTCTATTTAAAAACGGATGGAGATATCTTCAGTCGTTTCAAGAGAAAAATTCTTCGAAAAACATTCGGTCTCGTTTACGTTGACGGGCTATGATGGAAAAGATTCAACAACGAACTACACGAGCTGTACAGCGACATCGACCCAATCAGAAAACTGCCCATCGGTGGCCTGAGATGGCTAGGACCTGTAGAGCGAATGGACACCGAGTCTTCGAATCTAACACGTTGGGACAACGCAGTAGAGGGAGACCTCAACTTGAGTGGCACGCACAAGTTGAAGGCGAGCTCAACCGACTTTAAGCGCGCAGTTAGAGGCAGTTATTCCTCTTGCTTGTTCCATTAAGCCAGATGGACACAGTTCTACGCCTTCTTCATCAGCACTGTAGATTTCCAGATTGGCTCATGATCACTCAGTATCACTCAAAGTTTAGCTCCTGTCATACGAAAACCTATACAACTTATTAGTCCCAGCCTCGTGGAAAGCATTCTAGCGTTCATCTACGCCTAAGTACATATTTTTGTATCACAATCTAGGAATTCTACAAATGAATTTGGAAATCCCGGTCTTCAAGACAAATTTCGGCCGTTCTACTTTACGGGGCGATGCCGTACGAATACATTTCACAAGAACCTGGTGCGACCAAAGGATAATGTCGTAAATATTGACAGGATACTGACACACGTTGACATATTTACTTTCGATTTATATACACATTATCGCAGCCCATCTGAAAACAAAGCGCCAGGGATCACGCAATGCAATCATCTAGACAGGAGGTTGGTTTACATTTCAATAATTTTTATTTTTTTTTTGTTTACATTTTCGTATATCCTTTAACCAGTTTATCACAGCACATACATATATGGCAAAAAAAAATAGGGTTGACATTTAATTTCCAACCCTTCGTATCCTGTTTCCTTTACCCTATCATCCTGTATTAAAAACAGAAAAAAATATATTCCCAAAAACAGGACGAAAAAAAAAGTTGTTAAATCCTTCCAACGATTGCATTAATCGACAACGTTTCACGATACTGTACAGTGCACACGACTCTAGTGATTAAGGATGATTAACGAGCTTGCTCTTATCCTTTTTTGCCATGTGCATAGAGTATCAACGTTCGTTTCATTTTAAATGATTTTATTTTTAATATGTTTTTTTTTTAAATTCAATCAGAGATCTCCAAGTGAAGGGTAGATGTCAGCGACCCCTTCAACAAAAAAATAAAAAATAAAAATTATTTAAATTCAATCAACAAATCCTGTGAATGTTGTCAAACTTAATTTAATTGAATGCTAGTACGAACCTTCTCAGATATCCTTTCCCTGATTTTTTGTTTGAGGGAATTTCTACCAATCTCTCGAGTCCCGCCAGTGAGATTTTGCGATTTCTGTTGTGAGTGCAATTACTGTCGACTTGAAAATATTATGTAGAGCAAAACGAAGAAGGAGAAACAAAAAGAAAAAAAAGTGGAAAAAATTCCTCCCAATAATTGCATAAAGGATATATTTGACAGTTATTACATCGTCTATATGTTGAGCTTCAATTGACATGGCAAGTGGTTCTTAGTGATTTTTTTTTTTTTGTAATCGTGAAGTTTTTTTTATCGTCACTCACAGGGAGGTCCTTGTAGGAGGAGAATTTGGACTTTTATTTTTAGTCAAAGATCAAGTAAATCTATTTTTCAGAAGGCATTATGGGGGTTTTTGGCAACAAACATAAAGTAAAGTGTGAGAAAACTGCAGAAGTAAATTGTCACAAAAAAAACGGAGCGAAAGTATGAAGAAATCTGGAAAATTTTACACAAAAACTGCAGATGGCACAAGAAGCAATCGTCAGGGGTTTGATTTTGCTGAACATAGAATTTTTCTTGTGTTCGGCTGATCAAATCAAATTGTGTCACAGCTTAAGGATTCAATTGAAAGAGCTATGTAGTTTTTTGTTCAATGACATAGGATTTCAGGATGATGTTCGTTTCAAAGAGGAGGCAACCTTGATCTGAATGTGAAGGGCTTTAAGACAGTTGTATAAATGCAGGATGGTATGTGCCATTGATTGAAGCACCTTGACAGGGTAGTCCCAATACTGAACGGGTGTACCGTACTTGTAGGTACCAACTCATATTCACAATGCCCAATTCACCTATGAGACGGTATTTTAAATTATCAGTAGAGAGATAAAGGTTGTTCAAGTGCAAGAAGATTATAGACATTTATCGAGATATGAAGCGTCTGACGATAGCAAATATCTACTCCTGAAATATTAGCAAATGCTATGCCCATTGAAACCCGTCAAAAATTTGGACTTTATGATTTCCCAGAGGAACCACTCCTCCTTTATATGAGTAGTGTCTTAAGGTGACCTGGGCAACTAATCTTTTGGTATCTTAACATATTTGTTTTAATATTGTCGTCTGGATAATCTTCAAATATTAGGAGTTACTAGAATCGAAAAGTAATCCAAGGCAATCGATGACCGCGTTGATCATGACGGTTGGTTAGTAAGTTATAGAGAGGGTTATGATTACGAATAGAAAGACTTGTCAGCCCAAAATCATACGCAAACAGCTAAAGTATAATGTTATTGCTTCCTATATCACTGATCTTCAAGACTGATCGCCACTTATTACAATCAAATCAAGCTGACGAAGGGATCATTCGTTTTTTTCGATTTAAGTGAATTAATCATGCTGAATGATCTCTATTCTAATAAGTCTTATTTCCACCGTCGATAAATTGATCCTCTTTTTTTTTATGAAAATCATTCTAAACAAGCACTTGTCCGAAGTGGTCATTCCTTTACAGACTGAATCAAACGCTAAATACGAGTGCCATCGCATCTGATGTGTTGGTGTTTTTTGACGCCAACGAAACTATTGCTTTTCAGGCAAACACATTGAGTAAAACAGCACGAGCATGAAGCGGCGTTGCATTGAAGAACGAAAACTGCTCCGCGAACTACGAACAAAGGACAACTACTCGCCGTCATGAGAAGCGAACAATAGAGGAAGTTTAGAAACGGTACACCAGGCGTGTCAAGCCAGCAGTACGTAATGAATGACTCTTGAATTTAGGCCAGCTGTTTTGGCACTTAGAAAAGCATAGGTAAATACCCCCCCCCCCCCCCCTCCACCATTTCAACACCTCTCAAATCACTCTGATCTACAGCTATCTGGCTACAAACTAGTGTCATTATTCTTTTCTCACCGCTGTCTCTTAGCTTACCAAATTCCACCATAATGTAAGTCCTGCTCCAATCCGAAATTCAACCTCATTTAGTTATAATTCCATCTCCGTAAGCAAATCATCTACTACTGCTTTGTTTACAGAAGCCCCAAACTGGACAGCAATTCGACCTTTAATGAGTTTTATATGCTGTCTGACTCCATTCAAAGAATTGTATCTCTGTATCCTCATACTTAAATTGTTATTACTGGCAATTTCAATATACATAATTCTCGGTGGCTTCGACATTCTGGACAGACAACACCCAAAGGAAGGTGTGTTGAGATCTTCGCTGCGGAAAAGACGTTGATAGTCATACCGCCAACACCCTGGACTTGACTTTAACTTCTCACGCTGTTAAGTACACCGTTGATGTGCTCTCTCGTTGGACCATTGTGTCATGTCAGCTAATTTGTCATAGTTAGAGAAAAGATTCTTAAAGAACCACATGTCAATACGTGAAAGCCAATTGGAACGGGCTTAATAGCTTCTTTAGGAATTTTAACTTGTCGTTATGTTTCCTCGACAACGACGTGGATGCCGCTGGTGATATGATCACAGACACTATTCTTTATCCCTCATCAGATGAAGAGTATCAAACCAAAAGAAAGACGTGGTCCGAAGCTGTCAGGGTTAGAGCAATGATTTTTTGGTCCCACCAGTACAAGACCAACCCGATAGAGGAAAATCAAAAAAAGTTCAAACGAGTCAGGAATGACTGCAATATCTTCTTAAATTTCAATACGACCAAAAACTGAGGCAGAAAATATTATAATACAATGTCGCAAAGGTAGCAAAAATTGTTGGTAGTTCGTCAAAAATATTGGAAATTCTGCCTCATCCTTTATACCGACGCTCATTTATAATAACATTCCAGCTGTCCAGCTCAATAAATTCCGATATAAATAGCATTACTAAATGGAGAACCACCAACAGAGTGGAATTTAATGTTTCCAAAATGTAATGCAATGCTGCCTGCTGTTGTTTTAAGCCTTAATTACGCAGCCTTCATACATGAATGGCAATAGCATTTCTATGAATGCTATGAATGCCCATCAATAAGCCTTCAAGCCAACTTTTGTACGCACTCTTAAAGTTCGTGATTCTTTCCTAAGTTGTACAGCTCGCTTATGAAATGATCCGCCAAGCCCTCTAGTTCCTAGTCATTGTAACTATCAAACATTGAACACAAACGTACGTCGGTACCTCTACTTCCTTCCTCTCTAATTTTCCTTAGCCCATACTGTGTTTAAACATTTTAAGGGTTCTAATAACCCCTTGAGCGCGCGCTAATTATGAAAAAAAAAAACTGTAGAAATCAGCATGTAAACTAAGAACTTTGGTCAGAGCCGTTGCTGAGGATATGGAAAAAAACTTTTGCAGACTGTTAAGCGGTGAAAGAATTATTCAATCTGACGGTTGTAAGCCAAAACTTAGCTCCAGATGAGGTAAAGATACCAATAACTTGGCTGCCAAACCGGACCGGACGGCATGAGTCATTTAAGACAGCAGGAGATGACTTGGTGGAGAATATAAATACAGCAACTCAAGTTCAAGACGTGGCCGGAGGAACTTGAGTACCATTTGTCCTAACTGCAAGAAAGAAGTCCCTCTCAGCTGCGTGAAGTAGACAGGCATCAGTCTCTCTATTCTTATTAAGTGTATGCTTGACACCATTTCCCAATGACCTGTGTGGCCTTTATCAGTGGAGTGTTAAGCCTCATAAGTCCATAATTGACCAAATATTCATATTACGGCAGATTCTAGAGAAATCCGAAGTATGCCAGATCGATACACACCACTTCTTTTCACAGCGCCAATTTTTATCAAGTTTACTATTTATTACCTTAAAAATACCGACAACATTATATTCTTGTGCGGGAATATTTTTGTTGTCTTGCGTATGTCAACTGCCAAAATATTCGGGCCTATATAGACATGAAATTACACTACTGGCTAAAAACGCCACACCCCAAACACCTATCTCTTTAAAGGAGTAGAATAAGTCAAGTAAAACATTTGAATTGCGCGTCACAAAACAACTCGATGAATTTTATACGCAGCTGAAATTTACAATGCAACAAATGGGCAACATTCTGCTCACTGCAATGACAACGGAGTCTTGATGTTCAGGCTAACAACTGCATTTAGCGGGCTTTGTCATTATTTAGCATAAATACTTGGATATTAATCCGCTCTATATGAAAGAATTGAACATTGTCTTCGAAACAAAACCCACTTCCGCTCATCCGTCTTCAAACGCCTGTAATATCAGATACTTCCAATTCCCTTTTCAAATTCAATGACAAAAATCGAAGAAAACGACAATTCAATGTCACAAAGGATAATGCTCATATTTGCAGTTTGTTTATCTTCTGTCTCCACCTTTCATCGCTGCTATGTGTAATGTGATATCGCGGCATGGAATCCTCCGCGCAAAAAGTCATTCACAAACAAATGTGAAAAAAAAAGAAAATAAATAAAAACATCCTTTCGTTAAAAGGGAAATGTGATTCCTATAAATCTACACTCCTTCATGCTTATACACGTCCATAGAAAATGATGGCAAAAGAGTAGGTACTCGTACGTACGACTATGAAAAGGAAATTAAATTAAAAGAAATGAGCCAGGACGAGGAATAATAAAAATAATCATCAAATAATAATATTCCATCATTTCACATTGTCGTATCGTCTTCTCATTTTTAGTCCCTTTAAGTGTTGAATGGTTTCATTTTGTTCTCGTCTCCCGGTTTGTACTTATACACTAAACTAAAAAGAAGAAGAAGATATGAATATCGTATTTCTTCTAGATATAGAAATTCACCTCTGCTGAGAGACATGAGAAAAATGTTTTCCTTAAAAAAAAAAAAAAAAAACAATGACACATGTTGTGACAGGACCTGTCCAAATGTTTTGATTCGCATTATATCTCGAATATCCCCTATCCGCCCTAAAGAAACAAATAACAAAAAGAAAAATGACATAGAAATCCTAACCCACAGAACAATCTATTGGATTAAACAATTAAACAAAATCCACATCGGAAATTTGTCCTTATTTTCTCACAGAATAACTATCCACACATCCGAATATACGGAGCATATTGCAAGGATATCTTTTACCACAAAACAGCAATCCTTTAACGAACCAAAATATACAATATATCCATCAAACCTATCTCTTCGTACGCTGCTATTCATACTCTTCTCTTCGTATCTCTTGCCTTATATGTATAAATAACCACACTTCCTTTCGATTATGCTTCCAGCTACTTTCTAACAATCACAGATAACCCATTCATTCAGTTATCCTTTCATTTCATGTAGTAGTCCTTGAGAGAGCCTTTTCTGAGAAAGACCACCTCTTCTCCCCATCACCCCACTCACCCGTTTTCAATCCCTTTCGTCCTTGTTTCCACTTCAACTAACATGCTACACACTCGATTAATAATTACAATTGCAATTAAATTCTTGTGGTCTTTTTGTGTGGTATGCAACTTTGTCCCATATGTATATTGCATCGATGAATGTATTTGTGTATCTGTGTGCAAATGTGCGGGTGCGTATCCCCCATAGTGGGCGAAGGAAGTATTATTGTGGTCTTATTCGTTTTTCAGGTTAAAACAAAACAAGAGAGAGAGATACTCGTACGAACGAATACGATTACGAGAATAAGGATTACAAGCCTGAAACCACATTTCCATTCACTCTTCTACCAAATGACGAGAAAAGCTGGCGATATACTCACATTTATAGGTGTTAGTGTAACTTGTCTGGTCATCATTTGACCATATACTGATTTCCTTTTTAGCAGTAATCGTACGAATACACTCATGCATATGTACTGATGTGATATTTTGTTAATTGAGTCCTGTTTCGGTTGATATCGCTTTTAGGCGGTTTGTGTGTGTGTAATATTGTATCTCACAACGGGATAACATCAATTTTGATCTGAATTTTCATTGTTACACATTGTTTTGTGGATAGTAATGGCTCAGGAAGGTACGGGATACTAATACCCTCAAGGGATAAAGGATACCAAGAGAAGGTATTTACATAGTTCGAATGGTTTAAGACAGATATTACTGTCAATATTTTGCCAGGCCAAAGGTAGCTTTGCAGATAAGGTACTTACATGTATCTAAGGAAACTTAAATTAGGGAAAATATTATAAGAAAGATTATGATCATCTGAGGGCAGTAAACATTGTATAAGCTAAATTTTAGATTCATATTGTGGCAATGTAACGATTGACAAATTCTTGCTGAACGGCAGATGATTATGTACATGTTTGAGTTTGGTTACAATCAATCTAACTGATCGCCAGATAACCAGAATTAAGCAAGCCCGTATTGATCGCATGGACTCCCTGTGTTAAGCACGCAATCCAGGGAGGATCTGCTATACAAAAGTTTGATCTCAGGAATGATAAATTGGAGATGTCTATCGATCCAGTGATCTCGCAGTTCAGAACTCCTGAATGACGGTCTAGTTAATAATAAAGACTGCACTTTGACCATTTTTGATTTTGTTTCTAATTTTAAATCATGCAAAAATCGATCAAATTTATCAGTGTTGATAGAAGTGATCCTGATAGCTGATTCCTAGAATGTGATCGTTTGATTCTCCCAATTTATATTTCGACCTTTCGCAACTGACCAGTAGTTCAAAGCGATCATGCTGGTGATATTTTGCAAAGTAATCCAGATAGAAGATCCTCGGCAGCTTGAACTAATACCTATCCCATCTTTTTGCCTTCAAAACATAAGACTACAATGTTCCAACTTACCTCAACATTATGATGATGTCTCATAACCAACGGCCGGTGTCCTAAATGTGCATCTGGATCTTCATATTGCACCGAATGTCCACCCGGTAAGCCACCATTCATATGTGGGCCACGTGTTGGTGTCTTGCAGGGTAAAAAGTTTTGAACTTTTCTCTTATTCCTAGAAAGGCAAACAGAAAATAAAAATAAAAAGTTAAAAATCAAATAAAAATCAAAGTTAACGAAATATACGAGTACTCGTACTCGTACTCGTGCTCGTGCTCGTGCTCGTGCTCGTTCCCTTGTCCCATATTGTATTCTCGGAAAAAGGATATTTATTAAGTACGATTCTGGGTAATACAATATGTATTACGAATAAAGTGGAAGGCAAACGGAGACAAATTTAATAAACTCTGTGCGAAATTTAATTTCAACTGTCGTGTTCGGTATGGTGTGCCACCGTATTGAATAAGGACGCTCATGGTACTGTTGTATACAGTGGGTGGTATTCATATGTATAGTCTTTCAGTGATTTATGCCATTCACAGGAATGAAAATGAACAAATGAATCCTTATAGGCAAAATACAATGCCTCTCTACCCGTTGGCATTCTATTTTGGTGCGTAATTTGCATTTGCATGTCATTGTTCGCATTTTAAAATGGGGGAAGAGGCAGAATATTCTTATCCCTGTTCGTTGTATATATGAATATGTGTACTTTTCTCAAATATATCTTAAATTCAATCTTTAAATGTGAATAAATATTTAAATTAGCAAAGCATCAACTGACACCATCTTCCTTAAATGATATTCAAATACTTGTTCTACAAAATATATCAGACTGACGACTGTCGGAGAAAGTCGAAGAATGAGTTACAGAAAAATGGAAGAAATTCACTAATTAATTTGATTAAAAAAAAAATGAAGTAAAAAGAACGGCGTCAATTTTAATAATTCACTCAGTCAACTAAGTACGTCGAGGAGGAAAATTTATTAAAGCAAATGACACCATATACGGTTTAATTAAATTATACATACAGCTAGACACTTCCTGTTTCTTCTTCGAAGAGAGGGAAGGACAACATACATATATTTGTACAAATGACAATTTCTGCTTTGATTTCTGAAGGCTGAATATTATTTAAACAAAAAATAGAAAGATTTTGAGGGTATCTTTTTGTCGTGGCTTAAGACTTCTTTTCTTTGCCGACAAAATAAAATCGATTTCATTAATTTTCGAATCATTTTACCGTGTGGATTTCTTGTGGATCGTAAGTAGTGCTCTGTATGAAAATGTAGTAAAACTTCAGATTGTTGAATTTTTGCATACAAGTTATTATTTTTGCTTTTTATTAGAGAGTTCAAATTTACAAAATCCATCATTCCCATGACTAAAATACCTAAACATTAAAATAATGAAGAAATATGTTCACTGAAGAATTTGACTGTCGAAATTTAAGCGTTCTTTAGGAAATTGGATACTTAGATTCCACTCCACTCTTAATGAAGACAGGTATGCCCAAAATATTCCAAACCATATATATGTACGTTGTTTCATAATAAACTTCAACCAAATTCCACTGCCACCCTCCTGGTAATTTAATCCAAAATCCATTCATCGCCTCGTAAATATCACGTGGATCTTTTACCTACTGAGTAAACCATATAATTCACGTAATGCAATACATGTCCTACTTAAAAATAAATTCAGAAAATTCCTCAATTTTCACAAACATCAAATCTGTGAAACACTCTTCAGATTTATGGAGATTCTTCTTCTCTTATTACCAAAAAAAATTGCATCTGAAGCAGTGGATCTCTTAACAGCAGCACTTTTCTTTCGTGCAGACTCTTCGTAGCACAAAATCTTATTTGTTATAATAAATCAGAGGCCACTGGACTTGGTACTTCACATTTAGAATGGACAGCTCTTCCTTTTAAATATAAAAGCAAAATCTCTATTGAACACTAAGGAAGATAAATCGATATCGAATGGCATTCAAACAACTAGGTAACATCATCTCCCACATCATGACTTTACCAAAGCTTCTACAAAATGACTCCTTTCGTGTAGTCTGTATCTAAAAATAAAAATAAAAAGAAGATTTATATTCGCTAAGGAAAATCTTCTAACATTTTAATTCCTTGTTTGGCCATAAATCACTCCTAGAGAGAGAGAGAGTTTTATATGTACGAGTCTAAGCAAACAAGTGCCTTTCTTAATTTTCAATTTAAGGATACCTTCCAACATTTCTTTCATTCTTTCACCCCCGCCCCCAGTCAGCACCTACTAAAAACGAAAACGAAATGAAATTAAATAATAATAGATGATGGAATATGAAATTAAGTCGTAAGTGAAATTGTTCGTTTTCATACATGTTCTACATGAAATTTATTATCCTTTTTTTCATTCTTTCACTTTTTGTTCGGATCTTTTTTGACATAGACATACAGCAGTTGGATTCGAAAAGTGGGGGCGAAATAAAAGCATGACATGGTGTACGGGTATTATTTTGTACAGAGAATAAGCCAGGGGAATTTTAAATAATATTAAGTTATAACAAGAATGTTACAAAACGTTCTATCCTCCTTTTGAGTTCGCCATTTGGGAGTAGCCACTTTCGAAGGGAAGCGTATGTCTTTCCTGAATTAGGAGCATGTGTTGGATCGGTGAAAATCCTGTCGGAAGATAGAATGAATTTTACGTCTTTTTTTTTCTTCCAGTCAGTCAACACCTCTTACTTAAGATTCCAGTTTCATTCAGTTCCATCTATGTTCGAAAATTCGAAGTTCAGATATCTATTGATGGAATGGACTAGCACTCGTGTTTTTGTGTTTTTATTATAAATTTAATAGTTTGCAGATTTCAGACCTAATCCACTTAATGAAATCTAAGTTCGAAAATTCGAAGTTATGTTCGTAATGTTTTTTTTTTGTCATGCAATTATTCTCTTAGCGATTCATAAGTACCGCGAGTAATCCGTCTAGAAATTGATCACAATTATAGAGCTCTCCCTATACGAATACGCAATGAGACGACAGGAGTACGGTTCGAAAATTCGAAGAAGGGTTTTTAATTCTGTTAATGTGATTTTTCAGTTCTTATTTGGCTTTTGTAAACGATTTGTAAATTTAGTGGAATTATTTTCCAGAAATGGAGTGAATTTAACATCATTTATACAAACGCCAGCTAAGTTCGAAAATTCGAAGTTAATTTGGAATGTTTTTTTAAGGGAATTATCACTCACTATTTATGATTATAGTGTGCTAAGACACGAATATAAGCAATTTTCAGAAATATCAAAACTTAAGTTCGAAATTTCGAAATCAAGATCGAAAATTGACATTCCTCATAGGTGAACTGCTTTGAGTAGTTGTATTGGTATCCCTTGCTTTTTGTAAGCCAATCCAAAAGCCTGCCATAGGTTATTCTTCTAAAATGTTTGCCAAATTTCGTGTCACAACTCGTACCAGCATCCATGTACAACCCCATCGAACACTTTATTGGCCTTTTGTGAGCTACGACCTACTCGAATGTTCTTCTTACTTACTGTAAGAGAGCACATCCTGCATGTTTAAGATTTTCTGATTTTCCCCAGGATGAAACGACACAGCAGCGGTACTCGTACTTTCTACTGGTATATGAGGCAAAAATGTGTCAGAGAATATTAAACACTGAGAATGCATGTCGCCCAAAACACTACCTTCCAAAAGATGACAGTGCTCGTTGTTTTGTTTTTTTTTTTTTTTGTTATCCTGCTATGAGGTAGTAGGTGAATTTTGTACTTACGGGTTGGTTGTGAGATACATTTTTGAATTTGATTTAATTAAAAATGCTTGAGATACATACTTTTCTTTCTTAAAAAAAAAAAGAAGAGTAATCTCTAATTTAAAAGGTCTGCAGGAGCTTGTCAGAATTAATGGAGGAGGTTTATGGCAATCATGTAGGACAAGCTTACGGAAACGGTGATAAATTTAATTGAAAGTGTTTGAGATACTTTTCTTCTTTTTTTTTTAAGATGGCATTTGCAATGTTGTATCGTCAGTGGTTCTGAAAAACAAGTGAATAAAGTGAGGTTTTGATGAATTTGGGAGGAACCAACAACCAATGTTTTGAATACCTTGTAATATGTTTTCTTTTTTATTAACTTTACGTTGATTTTTAAATAAAAAAAAATTAAACTCCATTTAGGGCTCAATTTATTGTATATTTTCACAAAATAATGACCAAAAGTTATTTCAAATTATGGACCTTTCCGGTCAAAGGTTATCATCAATTTAATTGCTTGGCTTATATAAAATTTATTTAGTGGGAAAACATTTAATGATACATCAACTAATTAAGCATTGTGGATTCATGTGATTCATTGAAATTATCTCCCGTGCTACTCGTTTTATTCAAAATTAAAGAGCAAAAGTTGCGATGAATTTTTTATAAAATTCAACAAGATACAGCGAATTCTAGTGAGTCTTTTAATTGAGGCAATCAGGATTAAATTCCATGACATTCACACGGGTGAATTTATTTTATTACATTTTTTTTTGAGGATCAGGAAACTAATTAAGTTATGATGTGGTTTTAAAACGAAGTGAAATTATCTCAAAATTGATTGGAGCTTTGAAATGTTTGTTATAATGTTGATCACATGCACATGTAATGGGAAATAAAACTAACAATGTGACGCTATTAAAACTTGAAATGATATATAAATAAATTGTTCTTCCTCTCTGTTTGTAATATGTTTTTACATACAACATGACACCACAGGATTAAGCATTATGATAATTTCTGAACACCAGTTGGCAGTTTTCTTCTCTTTTATCTAATTCTTGGTTCTTCTACGTGTGGCTGTTTTCTTATATATAGTGAGGCCTCATCATAGAAATCCTCCAAATCCAGTCAATTTCTCGTAAGAGGATTTGGCAGAATGAACCTCGTCAATTGTCAGAAAGAATATCGAATTCATGGGTTTCTTAATCAATTGCTAATTCATTTCCATTACTAAGTTCCCCAAACTACCCAGTTTATTCCTCAAATTCGCTCAAGGGAATTGCTCACATTAATTTCTCCGAAAGGGAAACGAAATACGAACAAAAAAAATCTCATTAAATTTGCGCCCGCTAGAATTCATCATTTAAACATAACAAAGCGTATTACACTTCATAACATTACGCTCCACTCCATAACATTACATTATACTTACACCGAAAAACTGACAAGTAAACCGACACAATTCCAAGTGCTCTATACCCTGTGCTCGTTCCCGGGCATTTTCAGTCTCTGTTCCACGAACCCAGCGCATATGTAAAGAGATATTTTCGAAAAATTTCATTTACAACCCAGCCAACCGCCACTTGTGAATATGCTTTGGTCCTCAACCCAATTCATTTAACCATCTGCGAGTAGACTTGTATCAAGGATTCAGGCTCCAAACCAGGCTGGAGGAGTGCAGATTTTTCATTAACATCCACCAGGCATCAGCCGCCAGACCAGTATACACCACCATTCAACAACATCAGAGACGCCCGTCGTTTTGAATCTTTTGTTTGTTACAGAAAGGAAACTTCCTCTTCATATTGCGCGTTATAAAATATTAAGATATAAAGACAATAATTGAAGGTTACTTATAGCTGTAGGAGGGCTCTGAATAGAAATGAAAAAAAAAAAAAAAAAATACCAAACTCCCGCCTGTGATACAGAACCCTAGTATGAAATGAGAATAGGCCGTCATATGTGCTTTTGGTAGGTACTCGTATCTTCTACATACGACGCACGGCGGGAAAGAGTCGAGGAGGATATGAGAAATTATGACAACGTACTCGTAACCAAAGTCATACTCATTTTCATACTTGTATTCATAAATTGCTTAAGACAATGATTGTATCTACAATATACGTGTGTAGGCCTTTAGAAAACCTGCTCGTTCTGCGATCCCATAAGGCACATCAGCATCCTCTTCCTTGTGGTTTGACACCCCTCTTTTCAGCACTTATTTCAACTTCTCTCCGACAACAGAGAGGAAAAGCCGAAAAGCTATTATGTGGCGCACCATGTTACGTGTAGTTGGCTGTGTTTTTTTTTTTTTTTTGTTAAAAGGCACAACTCATCAAATGGGTTTAAGAGGAGCAGGAGGTCGACACCATATGAATACGAGTACATACACTGCATACCGGGGCACACGATTCAAGGAATTCAAGTACAAGGATATGAGAACGAGTATTTGCCTATATTTCCGGTTGTTTGAGCTTGAGATTGAGTTTCTTTGTAATGAACGGGTTAAGAACGTGAGTTCGACATAAGTCAAACACAGCATCATAAAGGTTGTGTCCGGAATGCCTAACAGATACTACAGATACTCACAAATGCCCATAAAAAATTACCCATAAAAATTGTCATAGCCATTTCGGAGGAATTTTGGCATTTGCTTATATCGATTGGAGACGTGTCAAACGTCGTTTTCCACATCTGCGAAATGAAAAAGTTGTAAAAAACTCAATTTTATTAGGTTTTTTTTGTACCCAGCCGCAGGACATTTCTAAACTTTTTTTGTTTTCATTTTGACGACCGATGTAAGGAATTTTTCGAAAGCCCGCAAGTTTTTAATCTTTGCCATCGATAAAGCATTGGCGTAGTGACCCTTTCATAGGAAAGGTATTCGTACGTACTCGTACGTTTTTATGACTCGTCAACGGAATGCACTAAAAAATTGAGTTTTCAATAGTCCTTCTCTGTAGGAAAAAGAAATCCGACAAAAACTAAGAGAGGATACCAAAAGTAAATCGGATTTTCGACCTTTTCTTTTTGAAATAATACATTTGAAAAATTAATGATCGGCTAAAGTCAATTTTTTTGCTCTTCCAAATATTTAAAAGGATATCCCACCTCATATTTGGGAAGGATGTACATATGTACGCACCCTTACCCTTATCCAGTCGAAAGTCTCAGGTCTTCCTTTAGACTTTCTCTCAGTTATTTAATGGCGAACAGGGATATGGAAAAAAAATCAAGAATAATCGATTGTCATTTGAGAAATCAGCTGAATTTTGATGTTCGACTGTTTTCGGCTTCCTTCTTTTCGCCTTTGATATTCTGCGTATCTTTGCACAATTTAATCCTTTTTAAGGGCCCTTCGGGGCTGGTCCTGAGAACGAGGGGCAAAGAGCCGCCTAGTGAGAATGTCCTTAATTCGATAAAAGCAAAAGGCAACAAAGAATTGCCTTCAAGGGGTGGTAATGCCTATAGTCGAACAACATGAAAAGTAGCTTCAAGAACGAGAACAAGAAAGGACAAAGGAGATAAAAAAAAATTGTATTCTTTGTGGAATCAGGAAGGAAATACCCTCAAGGGCATTAGGAGAAGGAGCAGTAGCAGGAATCAGAAGAAGTCTTTTACTTATTTATCTTGTAGTTTGTTGGGATGAAAAGAAAAAAAAAATAAAAATAAAAATTGTAGGCCTTACCAGAGTTGTCTCGCAGTCTGATACTGTAAGAGAATGAATGTTAATGTCGGTGAAGAGGAGCGGGATGTTGTTTTTTTCTTTCTTTTTTTGCTGGCGCTATGTTAAGTTTCGTTATCCTAAGGGTGTTACCAGAAACACACACCACATAACGAGTAGACACACATTATTGATATGTAAAGTGATGTTATCACTCGTGATTGATGTTTGATGAAGGAGAATTGATTTTGTTTTCAGTGTTTTTTTTTTTTAGGGAAATGATATACTGTCAATATTCATCGAAGTTTTTGGGGAGGTTCCTTGAAATAAACAAAGTAGAAGTCTGAGGGTTTTAAAGCCAATATTAGCTTAAATTTTAAGCACAAAAATACATCTAAAACAGGGACAGCAAAGAATGGAATTGTGGTCTACAAGTAGTATCATTCATTCTACGATTACATCTCTGTATATCTGTACAAGATATGTAAGCAGTTGTCCCACCCATTCGGGCATACAAAACTTGGCTCAAAGCATCATCGGTCTTCTGTGTTGATTTTACGATGCCACGAATTTTGTTTGGGTTATCTGTTGAGCCACTGCCACGATTTGAGATACAATTCACAAAGTTGGTCGTATTTTAAAAAATAAATCTCCTCAGATAGGAAAGGCATAAAATCATTCGCGTTAGACCGGTCGATCATAAAAAAAACTCCTCAGCTGTAGCATTTATTACCCGTGCCATGCACAAGGGAGGTGGAAGTAGTCTTCATTTACAGGATGTTTTTTTTAGAGGTATAGAGCTTTTATTAAAAATAAAACACAGAAAAATTTATGGAATGACCAATATATTGGGATGATTAGCTCGCAAATTTTATGACATTTAGTGTTTGAAAATAATTTCGTCTTATGGAGGCCATCCTATCGATCCAATTTTGCACCACTTTTTCCAGCGCAGCCGGCCTACATTCGGCAATAACGCGCCTAATGTTGGCTTCAAAGTCGTCAACTGTAGTTGGTTTATCAGCATACATGCCTGACAAGCCACACCCCCACAAAAAGTAGTCCAAAGCAGTCAAATCAGATGACCTATTCGCCGAATTGGCAGGTCCATTTGCTGAGATAAATTGCTCACCAAAGTTGTGTCCCAATAAAATAATGGTTTGACCCGGTGTATGACATGTTGTGCCATCCTGCAGGAATGAATAATTTGCCTGTAGTGCTCGCCGTTGGCTATTGTTGGCTCCATCTTCAGATTTCAGATTTGAAAAATAGGGGCCAATTTTACCTCCAGGATGCAAACCGCAAAAAGCAGATACTTTTTCGAGATATAATGGGGTTTCGAGAGTTTCTTGAGGATTGTGCTCACTTTAAAAATGGAAACTTTGCCATTAAGCAGAACTGAGCCGCATCGCTGAAGATGATTTAACGGTAAAAAATTGGTAAATACACCTCCAGTTGATTTTCAGCCCATTCACCGGATGTACGGGTATGATGGAAACGATGCACCATTTGCTGCAATTGCTGTACCAGTTGGATCTTATACGGGTGCAGGCCGAGATGTTTCCTTAAAATCTCGATGAATCAATAAATTGGGGTCCTCGGTCACACTCAGATCTACAGAGGCGATGTTTTCTTCGATACTCACAGTATTGAGCTCGTGCTAGATGAATATTATCCAAAAGAGTATACGTAGACAAAAATCGATCTATAGAACTCCGTATAAGCTGCTCAGATGGACGATTATGAACACCGTAAATTGGACGTAGTGCTCTAGTTTAGCGCATAGAACGCGAATTTTGGAAAGAAATTTCCACCATTTCTAAACTTTGTTCGGCCAAAATATACTGAACATATGATAAAAGCCAAAGACACGTGGGCACTCTGAAAGCTGGTTTGACAGATAACCCTATTGGGAGTTCTATACCTCTAATAAAACACCCTTTACAAAGCACCATAGTTCAACCCAGCCACACAAATGCGAAAGACTTCAGGGTCAAAACCTATGAGCGTCTATACCAAGACCACGTGAAAAGTTTCTCTCTTTTTCATTCAATTTCATAAGAAATGGCCATATCAACAATAGTAAACGCAATATTCTATGAGGACATCACCAAATTTAAAGACCGAAAGTCTGCTTTCATAACTACTGCCTCGAAATAAATAAATAAATAAAAATTGGCGACCGTTGTCATGAAGAACTTTAGGCTTGCTGCTCCCAGCGTAATGTGAAGTCTCCACCCTGCACTCCGCACATTATCTCATACGTAAGAGCGCTTGATGGTCGAAACTAACAAAACCGAGACGTTCAATATCAAAAAATGACTTAAACAGGACGATGCGCTGTCATGTGATTTTTTCAACAGCGTTCTTGAAAGAATAGTGAGAAACTCACCAACTCCAAAGTCACCATCTCTCAAAAGTCTGTTCAGTCAGTCACAAACGCAGACGACATTAATATTGGGAAGAACACAACGAGCTGTCAATGGAGCGTTTGCGACTATTGATGCGGAGTCAACAAAGATAAGCTTAGCGGTCAATAAAGGAAAACCAAGTACATGCTGTCAACAAACAGAAACATTCAATCTCGACGCCTAAGACAAAACGTCATGATTCGCAGCTACAACTTTCGGGTAGTAAGGGACTTCATCTACCTCGACTGCACTATTGAGTAGAAAACCCCTCTCTCGAGCTACGAAAAAGACTTTATTATGACACTGATCATCGCAGTCCTAGTACATCGGTACTAGTACAGCTTTTACCAGTTGGCTGAGGTCATTAAAGCCAACTTCCACTAAAAATGTAGTCTCTCCATTAAATGTTGGATCCCACGTATGGAGCGATAATAACCACTGAGTCCATTTTCCAAAAAACTTAACATATGCTGTGGCATTATAAGTGTATTCATACCCACTGGAGTGTTAAGTTCTTTAAAAAAAGAGGTCCAAGAATAGAACCTTGTGGAACTGCTCTCATATCTAATCCGAACCTATAATAGAATAAAGTTTTTGACAAAATTTGCTGTGATTCACTGAATCAAAAGCTTTTGAAAAGTCCGCAAGACAAAGCGGGGTAGTTTTATTCTCATCAAAAGTCAAACGGCTTATAGCCTTATAAATGTTGGGTTTCAAATTGTACTTGCAGCTAATTCTTAATAATGATTTCTGAAACCTTTGATAAGCCAGAGAGAATAATAATTGGACGAAAGTCGGAGCATTCTTGACTTCTTTGCAAGAAGTGTTATTTTCGCGAGTTTCCAAGGAGTGGAAAAATAAGATCTAACTAGGCAGCAGTGTCAATTACAAATGGCAGTGGTATTAGTAGAATTAGTGAAATAACTGGCGATGGTCTTGACATGACATATTGGAGAATTTGAGATAAGACGGATAGTTATTAGATTTTTTTTTCATACTAATAAAGCGAACGATTTTTTTTGGGGTGAGAAATGAGGGTAGATGGCAGAGAAGATTTAATGTACACGTGAATTAACTTATTTATCTTCTTGCGAAGCACACGTCGATCTTTGCTATACCAAAGAGGAGATGATGAAAGATTTCTCTTTCGGTGGCACGGGACCTCTTGTGTAATACAGTGGAAGGTCCTTTCGTAGAGGATTTCCTCGACAGAATCAAGAGACGTGTTTTAATCGTGTATACAACTAAAGTTGAGATCACAGCGGAGAGAGTTTGTTTTTTATGTTTTGTTGGCTTTGCATCCTGTATACTGTATGTGGTATCAAATTCTTCTATAACATTTCAAATATGAGTTCGAATCATACGGATGCCGGTTTTATTTTGATTCAAGTCTAATTCATACATAATGATTGGTCAAACAATACTGAGCATACATTTCAGAGATACAATAAATTGGCCACCACTGCTCTGGAAGTCTTAGAATGTCACCTAGATGAAAAACGATTTGATGAATTTGTGAATGAAACACCATTAAGACATAACATAAACCACACTATACACCAACTATACACTCTACCTCTAGCATAAAGGCGGTGTCGACACACGTGTTGAGAATTTATTTAAAACAAATAATTTGACACCAGTGACGGCCAGTTCTAATTCTCTCCCTGAGGAAATCAATCCCATTTTACCATTTCAATCAACATTCACCATCTCCTTAAAGAGGTTGGCCCTCCAGTTAATTTAATTCTTCTGAACTCAATTTACTGTTTACCTCTACATGTACTTAATATCCATTATGAATTTCGACGTTAATGTACAACAAATATTATTTTTAAATTTAAAAAAAAAATAAATACATACTCGTATATCTAAAAATGTACATTCTTTTTTTTCGTATAAGTAATAAGCCCACAGGATATACAAGTCGGTATTACACAATAAAAACCACAGAGGATCATGGCAACATATACATTACACAGTTACGGTAACTGGTTAAATGATTTTCCGTTGGAGTATTTAAATTATGTGAAAGTATACCTTTAAGCTTGCCACTGCAGTAACCAGCCAACAAAAAAAGAACACAGAATATAAAAATTAAGTTGACAATTAAAAATTCATTCGAAAAATAAAAGAGAGAGAAACTCCTGCTTGAAATCTGCCTATCCTGTATGTATAAAGGGAGTATCTATATTTTTTTTAATCCCCCTACCAATTCTGATTACCTTTCTCACTATTATAGTACGATTAATTATATGTCTATATAATTTTTTTTATATAAAAAATAGTGGCTCATTTAAAGAGTTGGCATTAATTTGTGCTACAAATTTATAGCACGACACAGAAAGGATAGAGATGCTAGTCCTTTAATTGAAGCAATCATAATTTAATAAACATTAAATAAGCCCAGGAATTAATTTGTATCTTATGTAAGTATTACAACCAATTGAAATTGTTAAAAGCTTTGCACGTCCTACAAACTGTATTAAATGACTGAGATATATACGAACGAATGTTTTGATACTGCAAACGAGAGAGATTATTGATTGGGATTTATAGGGAAATATTCATCTTTTGCACATTAAGGTGTAGGTGCAGCCGTATGTATAAAAACACTGGAGTCTTACGAAGAGGAAAATAAATAATATACGAGTTGACAAATTTTAATTAATTTAATTTGTAATTACATGATGATGGTTTAATAATAAAAGACTTTTAAGATGTTCAAAACGACACACGCTATGTAAAGCAGTCCTTGTATCAAGTCAATCGAGTTCGGTGTATCTAACAGAGGTTATTCTCAAATGGTCAACGTGTTCTGGTCTTAACAAGATGATGGCTACTGTCGAAGAAAGAATTCTTGTCATGTAGGTCCACTTAGCTCAGTAAAACAGAAGGAATGTTTTGATATTTTGATAACCAGCATACTGAAATTTAGTTCTTCGATGTAACCAGTGAGGTCCTATCTGTAAGGGCAATCATTCGAAGAATATTTTAAATCGTATTAAATTCGCTCATTTGCTTAACTGAGTCGATGAATTGTGGCTTCTTAGATGAAGGGATAAAAATCGGTTAAATCAGTCTTAGCTATTTCCTACAACTTGAGAAAACAGGAAGTTAACTTATATGAATACACTACCCTCAGTTCACTTCCTGTGAACAGGGAAGGAATGGTAGCAAGGTGAAAAGAAATATTCGTGAGCTCGGTGGTTTCATAGGGCCAGTTATATGATGCTTTCAGCAAATAAGTAATACTGCAATGCCGGCACGGTGAAGAGCAAAGGTTTCGATATAGAAAACGCGTTACAACAACGTCAAATCAATAAAGTCGGAAACAGGACCCGCTACTTAAACTTACAAACGAATGCTATTACAATTAGAGTAAATTTAAATATATATTTTGGCATATTGTAAGCACCTACACAAATAAGTAGTAACTAATCGGAAAGAGAAATATCTTAAATAGAACATCAAGGAAGGAAATGCTTTTTCATGGTGAGGATTTAAACGGCCCTGTGCGCCACGATTGATTATAGTACAAATACGAAAAGAAAATGGGCGAAGATATATTTAACTCACGCTAATCACGCGATTTAACCATTTGCATTAATTTTCTTATAAAGCAAGAGCAACGAAGGAAACCTAACCTACCAGATACGAGTATAGAGTAAAAGATTCTAAAGTGAACTTGTGCGAACCGCTGCCAGCATCAACTTTTGCAAGCGGATTTTTTCATGAAAAAACTAGTAGAGAAAGTAAACATCTTTAATAAGGAAAGTGGCCAGGGAGAATGACCGCAGAGTGTTGTAAATCAAAAGAAAGAACTTAGCGTGCAAGGCATGTGAAACACCTTCGATAAGAAGTAGTGCAAGAACTCTGTTCGCTGCTTTAAAGTCCGGGTCCACATAAGGAAAAAAAAGGAAGCCTTTCTCAAACGTGGATTAAATAGAGCGGAAAAGGAAAATTCAATAAATTGAATTGGCATAAGAAAGTTGCAAAAACGAGGCAAAGAAAGCTGTAGATATACGTGCGACAGATATTGTTTCAAGAATGAGAAATGGTACCTTCACAACCTCTAAGCAAGCGACAAGCAATAGAACAAACACAACCACAAAGCAAAAGCGAGGGCGCTATTTTTAAGACTGTGACACAATGAAGAAAGAACTCGAAAAATACGCAATCGCCGAAATAAACTGAAGATTACCAAGAATACCTGTAATGGGTAATGCAGAACAACGAAATTTGAAACAGAAACGAAGTACGTGCAGCACCATTTCCTTGCGCCTGAAGAGAAAGCGGCGGATTTTACGGGCGCTAAAGTCGGAGGCGAAGTAAAAAGAATGAAAAGGGAGCGTGCAGTCTGACCGAATCACATATCTTTAAAAGTATAGACAATTGGATATTGTGGACTTAAATGGCTTGCGATTTTGCTCAATGGTAAGAGGCGATCGAACGCTCAAGCAGTGGTGAATGAGCTTTCTTGTTCCACTGTATAAAGGCAAAACGACACGAAAAATTGAAACAGCTACCGATCGTAGTTTGTATGAGAGAAACCTTGACAGTTGGCGACGCAACATTACTTATCTCCATGGCAGTCAATGCTTCGTGGGGGCGAGGTCAATATACGACGTGATTCAAAATTTGCAGATAATGGCGGAGAAATACCGTGACGCTTCGAAAGATCTGCATATCTCCATTTCGATCTGGAAAAAGCAAACTTACCATGTTTCAGTAATACCAAAACTGGAACCTGAGTTGTTGTGCCCTGAGTTGTTGTGCCCTCAACTCAGGTCCACCCTTGGTTTGAGTCGAGGCCGATCTTAAACATCTTGCCTATCTTAGGGTTATGGCACCCAACACAAATTTGCAACTTCACATCAGATCAAACAACTAGTGGAAGACCCTTCCATCGATTTTACGTTTAGCCACGTACAGCCACCATGACTCTTCTACTAGGGGCCCTACCTCTTCCAAGTCAGGCCCGGATCGAGGTCCGGAAATCGTGACTTGCCATGGCACCGTTTTTAATTCCTTATGAGACTACCGGTAGTCCATATCGCTCAAGGGGACTCCATAAACGGATGCTGATAATGTATCTATTCAACTGTAGTCAGAAAGCCATTACAAAAAGACCAGTATTACTCTCCCCTCGATTTATTGTTAGACAACGTCATTGATGAGCGTAGTCTTTGCAATTGGTCCTGCAATTCAAGAGGATTCCAAAAGGCACCCGAGACGTATATGTACGGTGATGTTAGAACGAAAGTGAAATTTGCAGCGGCAATATCAGGAGAATTCGAAGTCAAAGTTGGAGTACACCAAGGAAGTGCACAATGTTCTTTACTTTTTCATTTCGTGCAAGAGTTCCTATTGAAGCAGCAGTACGTTAGGCAAACCGGATGATAGAGCTATCACAATTAACAACGTGACAACCCTTTGAGAAACTCTTAATAATTTAAAGAAGGCGCTAGAAGATAACGTGCTGCGAATCAATCGTACTACTAATCTGCATTGTCGCTTTTCTGAACTCACAAGCCAACTCCTGACTTCTAATTAACGGGGTCATCATGCCAAAGTGCGATGACTATGTCGCACAAAGAGTTAGCGAGGTGCGAAACGCTTAAGTACCGTGAAAAATCGATAGTATTTTGTGAAAGACAAACGCCTTAAACTTAAACGTTTCGCCATGTTCAACGATGGTCTTCGAAAAATCCGGTCCAAAAGGCAATAGAGGCTCACGTTCTAACGTAGAATCAAAGAAGGGCCAAATTAAAGTAATTGGATCACTGAAATTCAAAAACATTATCGAAATCTTGTGCACACTTGCAAAGTAATCTGGAATAGAGCGGCCAGTAGTATTTACTTTTGTGCAAAGGTCAGCGGACTTAGTCAACCCTAAAAGCGGAACAATACCAAAGTATTTCCGTTGTTGTTTGAGGCTTGGATTATAGGAAACGATATGAACTACTGCAGAAATTGAATATTTTTTCCCAGCCGAGCTCACTTGCTCAATATTCATATTTTGTCCAAATTAAACCTAAACTATACCTCTCGCAGTCCTCTTCAGATGCCAAATTCAAACAATGATGCAATATCTATTTAGTATCCTGTATATGTAATCTCTGATGATTTGTAAATAATTTAAACTCTATAACTCTTGCGGAACGTATCTATCCATCTAGAGATACTCGTATGTTGACTCTGTTAAAATTCACAAAACTTTTTAACACCATGTCAACACAAATAACTTTTCCCTATCGTCATGGCATGGGAGTAAGTTTCTTTTGTTTTTTTTTTTGTATATAATTCTCAATCCAGAGAATTCCTTCTCTATCCCGAATTCGGACCGAACCGATAAAGGACTTTAGGAAATAAACTTTTTGCGGAAATCCGCAAAGCAATAATGAAATAACTCCACTGTGGAGCAAAAACAGAAAAAACCCAATACAACTCCGAGGAAAAAGAGAAATAGCAGCGAAAGAATTTCAAATAAAAGAAAAAAAGTTTAGCGAGAGAGATACAGATATACGTATATAGTCCCACAGATATTCTCCTCCTCTGTATCATGGGTATCAGGGAATCTGATGGTACGAACGTATGTATGGACCTGTGTATGTTTAACTGGGTGGTGAAATTCGAAAGTAATATTTATTGTGTCATTGGCTTTCGCTCGTTATCCCTTACCGTTTTTGTCCCCCCTCACCAAGGGCCAGGCCAGGATGATATTCTTTTTTTGTTTTTGTTTTTTTTTCTGGTTCATCTTATGTTAAACAATAAATAAGGACGAAGTAAATTTAAGTCCTTTTCTGCAGATTGTTGTTGCTTTTGTTGTTGTTATTTAGCGTGATAAGAGTAGGTACAATGACAAGGACTTTACGGTTTTTTTTGAGTTTTTTAGGGAACGATGGACAAAATTAAGGAGAAAAGAAAAGAATTCCACTTCAATTGCTTTTGGGTCGACAATCTCCTTTAGATTGTGTAGTCGCTTGTGTTTTTACTTGTGTGCATTTTTTATTTGATTGAATTTTATTAAGTTCCTTGGGAGATTTTTTTTGTTACCAAAAAAAAATATTTTTATATAAGTACACATATATATATATCTATAGAAAAAAAAAGTTTGTAGACGCATCTTATATGGTATGGAGAAATTAAATTTGTTTTATTATTGAACTGCTTCAAGTTGTTCGGGGATTGTTAAATATTTGACATACTTCAGGGTCTTTAGAAAAGCAATAACGTATGTACATAGGCATAAAGTGTACTTATTTAATAAACAAAAATTCAGTTAACATACCTAGGATAACCCAGCTTCGAGGGAAACCCTTTCAATGTACTAGTTACATTTTCTTTTCAATTTCAGCAATACACCGTTCCAAAAATTTAGTGTTCAGTATCCTTTGAACATTATGACTTAATCAGTAGTTGGCCTGTTGGGATAACGTAGAAGCAGTTTTCAACATCAATAAGGTGCTCAAATTCAGGTATATGGTAGCAAGATGAACTATATTTAGAGAATGGTATGTTAATACGAGGGTAGGACAAAGGCCTTCTGATCTAATTGTTGAGCCAGTATGTCATTGTGGGGCTCAAGCCCCATGATTTGCCCAATATCTGTTTTGCGGTTCCCAAGTAATTTTTTTTTTAGCTAGAGCTACACCTAAGTACTTAGCCTCTTCCTTCAAATGCACAGCAGTCCTATCTACAAACAGGATGGAGAAGTTTACCTAACTTTTCCTTGTGAATGGAATAATTGTTGTTTTGATGACATTTACTAACAACTCCTCGGTTTTAAACCTGTTCCAGGTAGTTGCCAAGTCATCTTCCATGAGATCACTGACGGCAATGGAATGATTGGAATGATTGTTGGGTTCAAAAGTCGTTGCGTTATTTTCATTTGATTCAATGAATTATTAGTCGTTTTGTTTGATAACCTTCTGCCATCTCTCGGGCAATTTCATAATGAACGCGGTCATAAAACTTCATGCCTTTCTCTGCAAGAAACTTGTGAAGGTGCTGTTTGCTGACGTCTCTGTGCAAGGAGCGAAATAAGTTGAAGCCTGATGGCGTAAGATCTGGGCTATACGGCGGATGTAGCAGCCCATCCAAGCTGCAACAAATTTTGGTGAGTAACCAAACTTATGTGTGGTATCGCATTGTCTTGGTGAAACACCACACCCTTACGATTAATCAGCTCGGGACGTTTCTGTGCAATGGTATCACTTAATTTCTATAGCTGCTCACTTAAACATCAGAATTAATCGTTTTGCTCTTCTGAAGCAGCTCAAAGAAAACCGGTACCTTCCAATCACCTTGTTTTGGCAGATGTCCGCCTTTTCTTGTCTTTCATCTAGCCTACTCAAACTTTTTTTCGGCTGACATTGTTGTAGACAATCCATTTTTCGATGCCTGTGATCATACGCTTTAAGAATTGATCGTTTTCTTCGCGCTTGGTGAGTTGATCGCAAACGTTTATGCGATTTCAAATGACCATCAACGCTTCCAATGAGCACTTTCAGGGCGGTAGGAAGCTCCCGAACCGTTGAATGGGTATTTGCTTGAATCATTACTTTGATTTCATCATCGTCAATCTCGGAAGGCCTACCAGAGCAATTAGCGCCTTTAACTGAAAAATCACACGGAATCAGGTGAACCAGTTCTGTCGTTTTTCGATGACATTTCTGCCGTAAACTTTATGCAACCTTGCCTTCTTCCCGTTTTTGAAATAATAATTCGCAAAATATGGCGAATATGCCCTTACAAATTCAACAATTCCAAGCACAAAACTAGACCGAATCGCGATTATTTTTTTTTGTTTTTAGGTTAAGTTTCAGTAAAATAATGAGCGCGAACATTTGATATACATGTCACTCTCAGATATAAATAAACATGGGCAAAACCATCAATTGCAAAACAAAAAATATATCCTTTGAACATCAGGATCTGCATGAGGTACTTCTACAAACCACAAAAGAGGGGACAGTACTCAACCAAGTACAGCCCTTCACAGTAGTGATATGCAAGCCATTATTGCCTAGATTTGCCTTTATTATGCTTAGGTGTACCTAGAACTAGCATATGTTTTGGTGCACGGTTTTGGGCTAATCAAATGCAAATGAATGCATATTTTTCAAAACTTTTTTTTCTATTTGGGTCACTCAATGGCTACAAATTGTAGAATAACTTATTCGAAATGGCAACCATTTGCTTGCCTTCCAGCAACGCCGAAGTCAACCTCATGCATTGGAAAATTTTCCACTTTGTCAATACTTGGTTGTCGAGTAGTGCAAGCCATAGTCTCTAGAACGGACTATAGTTTATAGTCTAATGGATTGAGGTCTGGGATACAAGATGGCCAATCATTCGTGGAAATGAAGTTCGAAAAGTGGTCTTTTAGACATGTTTTAGTCGTTTTTGCCTTATGAGCTGGAGCAGAGTCTTGTTGAAAGGCCCACGGCTTATTGTTTTGTTGAGGGGCTCCGCAACGTTCTCTTAAACACCCGTTTGATACACTTTCGGAGGGATTTTGATACCTTCCTCGCAGAAATGGAGTTCGGTTGCCCAATGTAGTCGTAGTCGGGCGGTGATCCCGGAATGAGATCAGACGCATATCGTGATGACAGAGTACACGCTCTATGGTTCTATTTATTGAACGATTCTTCAACTTTAAAATGTTCTTGTCGGTAAAAAGAATTAGTCTATGACCGTTCTTCGCGTATTGGCGAAGCAAGGCTTTCGATTTTGACTTACGTTTCTTTTTAAATGCTTCTGTGAGTATGTGGACAGTATGTCTCTTGTATGAGCTGTCCTAGCTGATATTCATCTCCCGAGACATGATGTTCTGCTTGCATAACGGATTTCGACGGAATGGTCCACAGTTTATTTATGACTGCGACTTTGATGACACAGCGCGCTGACGGCCCGATTTTGCTAGGTCGACTATTCCACCAGTATCCTCAAATAACTTCGGGGTACGATATACACAGTTTCGTGTGATTTTCAGTAGCCGTAACATCCGAAAGATTTCACCGTTTTTGTAGCTGCATTCTTGCAGCCCAACTATGAATGCAAATAACTGACAAAAACTGTTTACGAGGGAACTTTGCATAAATGTTACTTGCCAAATAGAAATCAAATTAGACTGGATGCATTCATTCGTTCTTGAGAATGAATGTATTCATTTCGTATACCAAAACATTTGCCGGTACTAGGTAGTATGTTGACAAAATATTAAGTGAAATCAGACTTAAACACCAAATGAGGCACCACAGGCTCTCAAAAAAAAAACACCGTCAATCCAAACTATGGGCCTTAGTTTGCTCCAGATAGCCATCACCTACTTCTACAATGGAATGGAATGGAAGGGTGGATGTTTATGTTTGAAACCAGTCTAGTCCTTAAAAGAGGTTGCTGTTGCAAAATACACCTAATCCCGGAACTTTGATTATAATCTCTAGAAATTAGTCCTCTAGAACCTTCAATTGTTAAGTGGGCACTGGCAGACGCCTTCACCTATATAAATGTCCGGATAAGTTGCAAATTTTTCATCGCTTCGTTATGTTTCTTCTCCGTAAACTTTGTACAAAATTTGATTATAATATCCTGTCTACTGTCTAGGACTCTCTCGTATATATTTTTTTTTATTTAAGCGGCACCACCTTCAAAGATCGGTAAATGTTACAAATTTTTGCGTCGCCTTTATAAAGAGGAACAAAAGTGAATTAAATTTGATATTAATTATTATCTGATTAACTAAATTAAGTAGTATATAGGATAAGGCGGATATTAATTATACTCAACCTTATCGCTGTATTTTGCCAACAGAAGTGTGTTTGGACTGTCAGTGAACAGCAGAAGAGGAAGACATTCTGATGCAGCTAAGTACATTTAAAGTCCCCATGGTGAACGTACCCGATATTTACGCGCCTCTAAGACGTTGGTACCCTTTTACTGTTGCCAGGGCGCGGGTGGAAAGGTAGAAGGAGGAGAAAGGAAAATTGTTTTTTTTTTTTGTAGTGGTTTGAAACTCAGGTGTATTTGGTTTCGATATTCGCTCTCCAGGGGTGGGAGTTCAAAAACTTGTCAATGGGTAGGATTTGAACCCTGACCCTCCGAGTGAGAAGCGATTGCTAGTACTAATACACCACGGCCACCCCTTAACTAACATAGAATACTTTCCAGATTTTGGCCGTTCTAAAACTCGCTTTCCCTGATTGCATCTATCCGTGTTGCTCTGTGCGTGAATACGTATAAATTGTCAAAAATGTAAATTTCTCTCACAATGTTTTTACACAAAAACATCATCATTACACATAAACGAACACATAATTCTAGTAAATTCTAGCAGTTTACAGGATTTACTAAGTGTAAGAAATTCACTTACAGTGTACATATTTGTGACAGATTTAAGGGATAACAAAAGTATTAGTAGAGTTTCCCATCTGTGGCTAGGTCATATATTGTCTTGTTGCTATAAGTCATAATGCTGCTGCTACCTAAAACCAGTATATAATCCCTTGTTCCACTCACCATTTCAGAACCACGGTCTTCTTAGAAGATCCGGGTAAAGAATATGACGCTTCCAGTTGAGCCTACCATATAGGATTGCAGCAAATTATTTGACATATTCGATGAATTGCAGCTTATTTCCAATGACTTTCTAAAGCCTTCTTCACTCAATTCGTTAGCTTGTTTAAGGTGGCACCCAGCGCTCACATGCTTTTCAAAACGAAACTGCATATACGGAGGATGCCATTTGAGTGACAATTATTTGGCAACAGATGAAGACATCAGCCTTAAGATACGCCATTAAAGGTGGATGAAATAAGTAGATCCACCGCCACCACTATGAGTATCGATTGAAACTGCATCACCATTTTTCGTCACAATAAACATGTCTTCTTCGTAAAGTTAGCAACGATTTTTCGAACATCGACGGCGAAAGAAAATTAGAAAAGATAATACTCATGACAGGTGAGATATTTAATATGACTTTCTTTTAAAAATTATTCCGTGCGAATCAAAGTGTTTACGATTGAGGCCTTTACCATCTTAAACTTACCTTTCTCTATACCCACACATATTTGTGCCTTTTTTTAAAAATTCACAAATATTCTGACACAAAACCTCCCCATTCTTAATTCAAAATAGATCAAATACATTCAACATTGTCCCAACTATCATATTATAATACATTTTCAGAGTTTTCCATGGCGGCACTTTCCACCCCATCGTATCAAATTTAAATTTGAATGAAACATGACAAATAAAATACCCCATCAATTATTACATACAGTTTGAATTTAACATAAATTAAATATTTTTTTTTTCTAATTCTCCGAATTGAAATTAATGCAAACATTAACTACTTAATTATGAATCAATTAAAATATCTTTCCCAACTACTCATCATTCATAAAAGTTAAGTGGAAAATTCAAATAAACGACAAAAACAAAAAATGAAACAAAAAATGTATATAGAAAAATCAATGGTACATAAAACTAGCAGCAAAGATAATCGCTACAACAATAATCATCATTATCAATGAATATCAATTAGCAATTCGATTGGAATCCCTCATTTTATGGTTAAACAATTTTTATTTTCTCTCTCCTATGTTACACCTCATAAAGAGTAAAATACAGAGAAAAATCAGGGAAAGCGAAGGAAAAACAAATTAAGGAAAATTAACATGTCAGAACTTCAAAGAAAATTCACATAGAATACATTCTCTATATCAAGAGATACTCGTACACTTAAAGCAGAGAAAACTATTTAAAACTGCACCCAACCAGATTTTGAGATTTTCTTATAAGATGGAGTATATCTCTGCATCTTTATTAATAAAAACTAACATTTGAATATAAAATCGGGCACAGATACTCGTATTCTTATCGTATGCCAACTTGTATCTAGTTTCGTTAATCCTCTTATAAGTTTTAAGAATAGAATAGTAAAGGTTTCTCCACACATAATTTACCATGGAAGACAAGAGAAGTTAGAAACGATGATTTTATTATCTCGAGTTGTGAGGAGTTCCCTAAAGTGGGCATGGAGGTTATTTCTGGTGTCCATCTTACACATACGCATATGTGTATCCCTTACTTTACAAGACTGTAAAAAATTGTAGCTGTTGCATATTTTATTCGATTTTAATATGACCCTCCTCTTGTATTTTCTTATTCAAACTTTATCTAAATGTGATGTTAATCAGTGACCGGAATAAAACAAAGATAACCTGGCGGTGGTTGTATTTCATTCTATTGTATGTTAGGATACTGATATATACTCGTAGATTAAGAGAAGACCAACAGGTACAATGTTGTCACTTTGACAATAATAAATCTTCACCGGAAATGATGAGATGTTTAAATTAAATTAAATAAAACGCCTCGTTTTATTATAATGGAGTAAAAATAAAGCAACAACGAGAATTTAAACAAAAGAAAAACTAAAAATGCATTCTGTTTCTGGATTTGTAAGTTTGTGAAACTTAAGACATTTTGTCGGACAGAACACACAACATGCCCTCATGATTTGAAGACTGCAATAACGCCTCTTTTATTCTTCTTTCTTTTTTATACTAACATATAATATTAGTATGGTATTTGTCTTATGTTAAGCCCTTTTTTGGATACGAATTTGTCACGGTTCTATGACAAGATACACTCAGAAGTAAAAGAAATGAAAAAGCGAAAGTACAAGATCATAAATTGTATCTTTAGTTCGGGTACCTGTATCTTATTGATAAATTTCAGTTGTAAGACACTGATTAACATAGTCTTTAGAGTGTTTGATGGGTTTTATATTGTCTTAGATGTGTCGTTTCTCTGCTCATTAGTCATAGGCGGATTAAAATGCAGAAAATATTGCAACTATTCTGAGAAACTATAATCCATCTTACAAAATGTTGACGTCTCTATGGCTTCATTTATTGCCTTATGCAATTAATCCTTATTAAGCGGCTTAAGCTACTGAAAATATTTCTGCAGTGTTATATGTTACAAAAAGTATCTACTCCACAGATTGGTGAAAAGCATGAACTACTGAGACTTTATATGGACCGGGGCATGAGTAAAGGACCGATTGAGTTCTTAGAACTTTTTTAAATGTCCCAAATAGTATTTTTGGAAGTTTAAAAAAATAAATTTAAGAAATTCAAAGAAATATAAAAAAGCGATTGAGCAGACCACCTTCGACTTACAAGCATCCCCAGCAGAAGGATTCTGTACATAAGAGAGTATTTTTGGTATTGTCAGAGCTCAGTAAATGTAAACAAGAGTACCTATCTAATACTAAATAATGTTTAAGAATTGACTTTCCTTTGACATTAATCTTAAATTCATTGAATTTATGTGTAATTCAGACTTCGTTTCAATATATTATAACAAGCTTTGGGGATATTTCATTGTATTACAACAAACAAAAATAATGTGCTTGAAAATAAAATAAAGGATCCACATGAACTCTGGCTCTCGTTTTTCTTCCCCCGCACGGGAACTCAATTTCCAACCTACTTGTGTATTTATGAAAAAATATAAACACAAAATTTTATTATTTTTTATTTAATTTTGGCTACAATTCATTCAATTCGTAGGAGCTCCGTTTTTTTTTTCTCCTGACAGAATCAGTATTTGTATCTGTAAGTGAGGTAGGGTCAGATTTGTATGTACTACATGAAAATGGTGTGGAGATTGGTATCCTACCATGGAATATTGTTCCATTTTTAGCCCCTAATAAAATATGAATGTAACATTGCGGTTTGCCATTCGTTTTGATATTACATTAAATATTTAATATAATAATCTTCTTTTTTTTTTGTATTTTTTGTGGCTTACATTTGCAAATTACAATTTTTTTCCAATTTTTTCTTTGGTTGTGATACAAATTTTGGTAAAAAAAGATCAAATATTGCAAGTTATCCCAAGGAAGTAGGATAAACAAGGATGTACCCGAAATTGTGTTCAAACAACAAACAAACAGCACGTATCTATAAATTCATAAACTTATCGCTCACCTTTTGCTGATATTCACACTCGTGGCTTGTTTCCAGTAAACATGTATAAAAATATCCACATAATGACACAATATATGTATTTGTATGAATATTGAAAAGTTCAGATATCCTTTGAGATGTTACTTTACGTTATTGATTGGTAAACGATTGAAAGATATTCGTTTTCACATGTTTTTTTCACCAGGTCTCCATTGGAAAGGATATATGTATATGAATTTCCTTTCAATTCTGATGGGGTTTTCGCGAGAATTACGTTTTAAACTTTTTAAATTGGTGTAGCTGGAAGGTTCATGGGATTCGTGCAAGAATTTTTGAGAAATTATTTTCGATTTTCAATCTTTTGCCAGTAACTGGCATTTTACTTTGGTTAAGAGACTTTATCAAGTAAGTTTTTCTTCTCCTTGTTTTCCATTTTAAGGACTGACTGAATTAATCTTGATTACTTTTAATTACAAAGTGGAAGGGACTAATAAAACACTGGAGTATTCTCTTCAGAATACAATTAAAATAATGCAATTAAAAAGTACAGAGCCATGCTGGCATACCTGGTGAACTCAGAACAAAAAAAATTAATAAATAAAAAAATAATGGTTTTAAAGTTATGAGGATAATTTTTCCCATCTAAAATCTTATGCAACTGTGGGCTATGACCTTTATCTTCGTTTACAGAACTAATTATATTTTCTTGGATTAAACAAAGTTGTTGTAGATTTTACAAAATATTAAGACTTGAATAATTTCTGGTTGAGCAGGAGGGATGCTAACACAAAGAGTCTTTATTTAGGCTGATTTTTCCTTAGAAAAACAATGAAACACTTTTTATTCAACTATATACCCATAACCAAAACTGTGTTATGGGACAATTAATCGGGCAACATTTCAATTTTCATAATCTAAACCCTCTCAGATATCTTCAAAACTCCATGCGGTATGGCTTAATTAAACACTTTTTGATCTCTGTAAAGTGTTAGTGCAAATGATTATTTTAAATCTAACGACAACAAAAAGTTGAAGTACTCTATTTCACTTCTGCAACTACACTTGGGCCAGCGATTTTGTTAATCACAAAACAAATCCGTAGTCCTCTCGTGGAATGGCCTTAAGCCACAATTCGGCTTATGTCTCATCTATGGACTCAACATGGATGAACTTCTTCTTATTCCCAGAAGAAATCACAAAGTGCTAAATCAGTCTAATAAGGCGTTTAATGGTTCATAACATTGGTTGAATTTTTGGGCGTAAGGTCGCGTAAAAGAAGTAATGTGTGCTCTGGCCCATTCTCGTAAAACAACAGTTAGGAATTGTTTTGTCACAAAGCTGGTCGTTTTCTTCTAACAGACTAACTCAAATGATGCCTAATATCCAAAAAATGCTCCTTATTGACTGTTTGTCCAATTGGGCGAGATCTTAAGTGATGCACTGCACAACTAATCGAAGAAGACCATGAACAAAAGTTTGATTTTTGAATGTTTTCCTTCTTCTTTGAGCCTTCATTTACTAGATTGTACCCATGTACATATCCAACTATCACATTACCATGCATTTTATGAAAAAAGGCTCATTTATGGCCTCACCATGGCCCTCTCGTGAGAAACATAAATGCTACGCTGTTTTTCAATGAAATTCAGATATTTTGGTTATGATTCTCGCAGCCACGTGTTATGATAATTGAGTGACATGAACAATACGAGATCTCAGCAGTTTCGACGAGTTTATCCAAAGTCAATCGTCTCTTAGTTGTTTCGTTTATGTTTTTCTGATCAATTGATGTTGGTAGTCTTTCAGAGCGAGGAGAAACATCAACCGTTTCTTCACTTTTCTTGAATCGTTTGCATCATTCGAAAGTTCTTAACAGTAACGAAAAATTAACTCCAAAGGATTTTTCCAACATATCAAACACTTTTTTTACGTTTATTTCATTCGAAATATAAAATGGAATGCAAGCTCTTTGATATTATGAATTATTTGGCATATACTCGTAGATCTTAAAGCAGTGTAAGACTCTTTTGACTCCAAAGTGTAGCTACGATTTCGTGAAAAGTGTAGGACATTTTTGTCAACTTTATGGTAGTCCAGTAAAAAATATGTAGAACTAGCAGCACTGATGTATCCATCATGAGTTGCTGATATTATTTATTTATTATTATCGGCTCTGAAGAATAGCAATCTTTCTGTACAGTTCTAGTAATTTTTCTACCGAATACGCTCTTATTTTTGTAGTGACAAGAGGTACCTGGGCTTCCAATTAAGTCAGACTTACTGGTTTATAAGCATAAATGAAAAATGTCCAAGCAGACCGTCTAAATCTACCATTTCTTACGAAATTGAGTTATTGCCTCACTGAATTGCTCAAGATTTAAAATTTTTGTTTTCTGTGACTTCTCGGTTTGCAACATGTTGGGACACACACAGACCAAAGTTTAGTGTTTTGAGACATCACATAACATGTTTCTAGAATTTAACAACAGCTTGCACGAATTTACTTGAAGAGGTTGGGAAAGGGACCCTAAATCTCCCATATTTTCCATTTGATATAATATTCCCTCCGATTTTATAGGAATATTTTCTCTTTTTCCAATTGTTGCTAAGAAGGCTACATCTACTGTAGCTACTTTCAAGAGTGAAAATATTTATGTGAAGTTTGACTTAATCGATAAGAAATTTCTTTCTATCAGAAGAGAGAATGCAACAAAGAACTGGTGCAGTAGACTTCTTATTCCTTTTATTGGAATTTTTGGCTCCTGTACAATGACGAGAAAACATTTCAGCAATAAAATGCCTACTATACCAGCATCCACTACATAGTAGCAGAGTACCTGCAGAATGATGCGATCGTAGCCCGTACACTCGCAGAGATAGTACTCCGAGATATCATGCCTCTCACAGAAAGCATCGTAGAATGCATGCCATCTGCAGTTATTCTCACAGAAAGCCCAAAATTAGCAATGCCGTCTTAATGCCGTTTCTGTACTTAAAAATCTCTGCATTAAGCCAGCCTAGCACATTCATCGACGATCCAGATTTGTGAATGTCGCTATTCAACTGCATTCAAAGAAGCCTTGAATTATCGATCTGTAATAGCTTGGAAGTAGTGAAAGGGACCTTAAGCGCAGTTTATCCTTACAAACGCAGACTTACCTACTTACTTAGGTGGCGCACAGTTCAGGGTTCGGTATACTTTAGCTATGTAATTGGTCCCCTTTAACTTGCATGGGGCACCCAAGGTGGAATCTTCCTCTACTGTCTTGTCCCTTCGGGTTAGATTCAAAGACTCTGTTCCGTTCTATATGTCCTAGATATCATCTCGCGATCATCATTGAATCTTCACCTCCAAGGCCCGTCAATGCAAACGGAACCGAATATTTTTCGAAGGATTTCTCTCTCAAACTGACTGAGCCGCAGTAAAGTAGAACGGAGATGGTCAAGATCTTATATAGAGTCTCCTTCTATCCCAAAGAAACAGCGATTGGCAAGAGTGATCCTTCGTTCTATTTCTGCTGAGGTGTTGTTAGCAGATCCAAGTAGACAAAGTCCGCTTCCAATTATGTCAATATCATCGGTGTACGGCAGTAGTTGCGCAGACTTTTGAAAGATTGTGCCTCTAGTGTTCGCTTGTGAGTTTCGGACAATTCTTTCAAATATGATGCTAAAGAAGTCACATGACAGCGCATCACCTTGTCTAAAATCTTTTTTGACATCAAGGGTTTCGTTTAAGTCGTTACCGACCTTCTGAGAGCGGCGAGCGTTTTTAACCGTTATTCTGCACAGACGGACGAATTTGGCAGGGATGTTAAAACTAGACACTGCTCTATACGAATATAGCAGGGCTCTGTAAATGCTGTCATATACTGCCTTAAAATCGATGAAAAGATGGTGGGTATCGATTTGGACTCAGTGATATTTAGTCCCGCCGCAAAGTCAACAAGCCTATGTCCTTTCCCAGACGTGGTGTAGTGTAGGCTGTGCTTTCCATCTGTCCTGCCAAATTTGTCCACCTTTCTGATATGTCTTCATACTTCGAACATTGCTCATATGTCTTTTAGAGGAGCTCGTAAAGTAGTGGCATCGTCCTTGTCTTCAGTAGGGGTATGGGCGCACATTATGCTTATGCTACCGAATTTAGCATTGATGGGGATTGTTATAAGACGCTCTCTTACATGTCGGTAGCTGAAGACGTCTTGCCTAAGTCTGCCGCAATGACAAATTCGCTTCCGAATAAGCACTGTTTCTTTTCCCTATAGCTATTACCATAGTATATATCACAGGTTTTCTTCCTCCTTATGTCCGGTCCATTCCGTCGCACTTCCCGGATGGCAGTGATATCTGCGTAATAGCAGTCAAGGGCTTCTGTTAATTGTTGGGCTGCATGTAGCTTGTTAAGGGTCCAAAGTTTCCACGTGCAACAGTGAGTCCATTTTTGTCCGAGGCCAGCAGTTGATTCATCATATATTTTAATCCCTTCCGTATAGGGTTGTGAGCCCAATGACGGCGTAGGCCAGTATAATGCTACTCGCTGGACATGCCCTTGCCATTTTACAGATTACTGGTGCCCACTACTGGAAAGTAAGGCAAGCATTTCGCTAAGAAACTTGATTGTTGCGTTTCTGGACCAATCCAAGCAATAGGACACTTACAACGATTAATCCCCACGCATATATTCGCTCCGAAAAACACCAGTGCCACATCTTAGATCGGTTTTGAGGCTATCCGTGAAGGCCGGACTACATTCCTTTCCAGGTTCAGATTCTGTCCGTAACCATTCCCGGTCACAGGGTAAGTCACTTTCGCCTCAACAGGAGTTCAACATCAGTCGCCAAGTCCCTAGAACCAGCGTCAAAAGACAGTCATCAAAACTCCAGTAACAAAGACCACTTCCTTTTAAATATAAGATGGCTTCGAGAATAACGCCAATGCTGAGAAACAAGGAGAGAGAGATTTATCAGTTTTAAGTCGGGCTTGCTGCGTAAGACCTTCATGCAGCCGGGGCAGACCGCTCTTTAGAATCTGGTACAAGTAGCTAGAGCTTATTCCACCAGACAACTGCATACCATTTTGTTGATCTTATCATAACTATGTAGACCCAAAGGACTCTCCTCGATGAGGAACCCCATGTATTGCCGGAAGCTCCTTTTCACTGCTAGGAAATCCACAGCACCTTGGATGCTTTCAAAGGAAAGTTGACTTGAATGACAGTAAATACTTAGCTTCACTCGGAAAATGCATGGTGAAGTTTTGACTGAAAGCCCATTTCTAGTACAACAATGGTAAATCATGTCTAGGATGACTCTGATGGAGCAGGTAGTCGCTTCCTACCATGACGACACGGCCCAAGAAAGGGTGGTTCGATCAGAGATAGTCTGAGTAGTTCATTTTCATGCCAGCTTGTCTACTCTCCAGTCGCCTTGCAGGTTGGGGACGAGTATAACAAAAATTGCTATTTACAGTAGGAGTACCTACTGTCTAGAAGGAATACTACAAAAAAAAACAAAACACCATATAGTGCGTTTATGTCCGAGCTAAGCAAAATTAAAAATACACGGCTTTTCCCATTGAGTCACATTATAACTCATAGATTTAATTCCATTAGACGCAATTTACCAATTGAATAAAAACTCGATACAGGGTGGTTCGCTAAAATGACATTAAAATATTTTAAAAACTATGTCACTAAAACACGACGTGACTGCTTACAATACTCGTACCTACCCCAAAAAAGGAGACGAAAAAAAACTAAAACAGAATTTAGCTCAACCTAACTAGCATAACCACGTATTTGTTCCATTTTCATTCTTCTCTCGAACGTTTTTCAACGCAAAATATCCTCTAAATGAATAAAATTACCCTTAATTCAGATTCATAACAATAAAAGCTAACAGTTATTATTGTTATTTTTTTATCTCTCCCTCTCTCTCTCTCCGTATCTATATAATTTTTCCATATTTTTTTTTCTGTTCTCTCTGGTTTGCTTTTGAATTTAGCAAAGCTATGGATAAACTTTTTTATTATAATGATATTCATATTTGCAAAAACAATAAAAAAAAACAGGAAGAAAGAACAATCGCAACGTGAAAATAGTTTTATCCTGTAAAGGATAATGTGGAAAAAGGATTTGCTTTTTTCTGTACTCAAAAACACTCGAAACAATTTTATTCTATGTATATTTGAGAAAAGAAAACATAATAAACGACAGATAGGAGTATGTACTCGGTTTCGTTGTCGTTTTGGTACTCGAAAACACCACAGTTTGTTCTTGGCTTGCATGGAAATGCAGTCATCATAATCATACAGAGAGACTGAGTCCGAATCCGTATACGAAATACGAATCTGAATCCTGGCCATCCAACTATGTAGGTCTGTAGGACGACATAACAGACAATGCATCCGCTGAGCACACATGTGATTTTTATTTAGGGATTCAGGGTATAGTTGAGTATAAACGAAAATTTAATATCCACAGTCGAGACGGAAAAATGTGAATAAATTTATATTTCTCTGCCGGTGGACGAAAATGGTCCTGTGATACTCGTACTAGGATCACCATCAACCAGACCATACATGCATGAAAGTGGGTGCGCGAAATATGGGTCATATTCGGTTTCGGGCATCTGACTGTGACTGCGAATACGACTATGACTATGACTATGTGTCTTTTAGAACGGAGTATGTACAATATGTAGACTTCCGAAACTTCCTCCACATAGTCCTTCGGTCTGCGTGTGTTTTCCCTGCATTTTTTGGTAGGTGAAGTGAATATTGATACACCTAGAGGGGCACTGTACTCATACTGGGTTATAGATATGAATAGTAGAAAAATCCTCTCTACAGGAACGATGCAACTGCAGATGCAGATGCAGATGAAAATTGTTTGCAGATTGGGAATGTTTTTTTGGCACTCATTCATGAGATTAAAAATTCCTTTTTTTTCTGATTTTTTGTTGGCGACAGGTGAGTTGGGAATGATTGTTATGATGATCCTTGTCTAGACGTAATTTTCGTTTTAACTGAGTTGTTTATTCTTTTCTATTTCTCTTTCTCCTTCTAGAGCCCATTTTGTTTTAATTTTTCTGTGGGAAATTTCGAATGGTGAAATCTACATACAAACTCACAAGGAAGAGTTCTAGGGGGAAAAGATTTACGGCAAAGTTACTTTACTTTCTCCCAACTTATCTAAGTGTACGTTTAGTTTGGAGGAGGCAACCCATTTTATATTGGAAAATTGAAAAGTCTCTAGAGAAAGGAAACCAAAGAAAATGGTAGAAAAAAAAACACATTTCGAATACCAATACGGGAAAAGCGATTTATTACTTGAAATGCGAAATTTGGATACTCGAATGTGATAGAGAAGGGTGAAATTGTTTGCCCCCTTCAAGAGAGTTTTATTTGTGCTAAAGAGAACTTTGTTTCAAGTCCTTTTGTTAGCTGGAAAGGATTTCAATTGGAATTGAAAACTGAAGAGGTACTCGTACAGTCTCAGCTTTTTGTATTCAAAACTTTTTTTTTTTTTAAGATTATAGATACATTTTCGATGGAGTGCCTTAAGATACCAATTTTTGACCTATACTTGTTTAGAAAACATTTAAATCAGCAGACTTTCTCCATACAGAGTACTTGAGTATAAGAAATCATTAAAAATTATACATATACATCCAACTGCTATTTAGTGGAGAGCCTCAGGGCTCCTTTTTTGAGCCCATACATACCAAGTTTCCACCTGTCTCTGAACTGCTGGGTCTTAGATGAGGTACTAGCCACCAATAGTTCGCAAAACAGATTCAAAAGTAGGAGTTGAGGTGTAAAGCTTGTGTTTCTTCTGTGGTGGTATCACAAGAAGTAAGTGTCGCTTTTTTGCTCAGTGAAGTATGTAGAAAAATTCTTTTATGGTGAGGCTAATAGCTCTAAGATAAATGCATGTGGGGGAAGTCTATCAGAGTTGGTGTGGTTTCGTCAAGTAGTATAATTCCTGTGGACTCATTTATATTAGCCAATTCCAATCGAAAATGCTATTTTGCCAATAAACACCAGGGTAGCCGGTGGCCTAAGATTATCCAATTTTAGATAGCTATGCGATGAACTTTGCTAAGTGATGATTCCGTTTGCTACAAAATTGGCTTCCCACTTTGTATTGAGGGTTATGGCCGTAATTTTATTGGAAAGATATTTGTATGCCATTAGTGGTTAAATATGGTTTCTGTCATATGGATGGCGTGGCTGTTTCGACTAAAGCACCATTTGGAAGTTCAGTTCCCGACAAGCAGCTGGGGCTATATACTATATCGGCTTTAAGGGGGCAAATGTTAGGTCTACTCATCGTCTTTGGTTAACCAGCGTAGACTGGCTCTTTATCTGAAAGTGTTAAATCACACGATCTGGGAAGCCAATTCGCAGGTCCATGTTGGGCTATCTTGTTGAAACCACAGCTCTTTCACATTAATGTCATTCAATTGAGAAACGAAAAAAACTGTAATTATGGATCTATAGCGCTCTCTCTGGCCGGCATAATTTTTCAACAAATATGGATCAATGATTCCGTCTGGCCATTATGCACATTAAACAGTAAACTTTTGGGGATGAACCCGCGGCGTCTCAATAGTTTCTTGTGGATTTGTTGACGTAGAGATTTAACAAAAAATGAGCCTTATCGCTGAACAAAATTTTCAGTTTCAGCCCACATACGACACACACGGTGATCAAGCGGCTTCAATTTTCGCAAGCCAGTATTTTTCTACAAAATCGTCAGCTCTAGTTGCTGTGGACAATGGCAAATCGACTCATTTGGCTTCTCCTTAATACTATGATCCACAGCAAAAACAGCTTCTTCAATGCGCACTATACAGAGTGCGCCATCTGGAGTTTCGGTATAGAAATGTTCAATAACTTTGGCAATTCTCAACCGGCAGAAACAACAATTTAGTACAATTTCAACAATAAATAACTTTACACCGAAAGAACGCCCCGAAATATTGACACTTTGCTTTGAAAGTAATCGGCCATCATTGAAGGTAATATCGTGGTCCTTCTGCGCCTTCCGACAACACAAGTCGTTATTTTCATATTTTATTGAGTACGGGTCTGTAGCGAATCGCTTAGAACACGAACATACAGCCTCCAGTCGCTCCAATGAAGTTGTTGAAGCTGTTAAAGAGAGGAATGCATAAGATTTCGTCTCGTATGGCAATCGATATCGGTGGATTTTGGCACACTTTGTGCATCTGCAAAGAAGTGAAAAAAGTCTATAGCATCACCAACAATGAAATTGTTAACACTTTTAGTGCCATACATACTAAAATACTAGCGAGAGCAGCGCCACGGCGCTCCTTGGCACTAAAAGGGTTAAGAAAATATTTCTATATTGAAGCACCAGATGGCGCACCCTGTACAACGTCTCTGCGGAAATGTTTTTTCAGTTTCAATCAGTGGTATGCATGGTGTGAAATCCATGGCTATTGGAATTATGTATTTACTCAGATGGACGATAATTTACAAGCGCTGTTATTTTGGAAGTCTATTTATGGTGAAATGGTAAACCAAAATCTGCATAAATCAGCTGTTACCTCTGAAATCTGTTGCTAGAAATAGTGTTACCAATTCAAAACAATGAAATTAGCGTATCTGTGTCGTGTGTCGTCTATGCATCGACGAAACGAATGCATGGCGCAAATTCCTCATAGAGCAGGGGACGGTCGGGTTTTACAGAGAAGATTTTCTTGACTCTATTTTATTTTTGTTACGGGGTGCACAGCATAGCGTATTGAATCTGTCAATATTGACGTAACTCAAGTAATACTCTTTGGTCGAACTTATTCGGCCATTGCGACTCGCTTACTATTCTTACTGCAACAAGAAACTGTACAGACACTTATAGTTTTAAAATATTATTACACCCGCAACTCGTCAAGAGAGCGCGAATGTGAACCACGTCTAAAGGGATAGCAGTAAAGAGTGAGGTAAAACACTCTCCTGGCATTCTGGTGGTTCTTAATGCCTTTCCACAAGAATTTCTCGTCAACTGAAATTGCAAGATACAGTCAATTAATATTGCTACTTGCTCGATGAAAATCTCAGGATGTATGATATGTATAGAAAGCTGACATGATTGTATTGTAGGACCGCTCTAACTAGCATTTTCGGCTGTAGCATACTCCGCAATAACGCTCTTATTGTCCTGTCATCATTATGTTTTCACCAAACTACAAATAGTTCACATTTGTTTGCTTTAGGTAAGCTTTCGATTCCAATTACAGTAAAACAATTCTCTATAAAGCCAAATTCCAATCTTTCTGGAGACACATTTTCTGGAAAAACAATTGCGTATCTGATTTTACCTAAGTAAACAAAACTCTAATAATTCAATAAGTAATTTATTTGGATCTATTGTCCCTAAACGACTAGACTTCATAATTCCAGCTTCCCATAATACATAATAATAAAATTATAATAGATTTGCTATTTTCTTTCTTTTTTTTCGTAGAACATAACATCCCCTCACCCGATGGGGAATTTATTTTATTTTTTTTTTTATCTTATTAGTAGTACCTACTCGTATACCCAGCCAATGCAGAGTTTCCACGACTCCATCATTTTTGCTATCTCACATCAATTTTCCTGTCTTTCCCCCTTGCGGAACAACTATTCAGGACCCATCATGCGAATTATGGGAATTGTCTACGAGAAGTATCCCACCCACAGGAGAGGGACTGAAACTAAGAACAAGGAATGGAAAATTCTACAGGATACCTTGCTTTCATATCTAAAAAAAAATATATGTATTCAGCTTTAATGAAAATCAATATTATACGTATGACTGTAGGAGAATGAAAAAAGATATAGTACGGCTGCGAGTATCTATAACGCCACTTTTAGTGAATAAACTAGTCGTATCCATTCGCATATGGGTATCTGTATACGTAGATAGTTTATCTGTGCGGCTGCTTTTTTGAATGATAATGCAAAAGGACGTGTAGTTACCCAAGCTTGAAGTGGATGCGTGCGTAACGTTGAGTAAGTAAGGTTGAGATAAAAATAAAACGCTCCAGGATGTGAGCGCAATACAACAGAAAATAACACAGAAAAATAAAATTTATTCATACGCCCCCTTTCTATGATAACGACAAGAGTGACGATTACTATGATGATGGGGATGGATGATAAAGAGCAAGTCGAAGAAGAAGAAGAAGCACAAAACGAAGAAGAAATTGGCGTAAAAATGAATGAAAACTTTTCTACAAGGATGCGTGTTGACCTAGTTTAGTTCGCTTTTCCTTCTTTTTTTTTGCATAGTATATTCATGTTTACTGTTTGCATTTACTGTGAAGTCGGGGCTCCGCATATACACATAATTATCCGGTTAAGTGCATATTGTTGTTTGTTCACTAAAGACATACTCATCTATACTTACATGTACAATCCATATAGAAAGATACAAAAACTGAGAATGGGAAAAGGAAATTTGCATTGTGTAATGAGTACAAAAGGGTTGTTGCGCTTTTTGCAACAATTTTTAATTAGTGTAAGTGGAGTGCTGCTTTCTTGTTGAAATTTCTACTGGGAAACATCTCCTTTGAGTGGGTGTTGGAAGTTTTATTTTTCACCATTTTTTGGGTCGAACTTGAAGACAAAGAATGGTATGAGATGAATGTGCGCGAATTTTCTCGTGTTAAAGACATTAGAAACGCTCCAATTAGCATATAGTTTAAACAAGAAGATACCTATTGAATTATGTGTTACAAGGTTCATTAAAGGAGTTTAGCTTTAAGTTTTGAGTCTTGGTAAATTGAGAGCGACTCTTTGGGATGGGAAAGTTTTAGTGAATGAAAGGGGGAATTTCCCTTGGAAATCAGAGAATTTTAGAGTCTGAGTCACACCATTATATTAGACACTACAATGTCAGCACACAATTTGTCAATCCTTGTACCCATTAAGATATTCAAATGGAAATCAGATCCAATACTGAAGTACACATACTAATAGTGTCGGAAAATGTGATACAAATGGTCTTTCCATACGCATCACCGATAAATTATCAAATGCCAATTGGAGAAAAATGTTGAACAGAGCTTCATCCTTGCTCCCGCCCTACTTTCGTAATCCGTGTAGAGCTGATCATTCGGGCACAAATCAGTTTGTGTTAAAGGAACCATTTCTGTCAAAAGGATTTCCGTTCAATCTTTGGGTACAGCTTTTCTAAGATGATCATAGCTCAATTTTCCATGTGTGTCCAGACCTCATGATCACAACTGCATGATTTCATCCACCAAAGATCCCGAAACAAAAAACGACCTAAAGATAAAGATCAAATTTACCGATCTTTGATAATCTAGTGGGGGGCGTATCCAATTACCCCCTCGACAAATTTCATGTTGTCAATGGTGTAGGCTTCTCTCCCTTTTTGCATAAATCTATTTAATTTGATTGCGTTATTTCCTCTTCTCGCTTTTTTACTCGTACCAGATACTTTCGAAAAGACTGGTAATAAATCTTCCATGAAGAAAACCAGTGAGGATCGTCGACGATCGTTCAACGATCGTGTGTGCATTACAAACCGCTTGCAGGCAGGGAGCGAATCACTTAAATTAAAAAATAAAGAAAAGATACAAAACCACACACACTCTAAACACGCCTTTGGATATAATTGTTGCCTTATGGTGTGCGAGTGTTGTACAGCCGATCGTTACGATCATACAACTGCGCGACGCGAGTGCCACGCCTTCTCTTCATCCCAACCACACACATGCAATCTTAATATCCGCAAAAAAAAGCCATTTACTTGTAGTTTGTACGTTTGTAGGAATAACACGCCTCTTGGTGTACAATCGTTCTCAACCGATAGAATAAAGTGAGTGCAACGTTGAACTCAATGAGTACGAGCATCTCTATCTGCATCTGTCCGGGGAAAACTATCTCGAGCTGGTGTAGTATTCATATGATAGATACATTACTTGGCGGCATCTAATTGAGTCATTTCGCGATGAAGATGATGAAGTTATCTGTGCGTGTGGATCGGGTTGGGATGGAAAATAATTGCTATTTTCGAAAATCCAAAAAGATAAAGATAGAGTACGAGTATCTATATAGTCGAAGAGGAAAAGGAAAGCCAAGACGGTCGGGAATGAAGAAGGAGAAGAATCTGCGCGCCATGATGAAGGAAAAATAAAGAATAGCTCGATGGTCTTTTCACACATGTTTAACATACTCAATGTGTGGAGCTGCAATTCATTATGTTTGCGTGAATAGGCTTTGACGTTCTCCCAGTTTTGGTTTTGCGTTTTTTGTTTTCCCTTTTTCTGATTTGTATCTATAGGCTTGCGTTTTTAATTGCATCTTTGAGCAAAATTGTGACACTTGATGGCTTTGGGCAATTTGTCTTCTTTGACAGACATTCCGGCGCGCTGACTTTAGGAATTGTATTTAAGATTGTTATTTTTTTTTTGTGCTGCATCTCTCTATTCTCAACAGAAGTTGGATGCGGAAAATAGATTGGCAGCGAAGGGGACGATGTGATAGATGAGCATGGGATGGTGTTTTTGGAAGTAAATTACTAAATGGAAAGATGTTAGTCATCAATCTTTGGAAAGAGTTATATGGGATGCCAGTAGGTTCACACTATGATCCTGTGTTTTGTTTTCACCTTTAGCTTTTTTTTTGTAGTTGGATTTGAGGAAAAAGATGAAACGAAATCCAGAAGCAATAAGTGTGACGTGTGGTGTCACCTGAGCTCTCACCACGAGCAGAAATGTTAATAAATTATCAGAAAATGCGACAGATGATTGAAAATTCGTGATATAGAAACCATAAATACAAAAACTAAAATGTGAAGTATGTATCTTTAATTTATCAGACATTTTGCTTGATCATTTCGCACAACCTCTAATTTTTCTCCAAATAAGAGAAAAAGGTGGAGTTCCATAAGGCGTAATCACTTGGCCCCGCGCGCCGTCTCGAACTTGTAATAGAAATGAAGAGCGTTTTTTATGAATGTGGACCTCCACAGATACGTTGGGCGTTGGGTGAGAATGTTGGTTGATGGTGGAGTCTTTTTCTGATTAGCAGACGTAGATATGCTTGCTGTCGATATAAAACCTAGAGCCTACAGAGAAAAATGGAACCGCAGATGTAAAGACATAACTTTAAATTTGTCTCCGTTGCATTTCATTGTAATTTGGTGGCCTGTCTTTAAACATGGAATCCCTCAAGGGACCAGTTTCGGGCCCAAGCTTCTAAGAATCTTTTATATTTACACTTGTGACTAATTAATCAATCTGTACTTACTTCCACACAAATAGCGATGATATCAGCACGACTAGAACCAATAATAAGGAGAACACAGCAATTATCGCCGATGTCTGTAATGATTGACTGCTATATAAACTAGCATCCAGAATCTGTAAAGAGAGGAAAAGTAAATTGTTTTTTTTTTGTTTTATGCAATTTTTAGATAAATATTTAAACTAGAAAAAGATGTACACTCTCATATTACTCATATCTAATGTATAAACTATCAAACCATGTTGACAACAAAAATGTTGTTATTTTCCTTGTTTTCCATGTTATTTTTGGTATAACCATCCAATCGGTAAACCAAATGATGAGGGAATACATATTTTGTATACCCAGTAGCAATATTGAAGTAACACATAACACAAACCAAGTGCTATAGATTCACAATACCCATATACATACGTACATACTCTCTATAAAATGCAAACAACATACTTGAAAAGTGTAGGTGATGTTGCTTTTCTGGGGGGCGGTATATCCTGTTTATTGGTGTTGAATGAAACGAACTACCCCAAAAACAAGTCATCGCTATCATCTACTCTGTATAGTGGTCTACAGTAGGAGAGAGTAGGTATAACTTTCGGATTAAAGCAACATTCTCTCTGGAGTCTGGTCATAGTCGTCGTCGTAGTCATGTTGATCGATAGTGACGATGAGTTGTAGTAGCTGGTAGTAAAGAGTAGCGAAAATTGATGTTCGGATAATGTTTGGCTACTGCTTCTGCTGAAGATGTTTTTTTTTGTTCTCATTTTTGTACATAAGTTCAACTGTGTAAATGGGTTGTATGATAGTGGACATTCGATACATTTTCGTTTAATGAAAGTCGATTCAATTTTGTTTGAAAAGGCTTAAGGCGGGTTGGGGGAGCTTCATTCGAAAATGAAATAAACTCCATTTTCATGTGGAAAAAGAAAAGAAAATGCGCAAATATTCGTGTAATTAAAAGGATTTTCCATTAAATTTAAAAATAAGAGTAAAAGTTAAATTAAATACTTTTCCGGTTGCAGCAGAAACATTGATATCTGCGGCTATATCCGAATACCTACGGAAAATGTGGTAATTTCCGGAAAATTTTCAATGAATTCAGTGTAAAGAATTGGAAGCTTTTACGAGTAATGAGTAGTGACCATATCAGAATGAATTTAAATTTTGATTTTTTTTTTTTAAAACTGATTGGAGATTAAAATTTATTTCACTTCTACAATAGATTGCCCCATTTTCATATTTAGGCCAAATAAATTGACAGAAATGTCTGTTTTTCTATATTTTCCATATGTAAAGAGACTAGGACCTAGCACGCAACCCTGAGGAGCTCCACTTTTTACAAGTGTTTTTTTGTTTTTTAAATTAATTTACTATCACACCTTTCAAACAATCAGCTTCGACCCTTGTGTAACTAAAGGATTAACATCCTTTTATTCGTAATAATTGCTATTTATTTCCCTCCTTAGCAGTAATAATATCGAATTATTTTGTTTGTTCTATCTTTTCTCAACTTGTGGCTAAGAAAAAGGAATTGACTTCCAATTTCCACTCTAGAAAAAAAGAGAGTCATGAGAGGAAAATGAAATAACTTTTGTGTGTTCCTTCTGCGTCATTTGCCCTTAACCAAGAATTCATCCTTGTGTTTTCTTTTCGTTTTGTTCCTCCCCCTCATTCGTAGATCTTATCGTAGTAATGGGAACATTCGCAGCCAGAGTAGATTATCTCACCCACCTTAGATACATATGTACGAGTATGTATACATGTTACATGTGTGTTAAAGATACATGCGAACTTTAATATGTCTTTTCAACTTTTTTCTCTCTTTTTTATTCCACGAGTCGTCTACTTTTACTTGTGATAGAGGGGTAGATAGTAGAACAAGAGAGAAAAGAATAAAATAATAAAAAAAAAACATTCAATGAAAAGTGTTTCCAAACAATTTCACCGAAAAGTGGTTAGAATTTTTTCCCTCGGTTAGATTTGCTGGATCATGGTCTACGGATATGGATGATGATAATGATGATGGTGGCGATGATACGTTACTACTGATATCTGTTGAAGGTGGATGTGGGTTACTTAGCTGTAACTTTGTCTATCACTTTTCTTTCTTTGTTTTTTTGTTTTCTCCTCTCTTGTGGTTTTTCTTGGTTCTTCTTCATCATCACCATCATCGAAATGAAATAAGTTTACGAATAGTGGGTGGTAGATACATATACGGATATCCATTCTAAGGACATGAAGTTGAGAATAATTTGTTGATCAACATTTGACTTTCTTCAGATATCGTTTTTGTTGGCGGAGTGTCCTTTACATAATGTTTAAGTAAGTTTTACGTATTTGATCTTTGTGCCCACATGATGTCACTGTACAGTGTATCTATTGTATATCTGTATCATTAATAATAGGGGCGGGTTTGATGGTGGTGGTGATGGGTGAGCAACGTGTCACGTTTCTTATAGAATTATTATTATTATTATGTTTTTTTCTCTTCTTAGGTGGACCTCGATTGTCCTTGAAGGAGTTTGCTCTTGTATTTAAGAAAGTAAAAGAAATTGATTTGTTTACCCTGTAAAGTAGTTTGTTTTGATTGGTGAATTATTCTGGATTTATTTTTCTTTCCAAGGCAAATACGAAATAAAAGGAAGAGTTGTGGATAGCTATGACACACTTTACGACTTCAGATTTCCATACATAGCACAAAATGTAAAACAAATCAGAGATATCAAAATATCGGCATAAATCTGAAAGTAATTGGGCGATATTTATTTTATACTGCGTTCTGATAAAACGATTGTTCTATATCGGCTGCTTCTTGACCAAAATTTACAATTTTTTTATTGTTATGATTACATACGGGATCAGTTATCCGAAGTTGCGGATCATATTTGAGGCAAGTAAGTTAAGAAGAAGCACTAGGATTATCTTTGAATCATTAATTGGTATCTGCAGACCATGTCTTATGTTTTTTATTCGTATCCGTATCAATATACATATTTACTTCCCTCATAGGGGGAAAGGAGTGTTATAATTGGAAAAACGATATCTATTTTGAAATTCGTAGAAGACTGGTCGATGTAATTATGCCGAATTTTCGAATACTCTGAGAAAGAATAAATGCAGACCATTTTCTAAAGAAAGTGAGCACACGATTTGCCTATTATTGACAGAATTAAGCTTAGAAGTTAGGATTTGATTTTATTTTAATCAAATTATAAGATTTTTAAGTCACTTTTGGATGCCTTTAAAATATTCGATGCGTTGAAAGTGAATAAGTGTGTCTTTGGAGTAACACAAGGCTGGTCTAGAAAACTTATTGTCTTCGCAAAAATTGTCTATTTTTACCTGATTTACCTGTTGGTCCGATTTTATTATTACCCCAGCTTTTACTCGTATTTATTATGGAGTGCCATTAGGTTCCGTTTTCGAACCATACATTTTTATAACCACTTTAAATAAAGGGTGTATTTTGTTTTAGAGGTATACAAATTCAATATGAAATAAAACTTTATGGTATCAGGCATAAGCGCGCCACGGCTAGTTCGAATGAAGCGCAATCCTGAAGTCCAATTTTCGACAACTTTATCGAGCAACTGGGGCCGTATATCAGCAATAACACGGCGAATGCTGACTTGCAAATCGTCCAACGTCTCTGGTTTATCGGCATAGACTATTGACTTCACATACTCCCAAAGAAAGTAATCTAAAGGTGTGAGATCACAGGATAGTGGAGGCCAGTTCACAGGCCCATTACGCGAAATTATGCGCTTATCAAATGTTTCTCGCAATAAATTCATGGTGCCGCGGGCCATGTGGCATGTTGCGCCATCTTGTTGCTCAAGCTCTGTCATGTCAATGCCATTCAACTGAGGAACGAAGAAGTCAGAAATCATATTTCTATAGCGCTCTCCATTGACAGTAAAATTCTGGCCGGCATCGTCCTTAAAGAAATATGGGCCGATGATTCCACCAGCCCATAAAGCACACAAAACAGTGAGTTTTAATGGTTTTAAGGGCGTCTTGACAAAGGCTTCTGGGTTTTCTTCACTCCATTTAACTAAAAATGGGTCTCATTGGAGAACAAAATTTTGCGTTGAAAATGAGGATCAAGCTGAATCATGTTTTCGGGCCAATCGCGCGGTTTCAATTCTTGCACAAGCTTTTAAGCCAAGATCTTTCCGTAAAATCTTCCACAAAGTGGATGGGCATAACTCCAATTGCTGTGTCCGATGGCGAATCGACTCATCCGGATTCTCGTCAACACTGCGCCCCACAATGGCAATAACTTTTTCTGTTTGCACTGTTTGTCGTCTAGAGTGTACGTGGTGCGAAAACGATTCATCGTGTTCCGAATAACTTGCTTAGATGGACGATTATGTCGACCGAAAAATGAACGTAGCACACGATAAGCTTGGCGAACCGAACCATGGTTTCCAAAATAAGTTTGCCCAATTTGCACGTGTTGTTCTGAGGTTAATTAATCTATTCATCGTAAAATGGCATAACGTACTAACCACAAATCAACTTTCAACCGTCAAATTGATAATCTGCAGAAACAGTGTTGCCAGTTTAAAAACCAAACCTCTAAAAACAACATCCTTTACATGTATCTCATTTCGGTGCAAAACTCTTCACATATTCTTCATTAATTCAAGTAGCCCTCTATTAAATTACAAGCCCACAAAATAATTTTTTAAATTTTTAATAAGAACCAAAACAAAAATTTAATTTTCACTTTCTAAATCTGTGCCTCATTTCTGTCAGCGCCATTCTTGAGTCAACTTCATAAAAGTCAAGTGGCACTGAGTAAAGTGTTTAAACTTTCCGAAAAAAGAAACATCTTCAATTGTATCCATATTACAATGGAAGTAACCAGAGTCGTTTTATCATAGCTTCATTCTCTTACAACATTTTTCTAACCCAATTACTTGTACGAGTATATTCTCTTTGATGTCTGTGTACATTAAATGCATGCCATGCCCAGTAAAAAGAATACAAACAAAAGTATCCTTATACATAAAGAACACAAAAAAATATATATGTATTACAATATATATAACATAACAAACAATTTTTTTTTCTTTTAATATTTCTTAACCTCAATACCATGCCCAGGGTTGGAGTACGAGTACACAGTATGTCTGAGCTCTTAGAGTCATTACATGCATTCTTCGACCACAAAAGTGAAGGCAAGGAAAATATAAAAAAAAATTCTAATAAGTCTGGTAAGAGAAAATCTTAAAGAAAATCTAAAGAACTTATTAAAATCCGTAACAAGTTGTAGTGTTTCCCTCTGAAATAAGGGATACCACCATTGCAATGGAGGGGGAGAGCAATGAAAAAGAAAAGGTCCTTTGGGGTGATAACGCGCGTAAAAGTAAAATCTCTCCTCTTTCAACTTCTGGATGTTTTCTTCAATTTTTCTTTCTTTTTGTTCTTATTCCCTCAGACTTCACAGTCTTTAGTTTTCACTTCATAAACTTAGGACCTATGGTAAGGAAAAATTCTGCACAAATATAAATTTAAAATGACTTCTTTCGTGCAACATAGAAAACACGAATCGAGTATAGATTTTCTTTGTTATCCTTTCACTTGTCGGTTTAATATCATATATTTCTGAAAAAATTATTTATGTACCGTTTGTTTTAGTCGAAAGTTTCAAGTTTTTCTTCGTTTCTCAGAGATTACACTTTGTGATCAAATGGATGGAGTGCGAATTAGTGGTAAAAGACTTTTCTTTAATAACTTTGGATTAGAGGAAATGGGTTCTAGAGAAATGTTCTTAACTGGAGTGCACTTGTTAATTCCTTTAAAAGAATTGTTTCTTTCAGTCGAGTAATCATCAAAAGAAAAATGGAATTGAAAAGCGTATTCGATACGAAAAAAGTTAAGTGGGATACTACTCGTATTAAGGTGAATAGGAAGGGCAACAAAGTACATAATTCTGGTTCCGAGTGTTTATAGGGAGAAAATTTTGATTCTTAATCATCACCAGGATTACATAACACGATCAATGGAGTATCAATATAATATTTTTGTTTTTAATTAAAAGTAGAGCTCGCAAGTGGCAGCCTAATGGTACTACATAGAGTCAAAAGTACGTTCTATGTAAGGTTTTATGAATGATACCTTTCAGGCCAACTGAGCCTTTTGGCAAATTGGAAACCCTCCTTTTCTCTTCTATGTTACATTTACATGAAGATCCAAACTTGTAGTGCCAGGCAATTTAGCCTCCAATTTATCATTTAAAATTGCAAAATATTTCTGTGTAAGAATCACCCCCAAAATTGCTTCTCAACCCACTCAACCAATTTTACATTATCCTTCATCGTTCGTAGACTTCCAACAAAAAAAGGACAAGCAAATCTTGTTAAAAGTCATCATCTCACCAACAGATGTCACATCATAAAAAAAAGCAGTAGCAACAATAAAAACGAAAAAAAAACGGATAAAGAAAAAGAAGTTACGCAACATATGGCTGTATTTTTTTTTTCTACAACGACTATTCTTTAATTTTTCATTTTTCTACTCGACATTTTGACTTCACCCTTCATGAACGATACAAGAAAAAAGTGAAAAACTCTTTAGGGATGAAATTGAAGTGGTTGATAAGCACAGACAACAATCTCAGGACAACACCCAAATGACTAATGATGAGTGATGATCGAATATTGCTGCAGTAGATACAACAATTCTCGCACACCCTCATTTTGTGAAGGTCTTTACAAGTATACAAACTTTTAATGAGATTGCAATCTGTGCTATATAAAATTTATTACTATTTGATATTTATTTTTTTGCTTATAAACAAAATTAGGAAAAAAACAAAAAACCAATAAATAAATAAACTCTTCCATTCTTATTCATTTTGTTTGGATGCTATAGATACGAGTGCTCCTTGTAGTAGTGAAGTACGAGTATCTAACTAAAGATGATAATGATGAATAGTTTCAACTTTCAGGGTGGCATTGAAACAAAAGAACGAAAATACAAACAAAAAAAAAATTGAAGAAAAAAAAAAAAAATGATAATAATATAAAAGCAAACAACAGCTCACAAGAGATACATCTTGAAGAAGATGATGAAAATTTATTCATGGTCACTTAAGTACTCTCGAATTCCAGCGAAAGAAAAGTACTCAAAATAAAATGCTAAAGTTTCAAGATGACGACCATGATGACGATGATGATGATGATGATTTTGATGTTTATATTAATGATGAAGATACAAATTGTTATTAATCCAGGTTGTATCTAAAAAAAAAAATATATATATATATATATACATATATAGAATATGTAGTTGTGGTTCTTCTGTAAGAATTGAGGCTACCCCACTTAATCAATGTAATGGTGATCACATATAAGAAGTCCACCTCAAACATAGTAATCACTTTGTTTGTTTATCTAAGAGATTGAAAGTGGAATTCTAGGAATTTTTCGCAGTATCTTAAAAGTGTAGTGTACACACATCTGAAATATCTCTTTTGTAAGCTTATTTACTTAAGAATTACCTGATAGATGAAGAGACGTGTTTTTGATGTAGGATAATAAAAATTCCTAATTTGGTCCTACGAGCTGGATTATTTTATCCAAAAAAAAATTTACCAGAAAATGAATACGAAATTCAAAACTAAATCGGAAGGATTCAGGACAAAGAGAAACGCAGATGGTCCGAGCTGCTATAATAAACCGAGAATGATACGCTTGATTCTGTATCCCCAACTCGATTTCTACCTAATTCTAGATTCAAATTCAATTTACCTACCTATTACCCCAAAATCGATAGACTACAAAAGGTGTCCGCAATCGCCTCACATCAGATAAACCATAGAAATTGTAGGGTTTATTCTCAAATAGAACTTCAGTAATACTTTAGGGGTTCGTTTTAGTAGGGGGATTTCTATTTTATTTTATTTTTTTCTATAATTCTGCGCTACCCCACGTGTAGGTGATAAATCTTTTTCTTCTTCTCCTTACCGTTTCTAAAAATTTATTTTATTTTATATTCTACTTTACAGTTGCTTTTGCGGTATATCTACTCGTATTTAGCTATAGAATTGTTGTATCTATTTTCAATCGATTTTCTTTTGATTACTGTCAAGCTTAAGTTCTATACATACTCGTACGTATATTTGTATTCGAAGGATGGAGGATTTAAAATGTCGTTTATACGGATATCTACTTGTATTTTCGTATTTTATTTCTGGCCTTCCAGTTTTTTTTTTTCCCCTTGGAAGAAATAAAGCTAATAATACAATAAAAAACCATGAAAACATAGATACGAGTATATAAATCTATTATGGGTTGGATTTGGATTAAATGAGATTTTAAAGGTTTCCCGATCAAAAATGAATTTAATGCGAGCGTTCAAGAGGGTGTATCTACCCTTTAAGGAAATCAATAAGTTGAAAATTCAATTGTACCAGTTATATTGGAGTTTTTACTATCATCTAAGATATAGTCAATCAGAAGTATCTAGGTGAAGATACAATAGAATGGATAGATAGAATAATATAAAAAACCACTTAAATGGTGGGTAATTTTCGTTTTGCGTTGTACTTGTTCGATATGATGACAGATACGGATTGAGATACACTGACTTTTGTGAACAGACGTAATCCGCAATTGCATTTTATCTGCTTTGCCATGTAGTTGAGGTTAGTTTTCCGGGACAGAGTCAGTTATCTACGAGATGGGGAAGCCGAATAGGAAGTGCATTCACTTTAAAAGAGGAAATACAGATATCAATAGAGTTTGTATTTTCGATCAGGATTGGAATGGATTTTACGAAAAACTTTCGTGAAATGCTCTGGATATTATCACATTTCAAATTTCTTGTTCGATTGGTGGTATGTTGGGGATGAATATGACTTTTCGGATGGCTGCATAGAAATCATTAGTCTTTACTCACTTTTGACACTATTGAACCCTAAATTGAATATTTTTTTTATAGGCCCATGTCACAAGTTCGTTAAATATCCAATCAACAAAGAAAAGTTTTGATCATGAACTACAATTCTGTTGAATCTTTCAGCATTTTCTTTCGAACATTCTCTTAAACTTTATCTTCAAACTCTCTTTTGAATATATACAAGAATCCAACATTGTTGAAATATTTCTTCAAATTTCACAATTTTATTGACTTCCCTATTATTTGTGTATGTTCATTGCCATATCGACACCATGGTGCGAAGACGACTGAACACTCTCTCAGGCAAGCTTAGCCCGTTAGTATAGCAAAATCCCACTTGTTAAATTCCGCTGTCAGTCGAAAAGCACCATTTCACCTGGGCAATAAAAGCTAGTCCACCTGAGTTAAATGATATAAGGATAGCAATATCAAAACCTCAAACCCATCCGATTTAACAAATTAGCATTACGTACGCACTACATATTTCAACAGTTAATGGAAGGAGGATATGAAGAAATGTAACATGTTCTTGATAGCCCATCTACCAAACCTTTAAACGCAGCGTGAGATGATTTCATAGAGAAAATTGGTCGGAGAATAGTATGCCTGAAGAGCGGAACCTCAGTTTGAGTCATCTTCAACTGCTTCACTGCCTCTACAGTTAGTTATCTTAAGATCGTATGAAATCCTTTGCGGCCCGATAGGTCAATAATTGATCAAATGTAGAAACCACGAAATATGTAGAGTAAACTCAAGAAGTGCAGGTTAATATGCATTACCTGTGTATCAGTTTTAAGGTCATATATTGACACGGGATATGCAGGGCCATGGTTTTGTATTCCTGCAAAACTCGCTATTCCACTTAGTTTAGTAGCAATCTATCCGAGACCTTTGATGTCGAAAAAGAGTTCGGACAAGGTGATGCTTTGTCGAGTTATGACCCGTACTGGAAAAGATAGTACGGAACCCTATAATACTTGCCTATGCTGAAGTTATATGATGACAAAATGCAGCGAGCTGTCATTCGTGAGTTTACAAATACAGAAACAGAACTAGCAAATAGGTTAGGATGCGAACGTGCGTACAACGAAGTAGATACTGTTAACAAGAATGGGTGTACAACATAAGCCAATCGGACAGATTGTCACAAAAGGCAGCTATAACTTTGAGGTACAAAGGTAGAGATTTTGCTTACATCAGGCCGCTGCAAGATTTGATATTAGCTCATCAGAAATCAAAAAAAGAGTTCCATAATCTAATCGGTTAATCTTTGGTGTAAAAAGGCAATTGAGTAATAAGGTTAAGGAGACTTTATATAAAATCCCCATCATCTCAGAGCTATTGCTGCAAAGAATCGAAACGGATAGGGATATCCTTGGTCGTTTTGAATGACAGATTCTTCGAGTAATTTTTAGTCCTGTTTGAATTGATTAGCTTCGGACAAAGAGGTATAACAGCGAACTCTACGTTATCTACAGCGACATGTACCTGGCGACAAAAATGCATATAAAGCCTCAGATGGCTAGAGCATCAAGTTGAATAGATATCGACGCGTAGGCCTGAAGAGTTTTCGATACATACTCGAAGGCACAACTCAAAAGAATAAGATTTCGCCTTAGGTGTGCGCCGCACAAGTGAAAGCTCAAAAAGCTTGGAGTCTATTATGGTAAGCTGATTGTTTGTTTTCCTTTCTTTCTTTCTTCCGATCACTATCACGAATCTCTTCTTATCTAACAAGTAACCATTTTCTAAACTTTAGAATCTTTTATTCGGTGGTAGAGCTTCAGCAGGCGAGAAGTCGATCTTAACAGAATATTTCTACCTAGTCGTGCAGATACTTCCTTGGCAAGAATTAAAAGCACTGAACTATATTAAAGGCCTTCTGGAAGTTCACCAATACTTACAAATTTTCCAACTTACTCATCATGAGACTTTCCAATACGTTCAATTTTATTAGGAACAAATAAATGAATACATAAATACTGCTCCAACGTTAGAGCCTTGTGGCAGTCCATCAAAAATCTAAAGTTATGCAAGTCTTCATTTCTTGTTGACTTGGTTGTATAGATAACCTCATTTCCACTTGATTTGGACCAACAGAATCCCTTCCAGCGCTGAGATAGATATGTAATCAACCAAAAATCAAATAAGAAAAAAATTTGCTACCCTAATAACTCTCGTGGAGTTTCCATTTTCTTCCTTTCTCATATGAATTCACTCAACAATCACAATTTCAAATCAGCATAACTCAACCAACTAAATAAAATGTTTTGCCATTCTTACCAAGTTTTCTCTCTATTCCACAGATACTCGCAGTCAAACCAACGACCAGAAAAAAAAAAAAAAACATCTTTTATCCGTCTTTCTAGTGATGGTTATTTACACGGAAAAGCGATGGAAAGACGAAAAGAATGGTTAGAAATATTCCCTAGTCTCATATATTCATTTTATTCGTTACAATATCTCAAAAGATTTTTTTCCTATTTCTTTTACGAATAGAAAAGTATGCGAACGCCAAACAGAGACACATCTCATGGGAGTCCTATATAAATTTCTTGACTTGACTACACACATTTCTACTTGAGTTGAGTGTATCTAGAGGGGATTGTACTTTGAAGGGGGGAGATGGAGAGACAACTGCTTCCTAAATACTTTTAGTCTCGAAATTGGTATGCAGAAAGTCAATGTCGATTCTTTTCTCTTATGATCCTCACAGGAACTTTCTTTTTAATTTTTTTTTTTTGTATTTCAGAATTTTAGTCCTGAAGTATGTATGTGCATACACTCTTATTATAATAAACTTCTTCTAACCTATAGTGAAAGAGATCCTTTATATCCTTGAACAAAACAAAGGAAAGTACAACTAAAAGATTGTACAATACAAAAAAAAATTCGAAAAAATTCTGAATAACTTATTCAAATACTCGTATGATGCCAAGCTACATAGTGATGGTAGTGAGAACAAATAAGGAATAGTTTTTCGTTCAAGAACTGAGGAATATCCTTTTTTCACAGTTATTTCGATGGAATTCCCATCTATTCTTTGGATGAAGGATTCTTCTTTTTCTGTTTCGAGTTTATGCAGTTGGATTGCAATTCGGGTTTGGTGGTTAACATTTTTTATCTAAAAGACGAAGTTTCTTTTTCTAGGGTTTGTTTGAGTACGTATAGATGTATGTATATATTATTTTAAGTTGTTGACATATTGCCAAGTGAATGAATGGGTGTAGAGTGAAGTGGAGGAGATGAATTGAAAATCCTGTTTCTGGATATGTACACATATCTCTTTTTTCGTATTTTTATGTTCTGGAAGAGGAAATGAAAATTTAAACAGAATTTTGGCACTTGAAGTGTGGTCAAGATGTTTTGTTAAGTCATGTGCTCGTTTGAAAGAGATTTGCATAGTTGAAAGTGGTTTGCATATTTAAGTGGCAGTTGAAGTTTCGGTTATTCTGTTTTCTTTGTTTTGGTTAAGCGAATACATGTGTAGGAAGCAATGGTTTGGTCATGAGGGAAATTTTTGCCGGCTACACACACCCTCATGGAAAACTGAATTCAGGTCTAGTCTATTGTATATTTTGAAAATCTGCACTTAATTCATGCGTTACTCTCATGTTTTTTCAAGTTTTTAAGTAAAAGCACTGGTCCTACGACAGACACCGCAGGCATCTCATATTAAGCAGTTTTACAGAAATTTACTGATGAATAGCTGGATATAAATTTAAGCAATAGCATTGGGCATATCGCATCTGTAGATCGCCAAAATGCAGATACATGTATTTGCAAAATTCTAAGAAAAATACGAGATACCAAATGGCTGTTGTTTTAGCCCTGAACTTTTTGATTATTTTGCTATTACCGGCGGAAATAAGTTCAGTTTAGTTTTGCAGAACTTATTAATATATGAAGAGCAGGCTGTATCGTAGTGCCAGAATCAATTAGGAACCTTTAAAATCACCCCTAAGAGTGCTGAAATTGGGAATCGTATATATACATATCGCCAACACTACGAATTTTTACTTTATTTTACTGTCCGAAATTCGTTCCGAATTTTGATATAGGACTATTAAAGGCGCACTGCAAATAAATCTACATCTCATTTGTTACACCAATCTGATCTGTAAATCACTCTTTTTGAATACCACCGAATCACATAACCCAAATCTATATTTACGGACCACTTAATTCACGAACCCTACATATCTCTTATTTTATTTCACTCAACATTTACCTTCCATAAGTTTTCCCACTAACAGATGCATCGTTATCTATGACATTTCCACGTGTGCAACACTATACCAATAACTCAAGTTCAAAAAACCAGGTCGCAGTGTAATCAAATAAATTCTCATATTTTCCAAACAATCAATCATCATAAATAAACGCACGTTTTTCGATCATCAGTAAACAGTCGTGGCTACTACTATCCAATAACCAAACACTGATAAGAGAGCGGGTTTTATTTTCCATCGGTCATTTTCATTTTCATAGCTCCACCATCCTCCTGCTCAATAAAAGGGTTTTTCTTCCTATTTATGTACACAAGTACTATCCGCTCCCCTCGTACAAATATGTAACTCCAGTAAATCAATAAAATAAAAATTTATAAATAATCAACCACATGCAGCCACCCAATGTGCCATCAAAATAAGACAAACAAAAATGTATCTACCGCATGCTCTCTCGAAATTCTCCAACATAATCTAGTTGATCCTGTGTGTTTAATTAAGATTAGGGTCACAGACAAACATAAGTCACATAGATCATCGGTCTAAGGCGGATACTGTCATCTAGGCGGGATAGTACGAGTACTCGTACTCATATCTCATAGTAGGCGCACATTAAAGTCAAAAAAACAAATCCATAGCCATAGCTGAAGTAACCGACGCGTTTTAATTTCAAAATAAATACACACTCGTACCAAATGATTAATGTTTCTTTATTTTCATTTTTGTTTTCATTTTTCATGCACTCATAGTGACACAGTTTTTCCTACAGTCCACTTATCGCCGTTATACATAATGAAAGATATTCATTTAGCTTTAGCCTCGTAGATATTTTTTTTTTATCGCCATTGACTTCCATATATGAATAAAATATAAACAATTCTTAAATGAAAAAAAAAAGAAAATGTTCCATGGATTATACAATTCATAGTTGTCGCCAGCGTTAATGGGATCGATGACACCCGCACAAATTGTATCTATTGTAGTTACATTTGGATTTGTTCACATTTGTATAAAGAATGCAATTGAAATATCATACAACATAAATATGCAGTCAGTCAGATAAATAAATTCTCATTTGGAAACGTTAGATACACACTTCTGTTCTAGCTGATAAACAAACTACGAATTACCTGTCCATGATGGATGTTATAAGAGAGTCTTATGAGTCTTGAGTCCATACGCAATTGGAATATCTCATTGAATAAATATCCCAAAGAGAATACTTAGATATAAAGTACTGGGTAAACATGATCTAAATACCAAAAGACACGAAGTTTGTTAGGTAATGAAAAAAAGAAAAAATTATCATAATTCAAACAAGGCCTCTGTGTTAGCCCTTATGGAAAAGGTGGGTAATATTAAGATAAACAAGTGATCGACGAAAATCTATATCTGATGGATTTACAGCCTTATGGGTAGTTTATTTATTTTTTTTTTCTTTTTGAACTGTACGAGAACGTAGAAGCAGGGTTGTAAAAAAAATCAAGAAGAAACAGAAGTTGTTTGGATAATGATTTGGAATAGAAGGGGAATTGATAAATGTTATTCAGTTTCATCAAGTGACAGTTCCATAAAAAAAATGTGGGATGCCAGAAGGTGGGTTATTTGGAGCCACACTTTTGAGCTGTTACTTTAATTGTTTTGGGTTAAAGTCGACGACGCAAGCGTGTAAGTTATTAGCAGATGAATGACATGATACATACGGGCTTGGGTTGATTGCATGATAATTCAGTGAGACTATTTTTTACCGGCCGCCCATACTGCTGGGATTTGCTCGCAAAGATTCCTAGACTTTCTATCTTCCTCTTTGTACGATCACTTGACGAGTTCAGTAAAAACCTGTATTTGTACAGAAATTTGGAGTTCAAGCTCCCAGATATCGGACCATACGATGAGAGTTCATGTGTGCACATATAAGTATATATAATCTTAACATGCAAATATTTCTAGCAAAAGACGTGTACCTACCTAGTTCTTTTTATTTAAACAAAAAAAAATTAAATAAATTTTCAGCTTAACACAAGTTTTGAAATGAAACTGAGCTCTCTATCGGGACGACCGACGTGAATAATAGAATATCTATAACGACTCCTACCGATCCCTTCCACTCTACTTAATGTGATACTCAGTTTCACAACCAGAAAACATGCGAAATGTAAATCGTTTTATGCAGATACAATTACGGACTACCTAACACTGATTTTTCTACCAACTGTTCCTTCACGATACGGCACATCCCTCTCCATTTCAATTTACATTTTGCATAAAGAAGACCCTAAGGGTGTGAAATATTTCACCATATGCAATAGTCATAATGATTTGGGTTGTGCCTACGGTTACACCCCTAAAATGGGATATGACATTTAAAAAAGAAAAATAAAAACCTAACACTTGGTGTAATGAATAATGCAACCGAAAGTGATTAAGGAACCTTTGTGTATGCGTTTTTGGTACATAATTGAGTTTGATTTCTGACGCTGACAGTTATGAAAAATTTAATATTTCTTCAGCTGTTGCATTATATACATATATGTGTATATGTGACTCCAAATTTAATTGGAAGTCTTATAAAGTCTGCTTAACCGCAATAGTTTTTGCAAAGAAATAAAACTACTATTATATACTTCAAATGTTATAAATTCAAAATTTATTCGTATTTTTCGACAAGCGACTAAATAGCTTCACTCTGAAACTTTGAATGCTCAGCCGTCCTTTATCCTGGCCAATCTTTCTTCTAGTTCATTCCCAGAGTATATTTTTGTCGGAGTCCACAGGGACTTAATTTCAACAATATGTATTTTATTCACAATAAACATGCAGCTAATTTTAAATAATTACTTTGAGAATCTACAAATTTCATAAAAATATACATCAATTATAAACAAGTTTGAAAGAACAATTATCGAAATTCCATGACGCACCCCAAGATTCTATTCTAAGGCCTATTCTCTTGAATTAATTTTATTTGTAGTACTTACCGGCATTGCTTCACACATATCACTATCCCAATTTTGTGCTGCTTTCATTGCCATTTCTTCTTCATTACAATTTGTATTAATTAAACCATAATCCGAAAACGATGGTGGTCTTGGCGGTGGTGGTATCATAAATTTTGGTGGGGGTCCCGGACCACCGCACTCATCACATTCAATATTATCTTCGTACATTTCCCACATTTAAATTTAAAGAAATTTTTACTTTTTTTTTATTTCCTTATTTTTTTATATATGTATATAACTATAGCTCGTCCTTTTTTATTGTAAGAAAAAAAAAATGTATTTAAAAAAAATTAAAAAAAAAAAATATTGTCGCGGCGAAAATACGAAATCGACAGAATTATTTAAAAATTATAAAAATAAAAATATGTGATAAAAGAAAAAGTTTAAAAAAGAGAATATTTCGTGTCAAATTCGAGACATTGTTTTGTTGGTAGTTTACTAGTTGTGGAGCTTAGGAAATCTTTCTTATCCTAACCGATGATCTGTTGGTGTTAAGGCGGAATTTTATCTGAAAAGAAAAATAAAACAAGTTCAAATTATTTCAAGTCAAACAGGTTTTAATAAAAAATCAACTCTAGGCCTGTACTTTTCTAACAAACTTAATTTTGATTGTAAAAATTCTAAGACACCATATGGCTCGTATTCCATAGTTTATTTCTTCTAAATTTTAATTAAAAATCTTTTGAACTACTAATAAGTTTTGTGACATCTGACACGACACGAGCAGTTTTGGAAAATAACCATAGAAACCAAGGAAGTCCTTAGCAGATGTCACACTTACATATGTATATGCATTCTTTTCAACTAACCTCACACACTCAGCACCTACAAACATAGATGTGTATATTTAAAAAAAAAATGAGAGGAAAAAAATCTTTAATAGTTATATTCTCTAGCATGCACACATTTGCTGACAATCTCCACAAAGTGTGGCCAAAGTAATTATCTCAAAATTTAAATTCCTGTCACGTTTACATTCTGTTCTCCTTCATCGCATGTTCTATTCTTTCCTCTCTCTACTCTCCGGGACATTGTTACCAAAACAAAAGGACATTAGTGATTATCAACGGATGACACAGACAAAAAAAAAAAAACCGCTTCAAAAACTGGCGCATGCTTATTTCTCAGGTGATGAGGATGAGGGACTTCGTATTCTGCCATCGACAAAATACAATTTCTTCTTTCCATTCGAATATAAAAGAATTATTGAAAATGAAATTTCCATTTCAAGGATACTACAATCAAAGCGAAACAATGCAATGCCATTTCGAATATTCATGGCACTGTGAAAACTGTACACAAAAAAAAAGTATCATATCCATATGTACGAGTTGTGTCTCCTCGTATATTCAATTCACCCCCCTTGAGGATTTACCATTGCCTGCTGCGTTGTTTCTTACTTAAAAATTTTTGTAGATAGTTTTATTCACCCTCCTATTTCAGTTGCTGTTATAGTCAATTTTGTGATTGCATTTTTCGGGATATAAAAATGCATAACATACGGTCGAGCGGTAATAATCGAAAAGTCATGTCGTTTTTTTGACTTCTGTTGTAGTAGATACAAGAGGTTTGACCTTTTCTGGAATTGGCATATGGTTCGCACTCAAATGGAACATTAGATAATCAAAATCATAAATTTAGCACTATTTGACAGCTTGTAGATATGTACATCATATGTAAGTTATCAATTTTTATAAATTAATGCCGGTGCCCCACAAGGTTCCACTCTAGGACCTGAACTCTTTTTTTTTCGTTTTCTTATTATCATTTTTTGAGTCTTTTAAGCAGTTACTCGTATTAAACACCCGCATTTTCCACTACTATTCGGGGTTTGCTTTTCATCCTAATTCAACCGTCTAATTGCGATGGTAATTAAAATCATTCCATCTTTTAAGTGTACATACATACCTTTCGGTATCTCTCTTAGTTAATTTAAATCCTCCCTGTTTCTGCTTAAATTAGCTTCCTTCTTCCTCCCAAAACTTGAATTGTAAAAGAGTACTCGTAGTATCCGTATCTTATTCCTGATTTTACTACCTACTATGTTCGCTGCCATGTTCCATGTGATTTGTTTGAGTTGTCGAAATTTTTTTTTTCTTCCGTTTTTCTCATTCCATTCGGTTTTCAATTTAATGAATCCTAATCGTATCTATTCAATCGGTAGAATTTATCTTTTAGATACTCGTATTGCTACCTTTTTTTTTAATCGGATTTGGAGCAGCATACCACCGATGTTAAGGGGTCTACGAAGGGAGAGAAGTTAGTCTTGGATAGAGATTTGTGAATTGACATTTCTCGCGACGTGATGTCAATGTTTCTTTTGGTATCTGAATCTATGAATTGAAGTTAATTGACTGTTTCAGTGAAACCTAAGCTTGAAAACGATAATTCAATCGATGACAATTCATTTTCCAAACGATTTTTAACGTTTGCTTGGTAATTTGATGGTGGAGATACACTTTGAGGTATGTGTGGTACAATAGTAGTTTTTCAAGAAATTTTCCATTGGTTGCCAACTTTCTCAATTTTCTAAAAAAAAAATTCACTCGAATTGTAAGACTTTTGTCAAAGGTCAAGATTTTGATTCACCATTAAGATTTACGATATTATCTTTTGCGTCATTTCTTATCTGTAATATATGTCTGACACATTGAGCAGCCAACAGAATGTGGTCTGTGTGGATGTAAGACCAGTTTTAAAGAAGAGAAATTATTGCTGATCTGTGTAAAAGTGTGTTTCCATGTGAGCCCATTAAGTATGCTCTAGACAGATATCTCAATAACAAGCATCGGATGATACCATCGATAGAGGCATACCTCGATATCAGATCATCTTCAATGGATAGATGGAGTGCCACATGGGTAGATAATGGGACCTGCGTTTGTAATATTAAGGGAAAATATTTTAGACTGTATAATGGAACTGGAAAATTGCACGTGAGGAAACAAATACTGAAATTCAACAGAATTCAGTTCCATTTTCGAATGTACTGGCGTCTTACCATTGAATCAAAAAGAAGCCATTTCATCCTCACAGTCTTTTTAAGAAAGAACATTCAAAACTATTTTCAACGGCTTGCTGTGGTTAATTTTTCTCGATTAAAATAATACTGATAGTATATTTTTAAAGTCTTAAAGCCACAAGTATCTTTACACTAAATTTGAATGTGGCTTGCTCTGTAAGAATATCTTCTCAAAACAAATCAATACTCATAGTCTTTGCCGGCTTATCAATATTCGCATAGCAAGCTCATCTAACAAAATGAAGGCGAACAATTTTCTACTTCAGTTGCCCTTTGTGAATGATAATTCCAATCACATCCTCTGTAAAAAGAAAAGAAAAACTCAAGCCAAACATCACGAAGACCTGATTCTCCGGTCTTCTTTGAATAAAGAGGATAGAAAAAAAAAATTATACAAATCAAATCTTTACGTTATCATAGATACTATTCGTGAATTCAATGTCTTTATTAAGTTTATCAGTAGGTACCTACAAAGTCCCGAATATACACATGTATAATACAGTCAATTTTACCTTTGTATCTCTGCAACAGTATCTGGGTGTGTAAGTGGTTTAGTGAGCGCGTGTTAAGACGAATGGATTTGAATTGAATTGGATAGATAGATTGTATCATTTGGATTGCTGAAGATACTTTTAAGAAGAAGACAGTTTTTTGTTTGGAATATCTCAAGGGATTCCCTTTCTTTGTATATCTTATGTAAGAATATCAGTATCTTTTTATCTTACGTTTATTCTACATTTCTATTTTCATTTTCCTTTACAGTGGTGTACTCTTTGAGGTGATTTTTTTATCACAATGTCAAATCATCGGGCTTTGTTTAGTTGACTGCACAGAGCACACCGGGAACGAAGAATCTATACATACACTTTGGACGAACCTGCATAGAAGGAAATTTTTTTAGAGTCACGAAGTACCTCATTCAATTGATTATTTGCGGGATTGATATTGAAAAGACAAATTCGTTGTTTGACTGGAATTATCGTACCATGATTAATCAGAAGCCAATTGGAGTGTTTTTTTTTTTCTGGTTTTCACCTTTGGATTCGTGTTTGTGGGTGGTTTCTAAGTGGTAAGAGATAGCAGGTAATTAGCTTAAAAGAACTCGTATTCACAAGTATCTGCACCTGATAAAAAGAAAGAAACAAAAAAATAGAATTGAAATTATAATCACTTAAGTGACAGTGGAAACATTTGGTTTCCATTAAGGTAAACAATAGGGAAGGTCAAACAATTTGTTTCTGAGCAAAGAAGCCCAGAGGGTAGGTTGTTTTTATACTCAAATTAACAAAAAATGCTTTTAACATCTATGTATTCTAGTTCGTAGTTATCTTTAGGAAATTTTCTTACACAACATCAAGGTCAGCACAATCCCTTAGGGTAATCTAAATTACTACAAAAGCGAGTATTTTGAAAGAAATGTAAAGGTATAGATAGATTCGTCTAATCTTTCCTATCAGAAACAAGAAATCTTTTCGACTTCTCAAGGTTAAACAAAAACTAAATAGATTCATGCTCCTTCTGTAAAGATCGTTTGGTATTTGAACCATTCAATTTCAATAGAAACTTCATAGTACACTCCATATCCTTTCGATTTAACTTAATCTTTAGATTGTGTAGAGCATTTGTTCTGTACTTTTTGGGTGTAAAGAAAGCAAAATTGTAACGGATTTTCTTTTGAGCTATCACATGGCAATTTATTTTGTCAACATATGCATATACTCGTACATACATATATGTACATTAATATGTATTTTTTCATGAAAGCAATATCATGTTTCCCATCCATAGAAAATTGTGATTAAAGACAAAATCAGTATCTCAGTCTGTTTATATCCCTTTATCGTATGTTACAAGTAAAATGTCCTTTTTCATTAAATTGTCCATTGCCAATTTGACCCCAATCTACAAAGTTGGATACATATGGTATGTTTACTTTTAATTAATTTCCAACGACAACGAAAAGGAATATTTGTTTAATTCATAAATGAAAGCCAAACATTATATTAATTAATAAAGAGCCATAAGAGAGAGAGAGCGAAAAAGGAAGTATTAAGGATACTACTACACTACACTACAATAATGATTTTCAGAATGCGAATGCAGAAGGACTCTTTTCAAGGGTAATGTGTAGGTTAAACAGAATATTTATATGTGAATCAGATGGAATCGTTGGTTTAGGAAATTGATGGTGTGCCATAATGAAGGCATCTGGCGCCTTTACTGATTATTAATTATTTTAGGAAAACTGAGATTTTGAATATTTTAAATAGTATTGATGGCTCTTTATTATCGAATTTTGATTTATGAATTATTGAATTCAGATCTTTCGCCAATAGGATACACAAAATAAGAAATTCAAACAGAACGGTCTTGAAAGCTCACACACTAGGAGTGGCGGGAGAAAATTCTAACCAGTACTTGCTGTCCAGTTTTGCTGCCACGACTCGTGAACCTAGTGCTCATTTAAGAGGTGTTCACCTTGTCCTGGTCCTTTCTAGGCCTGGTCACTTGTAAAGAAAATGGGTAATCACATTCACATTTTCGCAACTGCGACAGATGGTACTATAAGTTATACCTAGCAGTGGCTTGCTGTTATGGATATTACTCTGCCAATATCTCATCTTGAAAAGCTTACAACTGGGCCACATTTTTGTTAGTAAAGGGTTTTCCAATAGGGACTTGACAACTTTGAATTTAATTTGTTAACGCACTCTTTCACTAATCATCAAACTGTCACTGTCAATTTATTCAGTAAACTCAACATTTTCATCATGGTAAAGTACACGAACGAGCAACGTCTGCAAATTATAAAAATTTTTTACCAAAATTCGGAGTCGGTGACTGCAACTTTAAGAGCGTTAACTCCAGTTTTCGTAATTCTCGCCCTAGTAGGACAGGCAATAACAAGTTTAGTGCAAAAATTTGAGTCTACATCGCTGCATCGCTCAGACCACATTATGGCGTATTTTGCGTAAGGAGCTTGGTTTACACCCATACAAGATCAAGCTGACTCAAGAATTGAAGCCGATGGACCATTTGAAGCGGCGTACGTTCCAGATTGGGTTCTGGAGAAGATGCGCCAAGATGATGAATTTCATCGCAAAATCATCTTCAGTGACGAAGCTCATTTTTGGCTCAATGGGTTCGTCAATAAGCAAAATATGCATTATTGGTTGGGTGAAAATCCACATATGCTTCATGAATCACCACTTCATCCACAAAAAATAACAGTTTGGTGCGGTTTGCATGCCGGCGGCGTTATTGGGACATATTTTTTCGTCGACGATAACGATCGTCACGTTACTGTGAATGGTCAGCGTTATCGCACCGATTATTTTTGGCCCGAATTGGAAGATATGGACTTGGACGACATGTGGTTTCAACAGGATGATGCCACAAGCCACACAGCACACGCTACAATCGATTTATTGAAGAATAAGTATGGTGAGCGTGTTATCCCAAAAAATGGGCCAGTCGATTGGCCGCCTCGTTCGTGCGATTTAACGCCGCTTGACTATTTTCTGTGGGGCTACGTTAAGTCATTGGTTTATGCCAACACGCCGACAACGTTGGGAGAGCTCAGAGCCAACATTGAACGCGAAATGGCGGAAGTTTCAGCCGAAATGTGCGGCCGAGTCGTTGAAAATTGAGTCCAACGAATCGACCGCTGCAAACGTGCCCGCGGTGGCCATATGAACGAAGTCGAGTTCCATTCATAAATGTGTTGATTGTACTTCAAGCCGATTATAAAGTTTTTGAAATATCTCAAATGGTTTGCGTTCTATTTAAAAAAAAAAGTTGTCAAGTCCTTATTGGAAAACCCTATACCAAGCTGTGGCTTGCTGTGATGGATATTACTCTGCCAATATCTCATCTTGAAAGGCTTACAACTGGGCCACATTTTTGTTAGTATATCCCAGTTTTGGTTTTCCACCGTGAGGTAATGTTGGTATATGTCGCCCTTGACTTTTCTTTTAGTTAGTCGTCAAGGGCTGACCCCCGTCTGGCTGGTTTCATCTGAAATTTCGTTGACTTCAATGTCATCGAACGCAGACGATGGTAGCCCTTGATTGGAATCCAAGAAGATTAAGTAAGGATTAACATTGACTACTAGTTTTGAAGACATAGTTACTGAATTGCAGCATGGCTATCAGTGAAAATAGCAGTGTTTCTGGTATGTAGTAGCAAGCTTCTCAGTAAAAGGCAAACCTGTCTAATAGTGAACAACTCTGACTGGCATAGTCTGGTAAATGAAAAGACATCGGGAACTCGCAATTTCTTTGATGCCTACGCTGATACATCACTTCATTTATGAGCCTTCAGTAAAGATTGATAACTGGTAGTCTTTAATTTTTTCATTCCTACTCGTATGTAGTTGGGAATTTTTCTGAGATTTTTCGAATGATGGTGTGATGTAGTCAGCGGGAGAAGTCATTAATTCGCTTGGTTGTGTCTCAAACTCAAAAGCTGGTCATTAGACTGAGTTAAGGCTGTCCACCAAGCACTATTCCTGCGTAGGTAACAATCAGACGCACTTCGCCTGTGTACAAGCATACGAGTATGTGTCATTTTTGGCTGAAGACCTATTATTTGCCGGTGTTGTTATTATAGGCATAACAACAGACCGCTGTTCAATATTTACCACAGTCGATATATTTTTTGATAGGGCATACATGTATGATACGCATAGGTATTTATAAGTGAGTATGGAATCCAAATAGTCCATAAAAATCCCGCTCAACCTCGTAAATACATATATTACTCAAATGGATTATGTATCGCTGGAACACCATGCAATATTAGGTTCGAACTACAATTTCTTCAGTCATTGTAACTTATGGTACCTGATCTAAATTTCCCAATGAGCCGAATTTATCCCTTTCAGGAATTAAAGTATATGAAATGCAATATAAGTAATTTGCCAAATAACCTACGTACTTATAAGAACGATGACAATAAAAGTTGTATCATTCTTGATTGGCAACCTTAGTAACATGCCACAGGATGGAAATGTTGGGCCTGTATTTTTATTTATTTTTTTAAATCATTTTGTTGAGTTTAGATGAGAGGTTAAATGAAGTAAAGGAAATCCTTAAAATATATTTCAAGAAAATATTTAACAGCAGGGCTGTCCTAGATTTATTACCAAATCGTCGGATTTTATGAATTTAGTTTAATTCTCGATGAAATTAATTTGAAGAATAGAAATACTTAAATATAAATCTTTTGGAACTATTACATAATAATTTTAGTGGATTACCACAGGAGAGGAATTTCGGACCTATACTCTTATTGATAATTGCTTTGAAAAAATTGCAGTTTTGTATATTTTTAGAAAAACAATTAGTTCATATTCTTTCCTGTGACTCTCTCGTATTTTTAAAATTAACGGTGATTAGATATTCCATACATACATATATGCTGTACAAATTAATTTCAAATTTTCACAAAAACCATTTGAACCATATTAAATGACGACTATGGGCAACATCCTGACATCCAATTATGCACTTTTTATCGCACACTCATCCTCATTTTCTTGCATGCTATTAAAAATTCATATCTAACCCCTTGTGTTGATGATATTTTACCGTAACATACTACCTATTTAGAGGAATAACTAGATATACGAGCATGTATGTGAAGAGGATAGAAGTCCTCTTAATCCTCACGTTTATTGTCCATTTTTAGTTAAGTCCTCTTTGTTTTGGCTCATATCCAACTAGGTGGAGTGACGTACAATTTTTGAAAAAAAAAAGGAAAAAAATGAAAATAAATTATTTATCCCATAAAGTGCATATCCTTCCTTCTACATACAATGTCCATGTATCAAAACACGTACACGACAAGTGAGGATAATGGGAAAATTTAGGACACACTGTTGAAAATTAATGAATTGAAGAGACTGAGATAGGGTCAAATCTGGGTGAAAGGAAAGTTCATATACATATGTACATACATACATATGTATGTTCGTGTATATGAGAGATACAAGCAATTTTGAAAAATTGCTGTAATCCCTTTAGGTACCTACTTTAGGATTCCGCACAGATGCATAAATTTTATGGCAAAAAAGGAAACCAAGTCACTACATTAAATGAATCCTCAGATTTAATATTTACATCAATAATTTTCTTTTATTCTCTATCACTATCGGTATCTTTCTCACTTCTGATATGGGAAGTGTCATTCATGGGATATCTTTCGTCAATGTCATGTCGTGACATTTTAGTTATATTTTTTTTTTCTATATGTTTACATTTTCTACACACTTTGACTCGATTCAAAGTCAGTGACAAAATTACCATTCGACATTCCAAAGTGTGTTTCCTTCTTTCAGTGGTCCTTGCCAAGAGTTGATAAGGTTGCGTAGAGTATCTAAGAAAATCCCTTGCCGAACAAAAAGAGGAAACCAGAAGTGAAGACGACTTTCTCTTTTTGTCGGGATTTAAGGGACACAACTTTTATTAAAAAGAAAAAAAAATGTTACTAAAACTTTCTTTCAGGTAAAAAGTTACATTGAAGAATTTCTTCTTCCTACAAGAAAATTCTAACTTTTCCATGGTACGAATAACTATCCCTCTTTTCCTTCCCCTAGGCTGGGTATAAAATTAGTCTGAAGAAATTTCTTTCAGTTTTATTTTTTGCCCATATTCTGCCGCTAGATCCTTATGAATAGACGGCCTTAACAGTGAATTATAAGCAGAGAATGGGAAGTAGAAAAAGAGGTAAAAAAAGCAAGCTCAGTCCAAAAAGTTCTGCATAATCCTTAAGTAATCACCACAAAAGTCGCAGTTGGATTATATTATAGTTCTGGTGCAAAAAAGGTTCTGATTAAAAATACTCGTTGTAGCTCTCCACTGTCCCCTCTAACCTATTTGGTTTTTGTTTATTTTTCAAAACCTTGTGTGGAGATAGCGAGTGTAGCCATAATCGTAGCACAACAAAACATCAATCTGTCATCATCTTTCACAGAACAGATACGACTAAAAAAAATAACAAAAAAATTCTTACTAAATCACTGATAAGAGGAAGAAGATACTTTGTATCTTTTTCATATTATGACACTGACACTAAAGAATGAGACAAAAAACTTTTGTGACATTTTTTCCACTTTCTTTTCATCACTTTCTCTATTTAACTAGAAAACACGACAAGAGATTCTTCAAAGGGTAAAAAAAATGTAGATCGAAGAAAACTTTAAAATATCCTTATCCAGGATAATCTTGATATATACACGAAAAACTTTCAACACTACTTTCCAACTGAAAACAAAAAAATAAAAATAAAAGAACAAAATTTATTTAAAAACAAAAGCTCTATAAGAAAAAATTATATAAACAAAAAAGAATCTCCGAGTTAAATGCAAAATTGTCCATCACCCATTTTCCCTCAACGAAGGCGAATAAAAATTAAAAAGGATGAAAGGAAATTATGGAGCAAAGAAGGGAAGTTAAATAAAAAAAAAATGTTTCCTTCAGAATAGTGGCTGAAACTAATTTTCGCGCTGGAACGTTGTTCAGGATAACTCGTCCATTTAAGATTCTTTTTTTTTTTTGTTATTTAATTTTCCTTGTCCATTCTCTTTTTGGTTCCAGTTTTTTTTCCCCCTTTCATTTTGCATGATTTTAACGAGGTGCACCACAAAATACAGTGCCAAAAATAAAAGAAGAAAAAGTCCAGAAATGGAACAAAAAAAAAGGATAAATGCATTAAAGTGAAGTGGTAGAGTGTAAAAGAATGTGTTAGAGATCTAACCACCTCGTTTCTTATAAATTCTTTTTTAAGTTTTCAATTTTTTTTTTCACTACACTTTTCACTTTTAATTTGTTCTCTGTTGAATATGAATTGCAGGAACGATGCTAAAAGGGTAAGACTACGTAATTAGTTGGCTAACTTTAAGGATTTATTTTTTTTTTTATTTCTTTAGTTGTTCCTTTGTAGAATTTTTTGGGAGAACTCTTAGTAGTTTTTAAGGTAAATTTAAATGGGTTTTTAAGTGGGTCAACGTATGGAGATGGAATGAAAGGACTTTGGTTGGTGGTTCTGCTAGGTTTTTTTCTAAAAGCGCCTTTTTTTGCGCATAGAAATTGCCTTAACATAAAAAAACTTATCTACTTAAATTCTGTTGTAGGTATTCGTATCTATTTCCACAAGACATTCAAAACTTTACTCCAATTGTAGGAGAAAATCAATACAAGACATCTTACAAATTCCATGTGTATCGACTGGGACACACCTTTTACCCTTCGACGTATCTAAAAATAAATCTTCCTATTCAAGCTACCCTTGACATTTAAGGTGGGTGCACTTAAGTCTTTAAATAAATTTAAAATTCAATTTAAATGGAAGAAGATTTTTATTTTAATTTTTTCCTTTTGAAAAATTGATTTTTCAATAGCTCAATTTAAATTCATTTAAAATTCTTACTGTACAGCTGTTGATAGGGATCTCCCCTGTTTATTTGATTTCAAAATCATATAACCGCTCAATTCGTTTAAAACTTAAGTGTTTGTGCAATTAAAAATGTAAGAAATGTTACAATAGAATGAGAATGGTAACTCAAGGATATCGATTTAATGTTGCTTTGTATTGAGGGGATACGAAGAAATTGTATGACCATAGAAAGGACGTAACATTCCTTCCATAGACTTCCTTCGCCAGGTAGAAACGGATGTTGTGTGAAAGTAAGAAGGAAATGTTTTTTTCTTTTCTTTTTTGGAGTCGACTGTCTTGTGGGAATGTTCTTATTGTCTTCCGTTGAAGAGAGGATGAAATTTATTGCAATTTTTAAATCGAAGTGTGAAGGCAAGCTTGTTAAATAGGTTAACATGATGATTAATTGTAAGTGAGAGTCTTTAAACTATGTACTCGTAAGTCTCGGTATTGATATTGAGGAACATTTCTTCAAGTGGAAGTAATTGTATTAGGTGGAACAGTTCCTTCGAAGTCTTTTAAATTGTAGTTTGAAATAATCCATGCGAGATATATTGTCAAACTATGTCATTTAATGTATCCCATCTGGCAGTTGTTAACAGGGCTTGGATTAGACATCACTTTTCGCTACAACTTTCTAATAACCAGATTGACTTTTCTGTCATATCTCCACTACAACAGCATGACATTCGAACTGTCATGTCCCTTCAGATCACCAATAATTGTAATATTGCCAAATCGACAGTGTATCTGTATCTGAAGTTGACATTCATAGCATTTATGATTTAAATTGAATCAAAGGGTTAATAAGTAATACAGTAGCACACATTCAGACATATGTATGTAAGGCAAACAAGTCTAAAGATTGAGTCTCCATATAAGTTGCAATCAAAATAAATGTCACATCAAACTAATCACTCATGAAACTGTTTACATATATTTGCTTATGAATGGAGACCTTTAAAGACTTCACATAAATTTGAATGATTTTTGGGGTTTGGATTCGTTTTTGGGAGTACATACATATGTATCTTTACACTTGTAGCTTTACAAATCGATATTTAAATTTATAGGTTCGTTTAAATGCTTTTTGATTCAAATTACCATGCCGATCGAAGAGTTGATTTGAAATAAAACATCTTAAATGGAGAGGCTTTTGTGCCAGAATTGACAATGTTGATCGATTCCATTTATTATATCGATAGAGTAAAAACTGGTAGTTCACACTCCTCAAATTCTTTCGAATAAGGTTTTGCACCATTAAAATATTTTCCGGTTAGAACAAATACGGCAGAACGATTGCCATACATCTATTTGAGTCAAGATTAAGATGGAAACAAGATTACAAAATTGTGAAGAGATTGATATGGGAACTGGTTTACAGAGCAGATGAGACTCTACATTTTAAGAAATAGTTTGGACACTGCTTTCCTACTTTTGAAATGTGGGATTTCTCCATAAGCTCTTAGAGAGTAATCGGTGATAAGCTAAACTTTACAGAATAGTAGATCTTTAACATTTGATGGAGGTATGTGAGACTCTAACTCATATGATGCCAGATACTTAGTTCTAAGCGCAGACATACTTATTTATTTACGATAAGCTCGAAAGCACGATTGCACCTTTATTAGGAAGTACTTCACAAGCAGTAGATACTCGTATGAATCTTCCTTCCTAATTTTCGAATGTACTGTCTGAGAGGTAAATGCTGAAATAAGTTTTTAAAATTATCCCACCACAAGGTTGGATCTGCAACATTTGTATTAAATAATTCACTTTGTTCGTTCTAAGGTAAGCCAGAATCTCGAGGAGTGTTTTGAGTGAAATTGTTCAGATGCAATCTAGAAAATCGGGCGAAAGATAATTGCAGAAATTTATGTAAATCATGGCACCAATTATGTACTTTATATTACTCATAATAAAGACATTTATTTCATAAATGGCTTAGTACGAATGAATTTTTGGAAATATTTCGTTTTGATTGAATTCGACACAAATTGCGAAAGATATGATAGTTTGTTCAAAGTTAACTCAAAATGGTTTGAGTATGTTGTTAGGTATTAAAAGTGAGCAAACAGGTTCGTGATGATTAAAGAAAAAGATACTATGCGTGGGAATCGAAGCCAAACGAAATGGTACGCTATGAGCAACCAATTGGTTAAAAAGAAAAGGTGTCAAATGCATAAACCGTATCTTAAACATGCATCCGTTTACATTTTCTCTCCAAAAAAAAGATTTTTTTTTTGTCTGAAGATGTACAACACTCAACTACCATGACTTCAATTAGCATCCCAAAGAGATTACTCAAAATGCATCCGAAAATCCCCATCAACCATGCAACTGTTTCAGAGTTCAGTTTTGTTTCTGTCAATGATTCAGAAAAAGGAGCCGATAACGAAAGGAGAAATAACCACATAGGAGTACGAGTACGAGTATTGGCTGGGTGATTAACAACTATAAATCATTCTTCGTTTCGAAGAAGGTCTACCCGATTTTTCATCTTCCAGAGATAAAAGATCTCCACCAACTTTTGGGTTATTAACTATTTATCTTCCTTACGTTTAACATCTCATTTATTTTATGCTTTCGATGCGGAACACTTTTTGTTTTTACATATTCGTATTTTGCCCTTTATCTTATATGAGAATGTGTTAAACATTTATGTGTGTGTGTGTGTGTTTTTTTTTTTTTTTGTTACAACAAAAGCACACTCATAATCTGCCATCATCACCATCGTTTAACAAGTGAAAAACGCGGTTAAAAGAGTCGAATGTAAGCGTTTTGTTTAACTAAGATACATGTTGTCTGATGAATGTACTGCCTGTAGTTTGTAGATAATTATGAACTTAAAAAGATAATAAAACCGAAACGAACAAGATGATGATGAATAGCGGCAGCGGCTTATTCCTTGACTTCACCCCGTTTTTCCTCTTGACATTTAATATGTTAAGTAAATTTACAAATAAAACACACAACTTGAAGACGAAACGGGGATGGAAATACCAACCGAAAGATACGAGTTAAGACCGAGTTGAGGCCGCGTTCTTTTCCAATTTTTATCTGAAAGTTTGCTCTGCAATCTTCATAGTGTCTGTGGACACGCACTTTGTGTATCTTCCCAACAGATACTCTCAGTATCACATTATAGGTTGAAGTGTAGGCTTTTTTTTTTTTTTTTGGGTTAAGCATATATACACATGCTGAGAGTGAGTATGTTTGCACATTGTTTTAGCCTTAATGATGAATGTTTAAGGAGTGATTATAGTTTATATACCGAGAGTATGGGAGAGGTACCCAGTTTAAATATTCATTATAAACGCCAAGAAGATATACGAGTATGTACCCGTATTCTGACTGTCGTGGATTGTGGATTGATTATACGAATACGAGTACGAGTACGAGTACACTAGAATCAAAGAGCAAAAGATTATATGAATATTTGATGGCGAATGCGGATAGTAATGAATTCGTTTTGTACTCACATTAATTATCCATGAACCGGTAAAGTTGTGCGGAAATAATTTTAATCCATTTGCATAGAAAAGGGACTGTTAACACTATAGATATCTTTAATACACAAAACTTTAGAGATCACTTCAAACGCAGATAATAAATGGGTGGGGGGATGTGATTTTTTTTTTTTGGAAAAACTTCACTACACTTCATTCACAAGTACCATAGATACTTTCTCATGCACTTGGATAATATATTTATTTTTCTTTTTGAAATTTTTCACTAAAATCCAAATTTTCTTATAGCAATCACGATACCGAGACTTTTTTGAATTCAACTCGCCACTGTATCTCAGAACTTCGATGTTGAGGAAAGGACAAGATCTTTTTTTTCTTTTAATTTTTTTGTGAGAGATTGAATTTCAATCCGACGTCAATTACCAACATACAGACATCTTACTTCGGCGACTTTCAGTCAGATACTGTTCGTTGTGTTCCCAGGGAGAAGGTATCTCTAGAAAATCGACAGACCAAATCCGGTGCGGGCTTGGTGTGTGTGAAATGTGATGTATCTATGTGGGATTGAATTGTGAATGTATTGAAAATGTACCTTGCAACATTTATGATGTTTGTATCCGGCGGATTTTCTGTGCGTTTCAAGTTCGAGTTTGTTTTGTTTTGTAGTGAAAATTGCAGGTAGATGTTGTTGGTGTTGAGGACGATTTTTTTAATAGAGTTCAAACACTATTAAAGAATGTATTTTGTGTTTTCTTTTATTTTTGAAAAATTGTTGGGAGTTTATTTGAGATATTGCATGTTGCTAGGATTCATGCGCTAAGCAACATTTCGTGTATATCGTGTACCTGCGCTGTGGATGGATGGAAACGCCGGTTTTATTTAATTTTGAAGAGAGGACCAACAATGAAATTTTATCTTTGAATTTTAGAAGAATTTTCTGAGAGTTTTTTTTGATGGATTTTTGACGTGCAAGAGTAATTAGATTTAGGTTAAGGTTTTGTTTGGGAAGACTTAAGACATATTTGGATTATAGCAATTTGATGGTCTTAAATTTCAGCTACATTGGGCTGATGTTGATTAGAATCGAAATATATAGGGACAGGATTAGTGCAAACTACAATAATTGCAAAATTTTCATTCCAGATATGGACTCAAGAAGGAGAATAGGCGACTGTTCCTAATTGTGAAATATTTTCGAAGAATTTCTATGAGGAAAAACTCGAAGCGTCAAAGAAAAAGGTTGAATCATCGCACCACCAGAAATTGTGAGCAAACCAATGAATTTATTCCTTCCGAAGGTAGATTCAACGTTGTTATCTGAGCATGGACGACACAAATAGCCGGTTATGTCCATTAGTTTTTTTAGTATTCTTCTTCTTACCTGTTCAGCGATTTCAAGCGGCTGAGTAACACCTTTATAAAGGCTCAGAATTGTACTGCATAACCAAGTACGTCTCGATTGATAACGTTCAAACTTTCCCATTACTGGCTGGACTGTTCCTACATCTACCATCGTAGATATATTAAGTGTGGCATTGCTTCTGTAGAAAGCAGCTAGTAGATCACATGGAAGGGGATAGAGTTCCTTGGCTCAAAACATTTTTGGTGTAAGAAAATAGGACAACCACCTGTTTAACTCTTAAACCAACTCATCCCTCTAGAAACGCTATTACTACCTTGGGGACCAGAAAACCTCAAGATATGTTTGTTCTTATTTCAAAAATAAAAAAACGCTTCAACATAAATTAATTTTTATTGATATCACACACATAGTTGAATGTTTAAAATAAATTAAAGTTTGGAATCGGTGCACTCTTGGCATGCAGCTTTCGACACCTGCAACACACAATTTTCGCCTTCCAGTCCTTATCCTTAGACAGACTACACATCTTTTTTGTACTTACAGCTTTTCTTTTAAAAATACCTCCTAGAAGAAACTGAAGATTTGCAGGTAAAGTTAGCACGGAAAATCTTTCTTGCATTTTCGTGATGAGATCTAGTGCGAGTTTTTTGAGGAAATGCCGCATTTTTTGGGGTTGGTTTGAGGAGTACATATGATTTAATACTCAGTATATTAGGAATACTATAAAACATGGCCATCGGCCATCGTTTGGTCCGCCTGGATTCACTGTACCTGTGACAAAGTTTCATTATCAAATCAACACCATATTTTGTCTTATTGTAACGTTCCACCATCCGAGATATTTGGTTTCTTTCTTCAGGATCTGCTTCTGTGTGCATAGTTGACAAGGGGAAATTTTTCTTTGTTTCGATTTTGGCGGACAGTGTGACAATAGAACAAGCCCTTCCGAAAATGCAAATCTAGGTTTGTTGCGCTCGCGATTTCAGCTCGATGAAAGAAGGAAGAATTTTTCTTTCATTTCGACGCATCGTATCTAGGATTGTCACTTTCTTTTGTAACATTTCCTTTTTTACTGATATTTATGTAAGCAAGTTGTCACAAGTAAGATTTCGATTAGAATGGTCTTCGTCAAGCAATGCACATATTGAATAATTCTCTCCCCATACATACAAACGAATCTAGAATATATGCTGTTTTGGGGTCACATAACATCAACATTTTTATATCGTCTTTGTCGGCTTTGCTCGCAATGTACATTTTAAAAATACATATACACCCCAACATCATTCCGTCCGTAGTGCAGCAGTCTTCAAGACTATACAGTTCACTCGAAACACTAATAATGCGATCAAAAAGCTCTCTTTTTGGCGTCAGTCTATCATCTTCCCGACGTTCTTCTTTTGTAAAAAGTTCATCAAAGCGCAAACAGTTTGTAAGGAACTCTTGCTTGAGTCATGGTGGCACGAAAAAACCAACAACATAACTCTTGTCGATTAATTCCTTAGTAGTGACATGATTCATGTTTAGAACTCCTATTAAGTAGTAGAGTCCAAATAAAGGCCTTTATTTCTCATAAATTCATTCGTGTCCTTAGCAAAAGAAAGGTGCACACTGGTGGAACTTGATGAATTTTCATTTTTGTCGTAATCCGCATTCTCAAAAGCCCTGCCTTCTTTATATTTGTCTCGCTGTCTTCCGATTTCAACGTTGGCTTATGCCACTATCTGTGAAAGTTTTTCATCAGTAAAAACCGAACTCCATACCACTTCCTCTGTTGTCAACCGACGAGCTGCACGTTGTATCAACATATAGATATGTACATTCTGCGATTTCTACCAGCTTCACAGTTGATGGATAAATTAAAAACCCATGTGAGAAGCCCTTCCTGTCTTCGATGTACAGTCAAGCCTAAGTGGTTGCACTGAGCGGAAATTGAAATTGAATTTCCGGCAAAAGGATCCTTTCGATCAAGTAAACCATTACGCCTGTGTAGCGCATACCTTATAAAGCTGCTTTGACACATTCCGAGCTTAGACCAATACGATTTTGGAGAATAGAGGCGGTATCGAATATTGTCCATAGCAGCGTTCACATCCCGTGATGCAAACACCAGTATACGGTTTTGACCAGTAGTTTGGATATGTTGATCAATTTGTGGAATTGGGAGAAGTTGTGGGTTTACCAGCGCGTCTTCGGGGGATGTCCTCATTATCGATGCAAATCGTTTTCAAACCAAAGGACAACAACACATTTGCCTTGGTTTTATTAGATCGGACAGTAAAGGTATGGCACTTGGGATCGAACTTTGCCAATTTCACTCTGGAAGGGAGTTAATTGTGTGGATTACTACAACGAAGGCGGTAAGCTGTATTTGATTTGAAGTGCTGACAAATCTGGGATTTGTGTTCAGACATTGGAAGCTCATGCTCAGAATATATCCGCTGTTTGATTTGGCCCTGAGTTGAGTTGCCAATATTGCTGACAAGGTCCGAGGATGGTACAGTGAATAGGGCATTCGGGAACGTATCGTTTGGAGATTTGCTTGAACTACGGTTTTGAGAGAGTTTGGACCGTCGTCGCCTGCATGATAGGAACTAACAATATCGCTTTGGGTTACGATGAGTTCTTGATTATCATCAAGGTAGGCCGTGAAGAGCCAGCTATGTCGTTGGAAGTTATTGGAGGGAAAATTATCTGGGCTAAGCATTCAGAGATGCAATGAATTCGAAGATCTTGCCTGATGAGACCGAGGTAAAATACAGTGAATAACGTCTGCCTGTTGCAGACACGGGCCCGCGAGATCTATTCACGGACAATCATCCACAATTCGAATACATAATCCACACATCGATAGAATTGCAAAACAAAGCTTTTGGCTCGGCTCATGGATTTGTGTGGGCTATTGAGAGCAATGAGCAAATAGCAATACACTATTTGGGAGAATAATGGAACCGAATATGGGGTTGTATCAACGCTGTATATCTTCGTTGGCTTTAGATTTCTATGATTGGGAGACGCTCGATTTGGTCCGTCACATTGAAGTTCAGCCAAGGAATGTGTTCTGGAATGAATCGGGTGCTTTGGTATGCTGGCCATGGACTAGTGGTTTTTCATTCTCAGTGTGGAGAATGAATACTGGGGCCATTTCTACAGCTTCAGAAACTAAACGCATTGGAGGAGGATATAACCGAATCGGCGTTTGATATTCTTGGTGAAGTTATCGAATATGTAAGGACAAGACTCTGGGTAGGAGATTGCTTCATCTATACAAATTCAGTCAATCAAATTAATACGTCGGCGGGGAAATCATAACTATTTCCCACTTGGACTACTCTATATATCTTCTCGGATACGTTCCGTGCTTTGGTATGCTGGCCATGGACTAGTGGTTTTTCATTCTCAGTGTGGAGAATGAATACTGGGGCCATTTCTACAGCTTCAGAAACTAAACGCATTGGAGGAGGATATAACCGAATCGGCGTTTGATATTCTTGGTGAAGTTATCGAATATGTAAGGACAAGACTCTGGGTAGGAGATTGCTTCATCTATACAAATTCAGTCAATCAAATTAATACGTCGGCGGGGAAATCATAACTATTTCCCACTTGGACTACTCTATATATCTTCTCGGATACGTTCCTAAAGACTGGAGTTGAATGTGATTAGTTTCTCTCTACAATTGAGTGTGTTGAAGTATCAAACAGCTGTGATTGCGCTGTGGTTTCGAATGTGCCGGCTTGGTTTTTTCCACATTTCCGAAGGAGCACCGCACCAGGTTAGTATACTTCACCAGAGTAGCACAAGGACTCAAATCTGAAGTACTCTAAGTATCCACATATCCTGATCATAGATTTAACTTGGCTCTGCAAATCGGTGAGCTTGAAGTTGTCTTGAAACTTGCGCTTGAATCATACAATGCACAGACATGCGTCTCTAAAGAACAACAAAGAACAACATGGCTTTAGTTAAGGAATGTCTGCAGAAAGCAATTGACTTTAGTGGCCTGTTAGAGGACTTACGAGATGCCGTCTCGGATCAGGGCAAAAACAATATTTCATTCCTTTGGACGTTCTTACGCTGCGATGTTACTGGCTGTCTAAATATTCTCATCGAAACTAACCGTCAGCCAGATGCTGCAATCTTCTCTAGGATTTACATTCCAAGTAATATGCCTTACGTTGTGGAACTATGGAAGGAGGAGCCAGTTATATTCAACGGAAAAACCGGACGATACCCTGCAGATCCAAGCAAATATGAAAATCTAGTCGCCTGATCTGAATGACGCACTTTGTGGAGAGGAATTTCTACAAAAATTACCTGCTTCAGTGGCATCAGATCGTAATAAGCTCGATTTGATAAAAGCCACCGAGGAGAAGGGCATCTTCGAAAGCAATAAACTTGCACCCGAAATTAAATATAAAAAGAAAAATGATGATTTGCATAGTACATCAAGCCAATCTGCCACTGTTGTTGCTGGTGCTGTTGCCAATAGTGCTCTCGTGCTTCTCCGCAAAGTAGGAGCAGATGCCAATTCATATGATGATCTTTTTTTACACATCGAAGGTATTACTTTGGATAGTATAAGGTGCAGCGAGATAACTTCCTTATTTCATAATGCAATAAAACAAAAAGTAGCAAAGATATATTTTCATTGTCCATGCATTGGTTGAACCAAATTCTGCTGTTTCTTATCAGTCTCTCCGGGATATTGATGGCTATATTGGCCGTTTCTTTCTGAATTTTTCGTTTCAAGTCGTCCAGAGACTGTGGACGGTTGGTATAAACATGGAATTTCAAATACCTCCACAAAAAGACATCATAAGGGGTCAAATCGGGTGAACGCGCTGGCCACTCCAAATCTTCCCTCAGTGAGATGAGGCGCCCTGCACAGTCATCGATGCCCTTGAAGTGTAAGCTGTTGCTCCATTCACTTCATCAAGTAATGGCAAAAAACGCGCCCCGGGGATCGCAAAACTGCGACCTTACTGCTTCGATGCTCTCAGGTGTTCTGATAAGACGTGCGTGTCCAGTTTTTCTTTTCTGTGCAGAACTAGTTTTCTTGAACGTTGTAACTCACAAAAGGATTGATTTCTGGTCCGGGACAGGAAGCGACTTCGGAAGGCGTTGGAACCAAACAACGGCTGATTGACTGATGACGAAAGAAACACAAGTTAACAAAACCTTAGGACCCCATCTCTTGAATGAGACCATGGGACTCCCATCAGCGTCAGAGCGCTCATTTCAAATAAGGAAGTTATATTGCCGCACCTTGTATGATCGATATGACAGACGCGAATCTGTATGAATTTCTAAGTGTTGACAAGATGTCCGTCAAAGTATTTATCTCTCTCGTGAAGTTCATATAAGACGCACCATCCTTCTTATCAAATGTTTCATTTCTCTTGTTCGTTGTTCGAAAGTGTTTATTCTCCCCAAGGGTTAACCAATACATTAGTCAGCGATGCAGCCAACCTTCTATAGTAGGGTGGAGAGCAATATCTAGATGCATCTGCCGGAGTTCATTGGCTCAATTCAAAAGCCATGGACTTAAGGTAGATAAACTATTCAGTTGCCTTAGTCAGCCTAGTATCCAAATTCGCCTACAGGAGGTTAATATGCAATCTCTGCCAATGAAACCGAAAACCATATCGAGAAGGTCTTTTACTATCTCCACTACTTTACAATGGAGCCAAGGAAGCCTACCTGGAAATCCAGAAATACACGCTCATATCCGATGTACAAATTTGGAATTAAAGCCTCTGCAAAAAGGCAATAGATAATTTCTTCTTTGAAGCTGATCGGACTACTGTTATAAGTGCTACAAGATTCCGCATAAAAGAATCCGGTTAGTGACTTGGCTTCTTTTAGATGGTCGATCAAGGAAGATATGCCTTCGGTATACAGAATTTTTTTTGTGGTATCTGATGATAAAATGGAATAAAAATTGCAGGAACTATCAAATCGGATTTTGAGATCTCTTGCTACAAACTTAATTCCAGTACAATTTTCACCATGAAAGAAAGAACTGAAACTATTTAATTTTATTTTGAAAATCAATCCTCTATTGTATTAACGTAACGTGCATATAGAAGAAAATATAGCGGTCAAGCCAAAACAATTAAAAGTTTAGTGAGCAAATTCAATGAGAGCAACATCAAAGTCAAAGATTAAACGTCGTCCATGTCGATGCAATAAGACCATTGCTGTAGAAGCCCATGTTGACCAACACTCATAAACCGTATGCTGTCGTCGCGCTTACCAGTTTGACTTGCATCCATAGACTTTGTGGATGTTTTTAAAGCTTGATTTGCACAATTTCGCATACAAGATACAAGTAACTCAAAATTTCCTACTGCTTGTTGAACCACATTCTGTTTAATACCCCCGAGACATACACAATATCTTTGCTGGTGAACTATTTTTGGAACCGTGTGATCATGATCGACGATGATCATTTTACGTTCTATGGAAGCTCTAATACGCAAAATGTTCAGTATTGCGTCACTCAAAACTTTGAGTTAATTGTAATAGTTACAGTCTGTTGCGATGTGTTCTCTGCAAGAGTCAGTATTTTTTTAGAAGATGGTATTGGAGAAACGGCTACGGCCAATAGAACACGACAGAGCATTGATACTCCATTTTTTTTGATCTAAACTTGACGAAAATGACATGGAGAATTAATAGTATCAACAGGCCCAGCATGCTAAATTGCTCATAAAAAAATCGATTTATTGATAGCTAGGGAATGGGCGCAAAGTAAAGTTTCGCAGTAATAAATTTTCATCTTTTTGTCTAGTCCAATCAGGTGTTCCTCAAGGATCTGTTCTTGGTCCCCTCTTATTTATGTGATATCTTTGGATTCATTAAAACCTGCCAACACCATATATATTCCGATGATTTATGATTGTACTGTTTGTTTTCAAAATCAAACAAAACATGAATACACAACTTAACCAAATTCGTAAATGGCCAGAAGGAAACTCTCCAGCTCAACCCGGAAAAAACGAAAGCTATGATCGTTAGTGGTTGAATCTTAATCACGTCTGAATAGATAGTGTTAAAAGTCTAGGAGTTTACCTTAACCAAGACCTTAATTGGAATGGACATGACAATATAACAATCTCCAAAATATACCGTCCACTTCGAAGCACATTATCTCATTATGAATACAAAATGAAGGCTAGTGCAGTCGTTTGTTTTACGAATTGTTATACACGGTTACGAAACGTTTACAAATATGGACTATGAATCAAAAAGAAAGCTCACTGTTGCCTACAATAGCTGCGCGAGTTATAAGTTCGGTATTACCAGGTATGAATACTACCCTGATCAAATAACCACGGTGTGGCGCTCCCATTGTTTCGGTTTGAGTTCTGCTTACTTTTGTTAAGTTCGTAAGTCTTTTATTGATATTCCCTCTAAATCTCAGCTTCATAGCTTGACATTTGCAAAAGTTACGTAGCCAAGAGTACACCTATCTCTGTGTGTGTTGGCGATTTTTTACAATTTTACAAATGTTTTTAAATTTGCAATAACGAACTTGTATTAAATTTTGCGTAAAAATGGTGCGCGAACGTTGTAAATGTTAGAAAAGTGTTTCGGCAACGATTCTCTAAAGAAAACGGTCGTTTACCAGTGGCACAAGCGGTTCAAAAGTGGTCGTGAGTCAATCGAAGATGATGAACGCAGTGGAAGACCATCGAATTCGAAAACCGACAAAAACATTGATGGAGTAAAAGAAATTTTGGTCAATAACCGAAAATTAACCATCAGAGAGATAGCGGAGGACTTGAACATTGCCTGTGGATCCGTCCAAGACATTTTGGTTAAACATTTCCGTGGTGTAGCAGCAAAGTTGGTGCCAAAAGACCTCAATTTCATGCAAAAAAGAGACCGTGTTGACGTCGCAAAAGAGATGATTTGCGAGGCTGAATCCGATTCCACATTCATCAAAAGGATAATTACTGGAGACGAGACGTGGGTTTATGAGTACGACACGCAATCCAGACATCAGACAAGTGAATGTCGTTCACCAAATGAGCCGAGACCAAAAAATCACGTCATTTTCAGTCAAAAAAGAAGGCAATGCTCACGGTTTTCGTGGATTACAACGGTGTAGTGCATCATGAATTTTTGCCTGAGGGTAAACAAAGACAGTAAACAAAGAGCATTACTTGGGCGTTATGAGACGTTTGCGTGAAGCAATCCGCCGAAAGAGACCAGAATTGTGGGCAGAAAACTCGTGGATTTTGCACCATGATAACGCACCGTCGCGAATTGCCATCATTATTCGTATTTTTTTTTGACGAAAAATGCAACAAATACCATCCAACAGCCACTGAATTCACCTGATTTGGCTCCCTGTGACTTCTTTCGAGACGGGACCAACATTAATGGACCCAGCCGAAAAAAATTTGGCACAGCAATTGAGAGACAGAAAAAGGACAGACCCGCCGATTTTGACAGGCTACCGGGCTATGCAAAACTGAAGCTGATTCCTTAATTGGGAGTGCGTTTCAAATCATTTATTGAGTTTGGAAGAGGATAGACCATATTTATTAAAAAATGCAATCACACATTATGCTAGGAATAACATAGCGTTTCGGAGACAAGATCATTTCCAGCGCCATTCTGCTCTCGCAAATGATCTGTTGCCAAAACCTTTATGTTTACATTAATCAGCCAAAGGATCTTTCATTAAGCGCTTCATATCTTTAAATTTAAGTAAAACAAAGTGTGTGTGAGATATCATCGACCTTTTCCATTCATTTGAAAGGCCTATCCATACCATTATGTGTCCGCTGCGGCTTCTCTGGGTGGCGCTCATCCGAAATATCCAATTTTCCATGACTCTGGAGCATAAATCAGGTTGAACTTGACCGGTGGCATGGGTTATGTTGGCTTTGAGGGCCGCTGTAGCTTATTCGCATAGACCTGCAACTTCAGAAAACCCCACAAGAAAAAGTCTAACGGGGTCAAATCACCCTCGTATTGCTCGTGCAGAATTTCTCCATATGGTGTCAGCTGTTTGGCATGTAGCGCGGTCCTGTTGAAACCACATGTCGTTGGTGTCCATATCATCGAACTCAGGCCAAAAGAAGTTGGTAATCATCGACCTATAGCGCTCGCCGCTGACGGTGATGGCCTGGCCAACGTCGTTCTCAAAGAAATATGGACCGATGACGCCGTCAGCCAAAAATCTACACCAAACAGTGAATTTTCGGGATGCATTGGACGCTCTTGGACCTCATATGGATTGTTGTCGTCCGAAATTTGACAATTTTGTTTGTTGACCTACCCATTCGTCCAGAAATGAGCCTCATCGCTGAAGATGATTTTTCGATGAAAATTAGGGTCAGTTTCCAACTGCTGCAGAGCCCATTCAGCGAACACACGTCGTTGTCTATGGTCGTTTACCTTCAGCTCCTGGGTCAATTGATCTATATGGGTGCAGGCCCAAGTCACGACGCAAAATTCGCCAAGTTGTGGTCTGCGAACAGCCGAGTCCTTGTGAGAGACGCAAAATCGACTGCCTCGGATTCTCCTGCACACTCTCACGTATATCGGCGATGTTTTCAGCAAATCTTGCGTTTCGTCGACTTACGGGTGTTGGTTTATCGTTTACTCACCACAATGCGAATAGTTCTCTCGTTAGGACGATTATGGCAACCGTAAAATGGGCGAAGAGCGCGGGACGTTGCCCGAACATAACACCCATTTGGATAAAACAATTTTATCGTTTGCAAGTTTTGTTGATGGCTATGTCCGTTCATGGTGATTTGGCAAAACAGACTGAATGTATGCCCTATAACTGCTATCAACTATCAAAATTCGCATGTCACTATTGGAAAACCCTGTAGTTGCCTTCATTAAACAGCACTTCTGCCCATCTCTCAAGCAACTTCTTAATGCCGTCACTAAAAAAATAGTTTTTGACGAAAAAAACACCCCAAGAGCGTCTGGGACATTATCCTGAGATCTATAATTTTTTCCATCAAGGAAGTTTTGCAGACTGGAGAATAAGGCGGATGCACCATTTTTTTCCCAGCAACTCCTATAACTGTACGCAGGTGGCCCTAGCTCGACAAGGGCGACCGTTATCCTGATGGTGTAGAACACCCCTTCGATTAACCAAATCTGGCTGTTCCTGCTCTAGTGGTGTCTTTAGACTTCTGCGGTGATAGTCTGGTTACGGTCAAAATAGATTATCCCCTCAGAATCTCACTATACGAACAGTAGCACCTTGAGCGGGTGAAGTTCATCTCTGGGATGTTGTGTTGGTCTGTCTTCTGGATTGAGTTGACGACGTTTAATGATATTGTAAAGAACCCATTTTTCATCTCCAGTAACGATCAGGTTCAAAAATGGCTATTGGTTGTGATGCGACAGAAGCGCAATGGAAGCTTCGTTTCGTTGCTGAAGATTTTTATGATTATTATTATATTTATTAGGTGTCGATGGATGGTTATATGGCTGACGTTGAGTTCCTTTGCGAGTAAAAGTCGGAGTTCTTTCGAGGGTGAACTTCTGGAGCTCATCATCTAGCTTTTCTGGCCTACCCAAATGAGGTTCATCGTTTAAATCAAAATTGCCATTTATAAACTTTGTGAGCCAACGCTGAAGCCGAGACTCGCTTAGAACACCCTCTCTACATACAGTGGCTTTGCTTCCATTCTGCTTTTTCCAGAACAAAAATAATAAAATATTCCGAATAAGCCTCTTCCGATACAACCATTTCAAAATTCAGTTAAAAATGCTTGCAATGATATTAACACAACGAAGTTTGTGACTGAGTCAGAAGTATAGATACCCTAAATACTAATTTCAATAACGGTTTCGGCATTAAATTGATTTTATAGCATTTATAGCAAATTAAAAAATAACCCCCGAAAAAAATGCGTAATACTTCTGTTACAACAATAGGCCTAACTTGCCCGCAGTGATAAGGGTACTTAGTCCCACCTCCTTGCTTACAATCTACAACAATGTAGAAGAGCATATTTTCAACGAGTCTGTGTAGCTGTTGAACTACGGATGTTAACAACATAGACAGTCCACACACTCTTGTAAAGAAGTTTAGGGCAATTGAGGTAAGTGTGAAAAGACTACATGCTGTGTGCAAACATAAAATCAGCTGCCCATTGTTTGGGGCTAAACATTGTTATCGATAGCTGTAACTTCCACTAATGTAAGAAGTCCTGCTGCCTCTGAGTAAATGTCATTTTCAAAAGTGACGTATTAGTGGAAATTTGACCAAACTTCTTACGATATAGACTATCTCACCTGATGCAGCCAGTTCTACTCTAACTCGCTGAGTATTCCACGATAAATAGAAGAGCGAAAATATTTCGCTGCATTTGCATGTGATGATGCCAAATAGAAGAAAAGATGCAATGGCTGATTCTATGAGCTGCACCAAGATGTGGGCTTAGTTCAAAAAATCCAAGTTTTAACTTTCCATTAACTAAGTCAAGCTAAGAGTGCTTTCAAACAAAAGCATAATGATTCGAGACGTAAGAGCAGACTAAATTTCCACCCGAACGGTTCCAGGATCAAGCGAACACGAAGGTAATAAAGTTTCGTGTGGAAAATTAGATGATACGTGTACGTGCTCTGTATCAGAAGACTAGAAGTCGATTGTGTTGGGGTAGAGACGTTCAATGCAGCAGCAATGGGATGATTATGGACTTAAATTTACGAGTATAATAGTCCGCTTTATTGTTATTTGAGCCCGAACCAGGATTAGCAAATGTTATTCTTTGCTTGATTACCAACAGGGCGCTTTTTTTAAAGTAATATTGGAACTTTGCTCTACCTTCCTTTGCCTCTACTGTACGCATATTTTTGGTGATTTTGCTACTACCCTCGCAAACGCACCTTGTTTGAGGTACCAGCTAGCTATCTTCTGCATTCTGTTGCACAGAAATTAAAAAGATTGTCTAGCGTGCATTAACAAAGCCTCAGACAAGTATAAGTTTTACCATATTGGTGTAAGAAGTCAACTAAATTAGGGAAAATCGTGCGATAAGAATTGAAAAATGATTTTATTCGATATGAGGTAGAAAACACCACTTCAGTGAGGGAAATTTAGATACATTTAAGGGTTATCAGCGAGATGGCATAGATATCAAAAATGCAGGTTCTAAATTTATTAAAAATGAAAAAAGTTATACCTACGGGTACATTACAATACATTTTAAATTGAAAAAAATTCACTGCATGTTTTGTAACATATTGCAGCAACATATGCCCAATTTATACATGCAACACGAAATGAATACCACAGATGCAATGTTTCAGGTTCCACACAAATAAAATTAATGTTGCTGGCAGCATGTTGAGTTGTCATGAGTGTTGCAATCTATCCAGATACATTAGAGATATTGAAAATTTGTGAAACGATTTTAAAGTTCAGTCATTACCGTTCCAGGTGGCTTCATTAGAAGAACGTTGAAAGTACTGTTTCTGTAAATAGTATCATCAGTCCCTTATTCTTGTCATCAGAAACTTAAATCGTCCATAATGTCCATAAATGGTGTTATACCTCAGCAAAATTAGCTTAACAGAGACGTAAAATAACACTCTCCAATATAAATTTAGAATCACATCTTCTCCACCAGCCAAAGAAAATATGTACGGCAATTCAACATCTGAGCAGGCTAATGTCGTATCTTTAGCTCAACTAAGTCCTTCAATATTATCTATCATACATACATATGTATGTACTTAAGGGATAGTGGTTTTCTGGTACCACCAACTCCCATTTTATCTACTAAGCATCGTTGTACCATCAGAAACTGTTTCAGATTTTAGATTTCTTTCGCAAAAATTCAGCAAACTTAGATTGAAGGATTAGTTCAGCAATTAAATTCTCATGCAATTCTGAGTTAATCAATACTAATTTTCTCTCTTTGCCTTGCTGCATCAAATCAAATCAAGGTCAATGTCTTTTTGCCTTGTATCTCGCACGTGAATCTAAACATCTGGGATGCATTAGTGCATAACCAATCCACAAATCATCAATGCAGAGCACTCTCACTCTCTACTTTTCTAAGGTGTTGAGAGAGAAAACGATGTTTTTTTTCGATTTCACTGTTCTCTCTAACTGCTAGATGAATCTGGCGAGAGTTTGTTATCGTTGTGTTTTTTTTTTATCCTCTTTGAATTGCAAAGCCAAAATAAAGATGCATCTGTTTTCAGATACACACACAGCATCCCGGCTTTCACACAAGTATCAATTCCCTCTCGTTCGTCGGCTCTCTTGCAACATTTGTACACTCTCTGAGAGATTCTCAAAATTCAAACTCAAAAATGAGAGAGCAGAGAGTTCTCTCTAAATAAACGCGCATGGATGTGCATCTGCTTTGCATCTTTGCAGCTACATGTTTATTGCTTTTCAACACTATTCCAGATACAAACACACGATATGACTCCAAGGCTCATGTGTGTGTTTGTTTATTTTATTTTCGTTGCAGCAAGCAACTTTTGTTTATGTTTAGAGTTTTCGAGGTTTTCTTTTTAAGGATTCGGTCCGCTCGTGCATGAGGATGTGGGAAGCGTTAAAAAAACTACAATACGTATTGTATTTAAAAAAAAAAAACAATTTTCAAACAAATTTGTATAGATTCGAACGCGAACCATATGCATCTGAGAGTGTTTCCAGTTTCCTCATTGCGTGTAATCGTATTTGTATCTTTGTGCCTTTGTGTGGGCGCATAACAATTGATGCGATAATTGAGAAACAATGTCATCGATGTCATTAGGCGCGCATTCTTCGTGTATTGCACGTACATTCGAAAATTCGAGTTGGAAATCCACTCGGAATCTAATTATAAACTCGTTATGCCGTCGGTTTAGAGATGGCAGGAATTTTAATTTCAGTTGAATGATCTTGTTTCTCCGAAACGACCGACGAAGGGACTGACTGGTTTTTTATGCCGAATATTTTGCGTGAAAAGAGTTTATTAGTTCCAAATGGGGGATTCGATTTTTTTCTTTATAGTTTTTCATTTTAAAATGACAAAACTGTTCTAGGAAAATAGGAAAAACGAAAGCGGCACCCAAAAAACGATGAATTTTTTACGTGCGGTAGTCTTGTCTTTTTATTAACAAACGCCGAAATTGTTTATAATGATTTGGCGGAGATTTATATATGTATGTAGCACCTGGTACATCCAGTATTTCAGTCTTTAATTTGAATGAGAAGCTTTGAAAATTTATTTATGGTGCTACAGTCCTTGGGGTAGGCCTGATTCCCAACCAGTTACCTTCCTTAGATTGCGCTTTTTTTGGCCGACTCAGTTGCAAATTTCTAGATAGCTAAAGTCCACTTCAAATTGTGCGCGCAACCCAAGGCAGAATGTTTCTCCTCTTCAGGCCGGAGCGTTGGTATCCATTCATGGTGCATGTGCTAGCCATATTGGGCGATTGATGTGGCCGTAGAGCTCGCACTTGCAACGGGTGACCAAATAGCAAAGATAGTTTTTTCCAATTGTTACGCTTCAGCAGCTTTTAAAGTTAGCAATGACATCCAGCTATCAAAATATTCACTTAGGTTTGCAATTTCACCATGCATCGTTTTACGCTTGCAGAACGTGCGGAAATTATTGAAAAGAAGACCCAGAAATGTCGATACGGCGCCGATCAGCTGAATTGGGCGGCGCCGGCTTATTTTACGATGGGGTTTGGACCTACATCTATATAATATTGTGCTGACGTAAGAATTGAAGCGGGACTACCACAGACAACGCCGTGCGTTCGCTAATTGGACCCCGCAAATGTTGGCCAAAAAAGCATCTTCTCGGACGTCTCAGGGGCTATGTTAACAAGCAAAATTACAATCATAGAAGTGAAAACAATCCACAAGTGTTCGGCCAATGGATCCACAAGGATTAACTGTTTAGTGCGGTTTATGGCATGGCTGCATTATTGTACATTATTTCTTTCGAGATGAGGAATGGTCTCAGGTATAGAGCAATGTTAACCGATTTTCTGTAGTCAGAGCTCGTTAACATCATATATCCAAGCTGTGATTCCAACAAGGCGACGCGACATGCCATACAAGCGACGCAACGCTCGAAGTTGTGAAAGATAAATTTGGCGACTGGGTCATCTCACGGCGAGCGTTCAACAATTGGCCTCCGCGATCATGCGACTTGACACCACGCGATTATTTTCTCTGGGACTGCGTCAAGTCCACAAGCTAACCACTTTGGACGAGCTCGAAGCCAACATTCAACACGCTATAGCTGGAATAACGCCGCACATATTGCACCGAGTCATCAAAAATTGGACCGGCCGCTTCTAGCACTGCCAGAGAAGCCGAGGCGGCAATTTGAGTGATATGATATTTCACACATAATGGCATGAACGTAGATTCAAAATAAAGCCAAAATCAAATTCATATCTCACACCGTTGTTGTTTTATTTAAATCTTTTTTCCTATCGGTCTTATTTGGTCACCCTTTATCTTTTTACTCAAAGAATCTGACGTTTAAAATGACCACGTATATCTTCATCCGTTTTCGTTTACATCTGTGCCTCTGTAACACAGAACAGGACTGAGATGATAAGGGTTTCAAATAGAGTCTTCTTAGTGTTTTCTTGACAAGTCTTATTACTCACTTGCGTTGTTAGGCCAAAGAAACAGCAGAAACAGTAAGTGTAACTCTTTGTTAAATTAATAGCGGGGTCGTGTTAAGTAAACTCTCAAACTCTCTTAAAGTTTCTACTCGATCTTTCGATTTTATGTGCTCTTCCTTGCTAAAACCATTATGTATTATAAATACATAATACGGCCAACCCAACTGTTTACGCTTCTTGTTCGATACTTTCAAACGCACTAGCGGTATCTTGTTGCATTCTGTTAAACATTGGTTGCACAGACTATTAAAAAATTGTGCTCCTGTGGCTCGTGAGTTTCGAACAATTTTCTCAAGTTTGACGATAGAGAAGTCACATAACATCATTACACCTTGTTTAAACCTACTCGTAATTTGGACAACAAGGATTTTGATGATATTTAAGGAGCAGCGGGTTAGCACAGTTAAACATGGTTTGTATAGATCTGTCATATACCGCATATGAATATACACCGTCGGACTAAATAAAGTGCAAAAATGAATTTGAATTTGAACGCATTCCGTAAATTTTAAAGCTGCATTATGGAAATTTTTTTTATTAAAAGTCCTTTTTAATTTCATTGTTTACAACTGTTGACATATTTTTGGGCATGTAAAGCAAAACAACATAAAAATTAAAATATGCTATAATATTAGCAAAAAAAGGATGTTCATGAAGAAGCAATAAAGAAAACAAAATAAAGTGTAAATTCCAAAAAGTAAGGAAAACAAACCAAATCCTCAAAGTTCAACTTTGGAAATTAAAAAGCTTAGTAGCTAATGGACCCACTTTTATTATTAATTGCTGCCGCACGACGCTTGGGCATGCTGGAGACCAGATTGTTTAATAATTACATCATCTTGAATTTTGTGCCATTCCTTTTGCAGGCTTTCGCCAAATGATGTTAAGTTGCGACGCTTATCCACCGGAATTCTCTCATCCAAAGTAGACCAAAGGTGCTCAATTGGATTAAGGACTGGGGACTGAGCTGGCCATTTTCATTACTTCCCCAAGACATTTTAAAAGCAGAAAAAGTTAAATTTTGCCTTATAATGTTGACTTAGGTAGAACCCGTAATTTTGGTGTCGATTTTGACAAAGTTTCCAATGCCGCTTAAGGAGAAACAATCCCGGACCATTACTGCCTACTCCGTGTTTTATGTTTTGTTTGTGTTCACGTTTGTATGAGTCTTTCGGATGGTCTGCACCAAAGTCTTCTTTTTCTGATTTTAGGGACCAAAATACACTTTCCCAAATGATTGCTGTTTCGATAAGAAATTTCTAGCAATCGCCAGGGGTTTTTTAATATTAACAGGACGCAGCATAGGCTTTTTTTCTTCACAAAGAAGTTTCTCAAGCCGCTTTCGTGGAATTGCCTTTGGACTGTCCTTGAAGATAAAGGGTTTTGCTTGGCCTCAACCTTAATTTTTCTGTCATCAGTTCCAGTGGCCTTCCACCTCTTTCCGCAAGAACTTTTAAAGCTGGCAACCAATGCTAATGCTTATTACTATTTGTTTCAGAGTGTGAATATTTAGTAGAAATTTGTGGGTTAACAGGCATTAAAACAAACTGATAGGGCTAATCAAATCATTAAAGATAATTGCAGGCTTTCACACAGAACTGCACACAAAATTTTGACATAATGTTAAGGAGACAGAATCGTCTATAAATCAGGTTCTCCTGTTTTGTGAATCGGATACACAATGCTTAGGTTCCATTCGTGTGGCATTCTTTCGTTCGACTAAGTCTTGGAATTATAACTCTTTGTCAAACTTATTAAAGTTCTTCTTGGAATATCACCTTTTCATTTCTACGACCGCGAACTTCATATGATCTTTCTTTTTTCTCCGAAGAAGTCGATGTGCTTCTCTCCGGTTTTGCTCGTAACGTTAGCAAGCTCTTGTTCTTTTATGCAGCGCGGCTTCGTAGGACCTTTGTTTTGCTACACGTGTTTGCTTGAACTCTTTATCAAGGGGTTTCTTGAGGTTAGTTATTTGGAGTCCATGTCATCAGTTGGGACATCTCTGATGTCTTCTTGTCATCGATACTGTCGGTCTTCAGTATTTGATGCAGGCATAAGACTTATCGATGAGGTTCAGTATACGATCGGCAAATGCTTTAGCGGTTTGTCAAGCTCCACACAGTGTCTCTTTCTTGCTGGGATGTTTAAGATATTCGCATAGTAAGCAGTGGTCTGAGCCTATATTGGCCGCTTCAAATCTTCGAAAGTCTACTATACTAGATGACCAGGTAGGCGTATGGTTCCATGCTAATATTGAAGTGAGTAAACCATCTGCTTGCATTCGTTTAGTAATAGTTCGCTCTGCATCAAGATCAATTATCCGTAGCCTATTTTCAGATTTGGCATCATGTACATAGGCTAAGATTTTACTATCAGAGATGACTTTTTTCGTATAGCCTTAAACGATTTCATCGTCATATCTGGGTCATTGTTTATATGTTTCGTCTTTGGGGACTTGCCCTCATATAAGTCTGACGTTGGCTGATTGTTCCACTGCGTTCGCTACCATGTCGAAACTCGGAAACTTCTTGCCTTAGTCTATCTGTTACATATTCTCTGGTCTGATCATATTAAAACCATATCCACTGTACATTACTCAATGGTTTCAGAGTCCTATTCTAGCTCCTTGTACTTGGTTCAGTAAAACCAAAGTTGCTTACGTTTGCTCACAGAGTTCGCGGACACCTACTGCTCATCAGAGGCGGTCAGATGACCGTTCACTATGTCAAACTATAAATGATCCTGAGGACCCTTTGCAAGGTAGTGTCATACAGATTGTTCTGTGAAGGTGTACTTTCTAACTTGGTGTTTAAATCGCCAAGATTAATCTTATTACGTACTAAAGGCATTCTTCACAATTTTATTTCGAGAAGCTTGTGGGAGTTATTCTTTGAGAGGCCGATTCCTAGTGGCGAGGGATTTGTAGTGGGCTATACATAGATTGATCTGATTTCCAACGTGTTCAAAGAAAATTGAATGCGTGCCATCAATAAAATGCCACTCTCTGTTTCAAACAATTCGCTATAGCCCCATTTTGTGTGTTGGATATGTGTTTTCCATTGAAGAGTAGTAATAGATGCTTTTAGGATTCTAACTTGCTCTCGTATCTACTCGCCTTGGCAATGCGAATAGGTCGGATAATGTACAAAATGTTTCAAGGACACTATTCCTAGTCCTATACTTAGGACGGTAAACAAAACTTGAACTAGACCTGGCTCATTCGGCGGATTGAGATGGGATTCTAAGGACTTTACTCTGCCTGAATCATTCTGAAATCTTTGAACATAAATTGTTCCGTTATACCGTGTACTAGGCTCAGTATAATAAGCTAATATTGTCAGCGTAGTGGAGATGTTTGACTTAATATATGAAAGGCCCTTTAGCTTTCGCTAAAGAGTAACTTGAGGCAGAATTGCTACGCCGGTAGCTGGAGCTGCAAGTCGTTTTAAAGACAACGCTGGAGGTTTGATTCTTTTACTGTCTTTGAATGCCTTAACCGTGAAAGTGATTTTATATCGCCTAATGGTCAACATGATTTAAAAATGCGAAGTCATCGTTTTTATTTTCCAGAGTTGCCACTCATTTTGTTAATTTAATTTTGGTGGTGTGGCTTAATACAAGCTTAAGGACTTAGAAACTAACAAAAACACTTAAGAGCTAGGAACCAAGGAGGAGATCTAATTTGATACGAGGAGTGCTTAGGTTGAGATCAAAAACGGACACGTTTGAGTTGATCTTTCCATACGGGAGATTGGTTCGTTGGAACCCTAACAGGTGTGGTGAACCGGTATATAGAAGAGACGAGGACAATGTAAATTACCTGGGTTGATGTTGAAGGAAATAGAGTTATAAAGGGATGAGCAGTCGGTAGAACCTGGGAGAAGTCGATGAATGAAAAGAATGTCAGCTATATTCCTACGTTCTTCTAAGTAATTCAAATTGATAAGTTTGAGACGGTCCTGATAGTGAGGTAAGATTAAAAGGCCGTTCCATTGCAGACCACGGAGAGCAAATCGGGATCTGGTACGAAGGACTTGTTGGCAAATGATGGTTTGAACAATGTAATACAAAATATGGAAACCACACTAACTTGACATAGACTAGAGTCTGTTAACTAATCAAAGAAGAGACATTCCTTACTAGAAATGAGATTAGAAGCGTGATCAAAAAAGATAGGTCTTCAGATGGAATCTGAGGCAGATTTTTTTTGTTGCCTAGGGGATGGTGGAAAAGCTAATAACGACGAAAAGCAGTGCCCCTCTACAGAAAAACACCTTAACCCCTTTCATCTCGACACCATCCACTCAGAGAACCACTTTCGTATTACTTCAAAGTGGCGTCATTTTATTTCCACTCCTGATGACCGGTTTTTTCATTTTGCGTTATTTTCTATTACGGGTTTAGTTCTATTCTTGCCGGTTAGGCTATCCTCAATTTTCCCGAGACGCGTCTCGGTTTCTCTTTTTTGGCTTTCAACTCTTATCCAATTCTGTTCACTCGCGGACATCTTTTCAACGATGTGGTCCGGAGTGATAAAGTCGAGCAGTTGTTCGAGCTCACTTCTTTCTAATAGCCATCTGCTGCATTCGAAAAACGTGTGTTTGGTGCCACTGACAAAAATTGTTCCTTGCTTTTCCAATTTTCAGTAAGTAGGTTAGAAACTGTGTAACATAGTAATTCAATTCGCCATGTTTGCGTTGTGCCCATTTGTCAACACTTTTGATTAGTTCTGCAGTTAACCCGCCTCTTCGTTCTGGGTTCAACCTCTCTTCCCACTACAGTTTCGTGTATTCTTTCGCCCCAAAAACTTTGCTTCGTTTTCGGATTTTTTATCGTAGAGGTGCTTTCTCTCTATTGAGAGGAGGTCGATAGGGGTTATTCCTGCGACTACCAATATAGCACCACGTCTCTGAACTGCGGCCATCTGTTACCCAATTTCTTACCTAAACAGGTGAATTAAATTTGTTACTGTGTTACTGTCACTAGTAGTCGGGCCTCCTATGTTAGCCCGATTGAATTTAATTTGTGCCTTATGAGTGCCTCTTGTTGTTATCACTGCAGCAATGTCGTCCGCGTACCCTACTAGAAGAGTGTTTTCTAGCATCTCCATACGAAGAATGCTATCCTATGCGATGTTCCAGAGGTCAGGTCTCAGAATTGGATACTGCGCTGCTACAGCATTAGCTCTCTGCCTTTAAGGTAGCTTTTCACCATCCTCGAGAGGTACTCAGGTATGCCAAACTTATGTTCAAGTGCGTGTATTATGTCCGCCCATCTGGCTGAGTTAAAAGCATTTCGGACATCCAGAGTTGCTAGTAGGACAATCTTTCTTGAGTGACGGCAAGATCGTCTGCAACTTTTTAGGGTTCCGTATTGAAAATCTCGTGATCTTATATAAAGGTTTCCTGAGACTGAAAATGTCGATAGAAAGCCCTTCTTGCTAGATGGAAACCACAACACTTGTTTTAGTTTTACCCCCGTAACACACCGAGTCGGATTTATCGTGGAGATAGGCGAGATGTAGACGCATATTCTCGCCTGTTTATGGTTAGAGGTGGTAGTAGGAGGGGTTGGAGTTAAATCGAAGGAGACACGTTGACGTTCCAGCTTGGTTTGAAGTGGAATAGAGGGATTTAGGATGAGGCTTAAAATTAGGAAAAAATATTAGTTTTGAAAATCCAATTGGAACTCGATTCGTTATGGGAAGAGAAGGTGGGTCTTGGTAATTTGGATTTACTTGCTAATTTATTTGCTGGTTTCGACATGATGGACTACTTAACTTTATCCTGGTATTAAGTGGTATTTTCCCACCATTTACAGACAGACAGAAGCACAAAAATTATATATTTTTCTTACGTCATCACCCTTTTGGCAAAGCTCCAAAAACTCCAAAACTTCGGGAAAAATTATAAAGTCCTTTCTCATTGTGCACAAAATAACAAGGCAAACTTCACAGTGAGTAGAAGACCTTAGTCCTTGGTCCACTCCGGACATATTTATTTGGAAGGGTTGATTTATTTACTTTGAACCCTTAGGAAAACTTTGAATGTATCCTGACGTTCTTGTAAAGCCACATGCTCAAGTTTTCTTCTTCCACCGATAATACCTTTAGCTTTGACGGTGAAACCATTTCTGAAATTTGACCCGCCGTGGGATAGCGATTCTAGTGAGCCTTTCACAAAACGGTCTAAGAATGACTGTTATAAACCTAAATATTTGAATTTCAGTCTCCAAATTCGCCTAGCTATTGACCGTGTTAAGTTAGTTCTAGAAGTTGCCCTCAGCCGGATCTTCTTTCTTTTTAATTTTTTTTTTATAGTTTGCGGTTGCTGGAGGTAGATCTGCTTAGAGGTCCATTAAAAGGCATATATAACCAGCGCTCCGTATCTGCTAAAAAATATCTGTCACAGGGAGGGCTATATCAAGAACAACATTCTTGTGCGTCGTCAGCCTGTTCTCTAGAGAGGAAAATAGATTCAATTGATTTTCAAGAGGGGAATAATCTGTAAACCTCGTAATCCATCTGCACTTAACCTTTCTGAATGGCTAGAAGATAACCACGGGCTTCTTTGCATCAAATTGTTAGGATGCACGACGAGTAGAATCATTGAGGTAAGGGTCATCGGTCGAGGAAGGGCACAGAGGGTTCAACTTGACACTTGCGTAATATCTAGAGCCTTTTGACAAGAAGGTATCTTTCCACTAGAGAAACTAGAGAACTTGTTTTTTTTTTTTTATAATTTGCGCGCGCCTAAGGGGTTAGATACCCTTTTACTGTTGCCATGGCGCGGGTGGAAAGGTAGAAGGAGGAGAAAGGAGAATTGTTTTGTAGTGGTTTGAAACTCAGGTGTATTTGGTTTCTATATTAGCTCTCCAGGAGTGGGAGTCCGAATAGGACGGAGAGTGATTCGAAGTTACAATTCGCTCTAGTTTTTTGTGGTTGAAACTCTACAGCAGCCAAATCTACGTGTCAGTGTTATGCCTTCACACGCAGAATTTTTCTGTCTGAGTTCCCATTACACAAATGAAAAACTGACTTGCCATGGGCAGGATTCGAATCTTGGACCCTCAGAGTGAGAAGCGATTGCTAGTACCACTACACCACGCCCACCCGAAAAATCCATAAAAAAGCTGTCAAAAGATGTGCGCGGAAGTCCGTTGCTATAATGTGTCATCCAAGTCCAAATTTATGTGCTCAAATCTGGCCTTTAGTTTACAATCAACGGGATTTACAGAAGAGTGAGTTAGTAAGTCTTCTATCTATGCAGAGTGGAAAACTGTTCTTAAAAGTCATAAGCGGTTTCATTGGACAAGGTAACAAATTCAAGCATAAGTTAAGCTGAGCCGATTCACCCTGATTTGTATTGTAGGTTTCAAAAATAACGTCGGTTGTGGGATGTCATCATTAACGAAGATTTAGGATCCCAAGCTTGAAGTATTTAGATTTCGTTTAAAAATGCATATGACAACGGAGCACTGTTTACACGATATTTTGTTGAAGTAGAGTAGAAAAATACGCGAGTCTGTGCTTGAGTATGGAGTACTTAGTCCTCCTTGAAGCGATTGGTAGTCTTCTTGTAGGAATGAAGAGATCAGTTCTTCATTGCTTCACATCGAATCGAGTATGAAGAAGAAGAGACTTATTGTTATATCTGCAGATTTCTACAATCCAACGAAATGTGGTGTTTTTAGAACCTTCACGCTAGTCCATTAAGAGGATTACTGTGACCTGCAATCAAGGATTTAGCTTGTCTTCAACCATTTGCTATTAAATGAAAAATTCATTCATCAAGGGCAGTCCTTATCATAGTAACAAGATGCTTAAAAGTAGTGTTTGCTTTCAGTGCAATATGGGTGGCGGAAAAAACTCAGTAAACTTACTATTGCTAGAGCAATCTTCAGTTTTTACAATATTTTTTTAAGCGGTCACAGATTAGGCAATGTTTCAAATGTAATTTGGTTGCTGTCACAAACTCATAGAGGAATGTTCCTTCCCTTGCCTTTCGGAAATTTAATATTTAAGTATTTTGCCCTTCGGTAAGATGCCCTTCGGTAGGTCCTATTGTGAGTTTCCATGGAACTTCATCACCTCCTCAAAGTTTGGCTATGACCCTTTGATTATAATATAATCCTATAATATTATGTGAGCTAGACGACAGTTTTTCCAACACGTATCTTCTACAAATTTATCATAGAAGTCGCACTTTTTGAATTGATGTGGAGAATTGTCTCCACTGTCTCAAAACAACTCCTGAATTCCTGATAAAAGCTGATAGAGAGAATTTAGCTTCTATTGTAGTGCGTTAATGTGTTCTACATATTTCATTCATTATAGGGATACCTGAACCTTGTCACATTCAAAATTAAAATTTATTTCCATTAGCAATTTAACTAAATACTGAGCGGTAAGCACGTACATCAAACTCATTTAATAAAACACATTTCGAGTCGATTTAACTCATTTCTCTCACTATCTGCAAAATAGTCATCCCATCTTTATTAGGGTTTCACTTAATTACAATCGTGTCGTTTCCGACCCGACACAAACACCAACCACAGACACAACATTCTCAAATTAAAAGTTAATGACGAACCGCTTACTGAAAAAAATACTTTTTCTCACATTATTTTGGAATTAAATTCACCTCTGGAAGAGAAAACTGAAATTGAATATCTAAAACTTATCAAATCAAGGACCTTTACCTAAACAAAACAAAAAACATCTAAATCCACATTATCTACGAAAAAAACTGGAACGATTTTTATTGCCATAGATTACGCCACAAACACGCTTGAAACTACTAAAATTTCGGAAAAAAAAGTTTTTCAATTTAATTACCCCACCCACTAGAAATTTAGAGAGACCTACTTTCCATCCTTCCTTCCTACCGTCGTTTTGGGCCGGCCAGAACTGGCATTTGCATTCAAACCAAACTTAGCCGAATCCGATTCTGAATCTGAATTTGAATCCGAATCCCTTTTTACCATAATACTACCTTGAAAGTAGGTCACTTGAAGTTCATCCCTACCTGGACCGATTTTCCTATTGCGCCCTATTTCCACCTACCAGCTAATCCTGACGCTGGGCTATAAAAATTATCCCTTTTTTTTTAGTAGTTGTTGCCGTTATCCTTGTTGGCTTATAACTTATATTTGTGTGTATCCTCGTAATCCTGCTGTGTGTGTACAGACCTACTCGTACATCCTCACTTATTCATTCTCCCTCTCTCTAATTGTAGGTGTTAATGGTGTGATAATTATTGCGGTGTACCTCCCTATTGTGTCCTCATCCTTATGCAAATTGCATCCTAAGCACCATCCAATAAGGATATGCCTTTTTAAGGGGACTTGTATTACATACAGTACGTGTATGTAGCTCGGATGTTGTTGGACCTTTGTGTGGCATTTTTAAGTTTCGTATTATTGTACATTTTATTGTAACCGTTATTATTATTACCATCATATTCGAGGTTTTAATTTTTCTTTACAACACTACTCTTTTTGCTTCCTCGTTTTGTGTCGTGTGTTGTGTGGTACTCGTATATCCTTGCCAGCATTGCCACACTTTATCGTTTGCAATGTGTAGATTGACTGTGATAAATTTGAAGAAGAATTCTATTGCGCAGAGCCCTTCTACTCTTCTTTAGATACATTGAATTCGCAATGGAAATTTATCAGTTTTTCATTCTTGCTACGAATTCTGTCGTATAGACCACTCAGGCAAAAACCAGTTTTTAATGAATTTCTTCAGTTTCAGTCGAAGAGATATGAGTAATCACTTTAGTGATGTGTAGCACAAGTATGGTATCTGTAAGTAGACTACAACCGTTCCTGCCACGTTGGAAAGGATACTGAGTTTTTAGAGCCACTTAAAAGCATTTGTAGGGTCTGCCTGCAACTTTTAGAGTCATGATATCTTATAAGAGACACAACTCTCAATGGAAGCCCTTATCAGTGGTGGACGAATGCATTATTGACGCAAGGTTAAGGTCCTAAGAATTTTTACTCTGGGCCTTGTTTCACGATTTCTGGTTTCCCGAGATTTCGTTGTGAGATAGGAGTCAGACAAGGCTCAGTAGATTCATGCTTCCAATTGGGTTCAAGTAGGAGTTGCATTCTCGAACTAGGTTTACAGTGCTGAGATAATTTTGAAAAGCTTTCAGTGTCGCTACACACATCTGGATTTCGGGTAACTCGGGGATATGAGGATGTGCTGAAGCGTGTTCATACTCAGAACTCTGGACTCAACATTGAAAAGTAGAGAATTTCTCACAATGAAAAAAAGAAACGGGAACACGGGGACGGCACTTCACTTAATATGGGCTTAGACAAAGCTTCTACTGAGACCATTAAATCTAGGTACCATTCACGTCCTTATCTGCAACTTGGTAGAGTTAATTTCGACTTTGTTTCCATATGAGTGCAAATAAGAGAGGACTACCCCTATAGTAATAAATTTTATTCGTTAAGATCAACCTTCGACACTCGAAGTCTTCTGCTGCATCAATATGTAGGAGACTTTCCGTGCTGAATACATAACCACACATAATATTCATAGAGGAACCATGGATGTGGAATAAACGCATCTGTGTTCACGGATATATAAGGGGTTTCACACCACTTTATGACGAGTGATCGGAAGGATCGAGGACTTGTCTTAGAAGACTTAGTTTCTGCATATATAAGCTCTGAAACGGACGGAAAATGGCACGAATCCGTCGTTGCATCTGCTTTTTTTGACTTATCATATCCTGCGATGGTAATGCTCAGAATACATTTTTGGCAGTAGCAATTGCAACGTGAAAGGCAATCATCTCATGGATTTCATACTGTCGTCAACAACGTTGGATCTCAGACAACTTTTGTTACGAGAGTAAAAGAGTAAGTAATCAACTTAAGGTAATCCGACTTAAAGTTATGCCCAGGAGAGTACTATCGGAGATCTCTATGTCACACCATAGATACATTGTATTCAGAATTGGATGTGAGGTCTCGACCTTATTGAAGGGGAGGAATCTGCAGAAAACAAACTGGAAACGATTCAAAGAAGAGCCCAAAAAGTCCAATCGTGGTTCTAAGCTCAGGACAAAACAAAAGCGAGTGGAATCTATCAAAAACCTAAACGGCACCCTCCCCAAGTGCTTTGAACAGGCATGGCAAGTTAGAAACCAATCCTGCACATCGCCCGTTCTTTGGTAGAGCACAGACCTATAGCAACTTCGTAAAGAACGCAGACAACTCTACATAAGTCACTCAGGAGAACTTGAGGCTTTACGGATCGAAGGAAACAAAATAAGAGAAGCTAATTCAGATTCTGAAGAGAGCCCCTTATAATGACTTGACCGAAAAGATCGAAACAGTCGGTGAAGCTAGTCAAATTCTTTAAAAGGGGAAAATCAACCAGGCTGGAATCACTCAGAAAATGTAATTTCACCTGCACTAAGTCGAAAGCAGAGACTCATCCTTGAGGCCCACTTCCGAGGTAACCTCATCAGAACCTGTTCATAACCAGCTTCTATTATTGACACTGCTAGTGAGCTGAACAACATAACACGTCGCGATGTGTATTTTATGGGTTGTGGTGACTGATGAGGCCATTAAACATGTTATTGCTTCCTTTAATGGCTTCAAGTCGCCTGGCACCGATAGCATTTACCAAAGTATAGACGACCTGCTGGTAACTCTGATGAGAATCTTCACTGGCAGTGAGAGTAGCCTATATCGAAAATCTTAAAAGAAGACTACACGCTCGTGAAGAGCTTCAGACCTATAAGTCGAAGGCGCATTCGTCAAGAAAGAATACGCACTAGTTAGTTTCATCGCCATTGGGAGTGCTTTCGACAAGGCAACTTTCGACGGCATGTGTAACCCGGTTGGACAACACGGTGTAGACGAATCACTATTTCTGTGGATAAAAGCAATGCTGGTGAATAGGATCCTGATTGCGGATGCTGACTGCAGCCAATATGTGATGGCGGGCCTAAACAGGAGTTGTCCACAAGGCAGGGCTATTTCTCCATTGCTAGGGTGCATGTCGGACGACTCACTGCTCAAAGTCTTCAATAGTTCTGACATCTATGCACAAGCATACGCGGATATCTAGCGACTGTATGCTCTAAAGAGCATGCTGCCTTATCCTTATTCGACCATTATTGGTCTAGAAATTGCTTTCAGTCAATCCTCTCAAAACTGAGGTTGTTCGCATTACGAGAAGAAGGAAACTGACAGGTCTGAGTCATCTAATACTTAAGGGCATCACCATCCAATTCGGCAAGAAGCTAAGTATTTGGGTGTCTTTCTGGAAAACAAACTTCTATGGACTTAACATGTTACGTCGAAAGGCGCTGTCGGCCTTCGGGAAGTGTAAAGGCGCTATTGGTAAGTCACGGGGTCTGGCACCGAGAAGGATCTTTTCGATATACATGGCTATGATAAGGCCAGTTATGTCCTACACGTTGGTTGTATGGTGGAAGACCCTCTCACTAAAGTACGTTATTATTGCTTTTACCAGACTCCAAAGAAGAGTTTGTCTCGGCTGCATGGAGATTTCCCTGGCACGTCTGACATTGATGAGTCTCCTTCCCCTTGATATTTATATGATGACCTTGTGTGCCAAATATCTTGTGACTCTGGTCTTATGGACAGAAACTCCTGCTACAAAAAAAAAACAGAAATGGACTTTCCATTTCGTCAAAATTGGTTTAGGCCAGATGGCTACGGACCACGGTTGACTCAAAACCAATATAGGAAGCGATGCTGTTGTCTTTCTTTAGGACGAATACATTACATTTCACTTATCGTTAGGAAGACTTTCGTCTGTCTCTCCAAGGAAATATACGCAATCCTGATGTCAACGAACTATATTTTGAAGAACCGGGGGAGGTGGTGAAGCATTTGCATCTCCACCGACAGCCAAGCTGCGCTCAGAGCTTTGCTGAGCCCTCTTATAACCTCCCAACTAATTCGAGAATGCAAGATATCACGGAAGGCTGAATTAACTGAGTCTTGTCTGGATTCCAGGTTATAATGGGATCAAGGTTCAGAGGAGAGTTTTTCAGGATCCGAACCTACGTTCGGTTTCGTCCTCGGTTAGGGCTTCCATTGACAGTTGGGTTTCATATGAGCACAACTGCATATGGCATGACCCCACTGGCTGCAGGTAGACCAAACGAATCCTTCCCGACATCTTTAAGTGGTGAGCGGCCTTCCCGCTGTCTCAGTAGGAAAGGCTGCAGGCTGCTTATTGGCGTCGTAACGGGACACTACACTTTTCTGTCAAAGTAAAGGGTGTCCCGTCTTAATGAGAAACAAATTAAATTTGAGAAAAAGCGCAGTGTTTGTTTGAATAGTTCTGATGTTTTTATTTTAATAAATAGTGTAGGCGTCGAGGTTAGGTATGGAACTTTTGTTCCTTTTGGCGAAACCTGTACCCGCCTCTGCCTTCCGGATCGGTGCCAATTGTATTCTGCCCCACCGCCGGGTAACGTTTAGAACTCAGACTCCATGCAACTCTCTTACTGAAAGCTGAACATCTCTCCTTAAATGTTCGGGCCCCCTGAAAACTGGAATTCCACAATCAGTTAGTTGTTTAATTTTAAATTTACTTCAAATCATTGCGAGGTTTAGATTGTAATGGAGCATTCGATCAGTCTGTTTTATATGATTGAACTCCCACTTCGACAAATCTAATCTACTACGCACTATTCCATTCGGCCTGGCAACGCTTTCTTTGTGAGAACTGCCGCTTCATTTGATCAAAATCACTTTTCGCCAGGATTGTGTTTGTTGCGTGCATATATTTGCATTTGAATCTACACGAAGTGAAAATAAATAAGGAAAAATGCTCGTACACATTTTTGTTGAGAGAATAGGCGCGCACAGCAGCACATATCCGTACGGGTATCCTCGTATCGAGAAGTGGATACACGCTCCAAGGATACATTAAAATATTTGTGTTAATGTGAGTGCGTTTGTATCCTCTTCGCATAATAATTTGTACACACATGAATGGCGATAAGGATATAATTATTGCACACACTTCTTCGTCGTCGTTGGGGTAGTGGTGGTGGGTGCAGGCTAAAGGGTGATATATGAAAAAGAACCCCCCTCTTTATTTTCCCTGAAACTATTTGCATATTCCGTGCCAGAATAACTGCGAGAATGTTGCTGTAGTTGTTCTAGGGATATCCCTAGTATGTGCCTATATATGTAGTGCGGATTTGCATGCATTTTCAAAGTTTATTCGGCGCTCTGTATTACAATCAGGATAATGCCTTGGGGGACTTTTTGAGTTAGCACGATTGAGTGAATACAAGTATATGTATACTACCGACGATATGTGATTGAGTGTGTACATGAGAATTACATGTTATTCTTCGGGAATATCTCCATCATACAGATGGAAAGTAAGTACGAACACACAAAATCACATATGCGACTGAAGTTGAAGCTTATGTTGGGGTTTTTAATCCAAGGGATTTGGCTCCTTGTGTGATGGGGGAAAAACTTTTTAATAGGTTAAGAGTATAGTGGGTGAATTAAATTAATGTGATTTGAAGAGTTTTTTTTTCCATAACAAAATGACATTTATGGGCGAATTTAAAAAAAAATTAACTGGGAAGCGGTGTTTTTTTGGAAGAGAAAGAGAAAGTTTCCCATTAGTCTTTCAACATTTCAGCTTAAAAAACTATTTATGCAAATAAGAGACGTTTTTCCCAAATTTCACATCGTTATCGCTCTGCTCTTCTCTGCCGTACAATATTAATGGCCTACCTTAAACTCAACTTCATTTGACAGGCTTGCCTTCCTTTAATCATGAAAGCCTTTCCCACATGTTTTAGTTAGTATTTTCCACCCAGTCCTACGATGAAGGAGCCAAAAATGAGGCAATCAACTTCCATCTTCATTTTTTCGACAATGACATTACATTTAGAAGGGAATGCTTATCTGGATACAGGTTTTGATTTGTTTTGTCAGTTTGAAGTTTGAGAAAGCCAAACGAAAGATACGTAGTTAGTTAGTCAGGATCTTTTATTCAATCAATGTCATTTCAATTTTTTATAAGAGAGCACAATCATATCTAAGCGTGGCATTGCCGTCTGCCAGTTGACTTTACTTTAATTTATTTAACTTTGATACTCGTAATAAACTTTTAATTAAATTTAAACCCTATAATAATTACTTGTTTTTTTTTAATCTAATACTAATCGTTGAGCAGAGTTTTTTCTTTAAAATTTTATTTAAAAGTTTTCAATGTAGAACTCATACACTGAGTTTATATGTATTTTGTTAAGGTGGCCGATTACTTGCTCATTTGATAAACAATCAGTTCCCAGGAAATGTCTCTTTGTTCCCCGCAATGTTGGCCGTGGAATTTAAACTCAAATTACAGGTAAACCAATCATGATTTAAATGAAATTAATATAGAAGAAGAAGAAAATGAATATTATTCTATTAATGGATATATTCCTGAATTCAGTAATAGAAAGAAACACCAAGGTGGAAGAATTGCAGTTTATATTAAAAATAATATTAAATATTCCAGAATTAATAAAGATACTGAATACTACGAAAATCAACATCTAGAAATGGAAGGTAAGAACGGCAAAGCATATATTCACGCGATTTATAGGCCGCCTATGTTAAACATCATACAATTTATTGAACAACTGGACAACAATATCAAAAATGAAAGGGAATTAATCGTTTTGGGTGATGCGAATATTAACTTGAAAAAATTAAATGACCCCCAGTTAGTAAGTATTTAGAAATAATGGCATCAAAGGGCTTAATGAATGTTATAAATCAACCAACTCGGGTTAATATAACAGCCAACACTTCGACAATAATTGTTAATATTTTTGTTAGCATTATGAAACAAGATATTGTATCGGCCGTTATTGAAACCGATATATCAGATCACTACGTAACATTGTATGCTACAAAAGACTATTCTGAGCGACAAATTATAGAAGAAATCCCTGTAACAATCAACCAATTTAGAGTTAATCAACTAATTAGGGAAACAAACTGGCAAAGATTAAGTGAAGAAAATGACTTTGAGCGACTATAAAATATATTTGTGAACAAAATGAACGATATATACACGCAATCAACAAAAATAGCAAATGGAAAAACAACCCACTAAACCGAGGATACGAAACTGAGTATAGACAATATAGAAATGTTGTGAATAAAAATATTCTAATAACTAAGACTAACTTCTACAAAGTAAGATTTGCTAACGCCAAAAATGACCCGAGAAAAACATGGAATGTGTTAAATGAACTTATGGGGCGAAAAAAGAGATCGATAGATGAGATAGTTATGAACAATTTTCCTGTGAATACGAAACTAACGAACTATAAAAACCGACAAGGGACCAGGAGCAGATAATATTAGACCGATCGATCTCAAACTAAATGCTTTGTCTTTGACTTCAATAATTAGAACAATTATCAACCAAAGTATAAGTCAACTTTGTGTTCCGAAGTTATTAAAAACGTCCTATATATAAGGGGGGAGTGAAAAACCAGATAGAGAACTATAGGCCCATCGTAATTCTGCCTGTTGTAGAAAAATGCCTGGAGGATATAATAATACGAAGACTAACAAATTTAACAGAAAAATATAGAGTTTTACAGCCAAACCAATATGGCTTCCAAAAAAATAAGAGCAATGGGTTACTACTGGGAGATCTCGCAAATGTGATTAATGCAGGTCTAAATAAAAACCACCATGTTCTAGTCATGTTCTTAGACTTCAGCAAGGCCTTTGATACATTAAGCCATGAGAAAAGCATCGAAAGCCTCAACCGAATTGGCGTAAAAGGGACCTTGGCAAAGTGGGTAGAGAATTACCTATCGGGAAGAAAAATAAGGGTAAAAGTAAGAAACACACTGATCAAAGAAAAGCAGAGTCTATATGGTGTACCACAAGGTTCAAAACTGGGACCAATCCTCTTCATCTTGAATACTAATAAGTTTCTTCGTGTGCTTAACAAAAGTACAGTCTTTGCATACGCCGATGACCTAGAAATAATTGTTAAACACAAGTGCATTAATACTGCGATCTCGATAATGCAAGGTGGATTTAATAGCGTCTCAAAATGGTGTCACTATCAAGGACTTGTGATTAATGCTGTAAAAACGAAACTGATGCACATACGCATGTCACACCATCCCAAAATTTCCATCAGCATATATCATCAAAACGAAGACTGCCCAACGACAAAGAAAAGTGATGCTATTGAAGTAGTTAAGACTACTAAGTATCTGGGAGTTGTAATTGATGATCACTTCTTATGGCACGAACAAGTCAATAAGATACGGATGCGACTTAAAAATGCGGTTTTTGCGATGGTGTACCTCAAAAGATACACAAGCGTAGAGGTGCAGAAGCAAGTCTACCTTTCACTTGCTGAATCCTGTTAAAGAAGGAATATTAGTGTGGGGAAATGCGTCCAAAACACATATCGATAAGATAAATATCTATCGATTATTTAAAATTATGAATACTTATAATTTTGTTTTAAAGGTCCTCGATGTTAACGGTATACTTAACCTGATAATGCTGTTACGCTATTATGACGATCAACAACCAGAATACGTCATAATAAGAATACAAGAAGACGAGCTCAGGGACTTCTGGAAATTTCTGAAACTTTTAACAACTATGGGAGAAGACATCCAAGCTACGCCATACCACAATTGATGATGACCTACCAGCAAATATAAAAAACATACTGAATTTAAAAAAAAAACGTAGAAAAGTATTAAAACTTTATTTCCTTAATCTGTATTATGTAACTTAAAATACTAAAAAAATTAATTTAACTTAATCGTAATTATTTCTTTTTTTAATTTTTTAAAACTAAAGTCAACTGAATTAAATAACAAAATTTGAATTATTTAAATAAGTTTCACAACCGATAAACCTTTAGAAACTATTGTAAAAGATCAATCACCTGCAGATAAGCAACATGCTTTGCGGGTCACTTAAATTACTGTAACGTTTTTAAAGAAAATAAAGAAAACTAGAAAAAATGGGTGGTAAAAATTTTTTAAACGAACCAATTGCTCTCGTACTTTCAACACCATTGAGATTAGATGTGTTGTATACTCGTCCCTAGTGTCATTTCGAGTTTTGTAGCTTAATTGATTTCTATGAGTTGATTCCGCTACTTTCCTACCACATTTTAGTCGAAATTGCCGATCTACTCGTAAATAGTTTAACTAAGCTCCGTGAGAATCGGCTTCTAACATTGCAGTGCATCCGGATTGAGATCCAGTTCCATCAACTTTGAGCCAGTTCGTTGCAAACAGAGTACCAGCTAGATCTGCTCCTTATTTCGATTCCGAAGCCCTTCATAATGTATTAAAACTGCAATTTAAGGGTTCCAATAAATAGGGGAGGTAGTCCTGTTTCAATTGCCTAGAGATAGTTTGGTGTGCTCGGTGGAAGGTAAAGGATTCGTGTGGCTAAGGTATGAATACAGCAGAGTGACAAAGCTACCAACAATAGGGAGACAGGTTTAAAGAGGAAAGAGGTTTGGAAACTCAATAATAGGGCCAAGCTTTTCAGAAGCTACAATACATGGAATTAGTACTACGAATGTAAGAAATAATTCAAGTACCTAGTTAGAAAGTCAAAAAGGACAGAAGTACTGCGAATCTATCGCGGTAACAAACGGGATTTCGAGGTTACGCAAAATGCTTTTAAAGGAAGCGATTGTTCCTTGCTACCTCAGAAAAAATGACGGAACCTGGGCTGAAAGTAGCCAAGAGGTTCAAGCAACACTGGTGTAAAAACTAACTTTCCGGGATCCACAGTATCAGACGACACTGGCATGCTACAGCACACTGAGAACATTAATCTCTCTCTCTCCGAAGGGGAAATAGGTGTTTCTTTAAGCCGTACAAATCTTTTTATATCTAAAGCTGACAAACAGGGGCATAATATAGCAGCAAAAGAATTCAGACGTGTCTGTCATAATTTATGCTTAAAATCCTGCAGCGATTATTGGAGATTCACATTGGGAATAGACGCAGTACTGGCTTTTTGGCTGAGCCATAGCTTGCATACATGAAAGAAAAATCTGTAGAAACCTGTACGAGGTGGTGGAGAAAACAAAGAGGATTCTACACTTCGGAGAGTTTGCGATGGCAGCCTTCCTCGATATTGAAGAAGCCTTCAATAACGTGGAGTGCAGCGTCATTAAAAACGCTGTAGTAGACGCTAACGTTGAACATGGCATTACAAACTGGGTTTGCAACATGCTGGCAGGCAAGAAAATAAACTGTTACATTGGGCAAAGTTCAGTCAGAATATCCGTAACCAGGGAAGCCCCTCAGGGTGGAGTCATATCTCCACTCCTGTGGGTGCTAGTTATCAATAACATCCTCAAAAAGCTTAGTACAATGAAGTGCCACGGCATACACAGATGATGTGGTCATAATAATGCAGGGAAAATACTTAAATATTTTAAGCGACATTATGGAGGTTGCTTTGAAGACGATCAGCACGAAGTATCTGGGTGTGTTTCTGGGGCTTAAAAAATGCTATAGTGTACTGGCTGTATACAGTGGTGGTAAGACCCATACTTATATATGGCGCACTAGTATGGTGGAAAACAAAAAAAAAAGAAAACGATTTACGAAAAATTAGTGGCGGTTCAAAGAACGGCGTCCATAGCCATTACAGGTGTGCTCCGTACTACCCGTACGGCAGCATTGGACACCTTTTTGCGCCTAACACCGCTTGCTTTACAGATGAAAAAACTTGCTGGCAACAGTGCGATAAGACTCATTAATCTGGGTTACTTCAAGAGCAGTAGATTCCGACACGGCACGGTTCTAACGGAGCTACTGTCAGGCAATAAACGAATAAATAACGAATGAAAAATCAACCTTCCCTGGTCGATTTTGACATCCCGTACTATATAATTTATCCAGAGCGGGAGGACTGGGAAAAAAATGCAATAATCAGGTCGAATGAAATTGCAATTTTCACAGATGGCTCAAAAACAGAGGAGGGAACAGGTTCTGGTATCTTCTCAGCAGTCCCAGGACTAAGAGTGTCTATAAGACTACTGGACGCAAGCAATGTCTTCCAATTAGAGGTTCTAGCTGTCTTCAGGGCGGCTGAGCTAATGCAGATGAGATCGGTATCCGAAAGAGATATCGCTATCTACATCGATAGACAGGCCGCACTCAAGCCAATGGAATCAATCAACGTCAACTCTTATACATTCAGGGAGTGTCGCACAGTTCTGAAGGCACTATGCAATCAGAACCGGGTAAGACTGTGCTGGGTGCCAGCACACTGCGGTACAAAGAGAAGTGAACAAGCAGATGAGCTTGCAGGAAGAGGAGGGCTACTCGATAATAGTGAGGTTGCCCACATCAAACCACTCCTTTCCATATTGGGGGGTACTATCGAGGAAAAAATCACAAAGATTAACCTAAGGTGGTCAAGTCTAGAAGGACACAGGGTATCCAAGGCTGTTTGGCCGCTTTTTGACGGCAAAAAATAGAAATTAGAGATAAGCTTAGGACAGTAATACGAATCCTGACAGGACACTGTCTCCTGCGGCAACACGCAAAGAGACACAAATTATCAGATATGGATATCTACAGATTCTGTAGTGATCTGCAAGCTGTAGAGGATGTAACGCACATACGTGTACTGTGTGAATGCGAGGCAATATCGCGTAGGCGAAGAAAATTTTTAAGGAAATCCTTTTTCGAAAACCAAGAGGAAGTACTAGGTGGGGTGAAAAGTAACCTCCTTGGGAATGAATTTTTTTTTTAATGTTTTTTTATTTTATTAAATATAGTCCCCTTTTAGCTTGATACACTTATTCCAGCGATTTTCCAACTTCTTGATTCCGCCCAAAAAGTAATTTTTCTGAAGGTCTGCAAAATACTCCTCCGTGGGAAGAGAAAATAGTCCGAGGGAGCAAAATCGGGCGAATACGGTGGATGCGATAGCAATTGGAGCCGTAAGTCATTGATTTTAGCCGAGGTTGCCATGCTCTTGTGCGCCGGCGCATTGTCTTGCAAAAGCAAAATTTTTTTTCGCATCATGTGAGGCCGTTTTGCGGTGATTTCGGCCTTCAATCGCTCCAATAATGCACAGTAATACTCGCTGTTGAAGGTTTGAGAGTATGCCATGACATGCCAGAAAACCGACGCCATAATCTTTCCGACCCATCGAGCCTCCATCGGCCGCTTCGGAGCACTCGTGCCGGCTTCAGTCCATTGCCGTGCACTCATTCTGTTCTTTGGTGAGCAATAGTGGATCCAAGTTTCATCAACAGTTACCAATCGACACCAAAAGTCCGCCCGACTCCGCATCAGTAAGTCCAAACACTCTTTCGAAGTGCTCTCGCGTTCGTGTTTTTGGTCAGGAGTTAGCATGCGCGGCACCCAGCGGCAGGATAACTTTTTCATATGCAGAATATTTCCCAAAATCTGGGGTGTGCGCTCAGTACTAAGCTTTGTGGTATCTGCTAGCTCGCGCACCTTTACTTTCATGTCAGCCATTTAAGGCATTAAAGAAGAAGGGACAATGTTGGGATTTCCGAATTGACTATTGCTATTGAAAAAGGATAAACAAAATCATCTACTCGGGCGTAACGCCACAAAAGAAACTTATAATTTCGAGGAGATCTACTTAGGCAGTTTACACGAACAACGACATGACCTTAGAGATCATTCGAAGAGTGCCTCTTACCATTGACAAGCAGAGGGCTTTGGCATCGTCTCAAAAATATGTTGCAGAGGAATGGACTGTTTCAAAAAAGGGATTGAAATGTCACATAGTCGTTTAAAGTGATCTACGGCCCTGTCTGCGTAGACAAATAATGGAGGTCAGATTTAAGCAAGAACAGTATATCGGATCATCGAATTAGGTGGCAGGTACATGTAGAGCAGATGGACAGCAGCCCTCCAGCTCAGGAAGTATGTGGGTCCATCATCGAGATAAAAAGCAGTAGAGGAAGATCTCACTTCAAATGGCACGGTAAGTGGAGAGGGACCTCAACTAACAAAATGTACGAAATTGGATGCCGCTGGCAAACAACAGGGCTAACAGGAAAGCCTAGGGTGAACCCTAGACTATTGCGCCTCCTAAGTAAATAGGTCTGATTAACAAGCAAATGAGCAAAGTACCAGCAAATATGATAGGTCCACTGCATAAAGAATAGGAACCATGTAAGATACACTGTATATTGGAAGCTTGTAACACAGGGCTACGGCTAGGAATCTACTCCCTCCAATGTGTAAGACAATAGAGCATATTGTAGTTCTTCAGTGAGTTTCGGTGAGATAACATCCTACATCATTTATTTCACTAATAGTTCGACGACATGATCACATTTGCTTAGTTTCTTACATGCGAGATACAGGACATCCAGCACCTTATACAGGTTTGAACAGATTGAACGAATTATTGGGGTAGAGTGGCAAGTGCGTGTCCAACAAGTAGCATAGAATTGGCCTATGTTGTCATAGATAAAAAAATGTGACGAAACAGCTAATAGCTTCGGAAAATGACGGACTCAGTACTGATCGCCCTGTAAAATGATTAAAGAACAACGATCTTCGGACATACAGACTGCGTGGATCCGAATAACTAGCGTAAATCCTCGACTACTACAAAGCAGGAATAACCGCCATTAAGATATGCAAAGCGATAGACAAGACAATAAGAGGATAAAAACTGGTGATATCGACTATGGAGAATATTACAGACAGTCGCCGCGACAAGGAGAGCACCGGAGCGTTTACTCAGATGCAGATTCACCATTAAAGGAAGATTTAGGGAATATGTCTATGATTCGTCGCCTGATACGATCTTGTAGACGCCTTTTGAAGCACCGAGATCGAATGTTTTTCAAGCATGTCTGTGGGCCATTCTTCACGAGCACTTTTTGTGCAATTGCCAAATTACGCGATATCCAACACGAAGAAATCGTTTTTGTTGTTCACGTAATATTAAATGTATGCAAATGGAACTAACACCCAATAATGTCTCAATTTCATGATAAGTTCCGACACAACAACTGATTTTGGACGACCATTAAAAACGCCAAATTGTACGATGCTGATATCAGATTTGACGTATCTACACCAAAAATGGCTAAAAATAACCATGCAGACTGTTGAACGGTGATGACGAACAACATCCCACCCTCGGTGGGATGAACTCAGGACAGCAATCTCAGAGCTTAAGTCCAGCAACGCTGCTGGACTCGATAACTCTACTGATGAGTTGTTCAAAGCTTCAAGTAATGATTGTATACGGATGATTGGATAACCCATCTGGTACTAACCGAAGTAGAAACAGTTTTCTAGCGGTATTCATGGAGTTCAGTTTACTCCGAGGTAAGTGAACTCCTTAACTACGTCGAAATTGTTGTTATAGTGACGTTTTGTTCACTGCGGTGGACAGATGCTGGTTTGTTTGTTGATAGCATGTACTTAGTCTTGTCCTCGTTTACTTTAAGACCAAAAAATTTTGTCTGTTCTTCAGTTTCTCTGAAAGCCTCTATTAGGGCATGCTGGGAACGACCGATGATATCAGTATTGTCGGCATATCCCAGCAGCTGAAAGGACCTGTTGAAGATAGTGCTTTCCGGGTTGATACCTGCTCTGCGCGTTATCTGCTCTAGTACGAGATTGAAGAAGTCACATGATAGCGCATCTCTTTGCCGAAATCTGGTGCACATTTCAAATAGTTCGGAGGAGTTGCATCCAAATTGCATATTGCAGTCTGTGTTTTCCAGCGTCACGCGACACATCTGGATCAGTTTCGCTGGGATCCCGAATTCGGCCACCACCGTAGAGAGCTCCTGACAATGAATACTATCATATGTGGCTTTGAAGTCAATAAACAGGTGGTGAGTCTCGACCTGAAGTTCCTTGGTCTTTCCCAGGATTTGCCTCAGTGTGAAAATTTGGTCTATAGTCGCTCTGCCGTGCCGGAAGCCCCGATGTTGTTTCGATCACGAGACTCATCAATCTCCTTGAGCTGGGAGGCTGCGTAGGCCCTCTTCTTCTCCTCTCTTCTCCTTGATCGAACTCTTCCCTTGCTACCCTTGTTTTGCGCTGCAGCGTTTTCTGTCTCCCTTTTCCAGTATACGCATTCATCATCATACCACGGTGGTTTCGGCTACCTCGTTAATGATTTCGCGATACTGGTACCACTGATTTTTAGCATTGATGCTGGGTGACTATACCGAACAGAGTTTCTTACTCTGCCGCTCTATGTAGACTCTGGTTACTTCAGGTGTACTTACGCGTCCAATGCCGAATTTCTTCTTCTGACAGTAGAGCTCTGAATTTAGCCGCAACAAGAAAATGATCATAGTCGACGTTTGCGCCTCGGAATGCATGCACGCCGAGGTTGTTGGTTGTGTGCCTCGGATCTATTAGCACATGGTCGATTTGGTTGGCGGTCCGACGTCGGTGTATCTTTTAACGACAAAGTTATCTAATACAACATCACCCTCTACTGGTTCCTGATCACATCGTCCAATCCGACGGCCTATAAACAAGCCACGAAAAGCTCTTCTGAAAGCCGCTCACCTGATCACTCTTTTAACATCCATGCTATCTTACCTAAGTTAACGCAGAAATCAAAGTCAATCCCAGATTATCCAGGTCAAGCTATTAAAACACAAAAAGTGTACTGGAACTGAAGAGGCAGGTAGGTTAGTAAAGTATTAACCTATTTCCATTGCCGAAAGGAAGCTGAAATCATAGCTCAATTCGCTTACACTTGCTCTACTTCCTGTTGCTACTATTTGCTGTTTGAGTGGTTCGCTTTGCATAGTAAGTAATCTTCAACTATTGCGATAACTAGACAAGATTGACAATCAGGACACGGATTTTGTTAATTGAGTAGAAATTCCAAATGGTGAAAAGTATTAAGATTCCCATTGCATTGCATTAACTTCATGTATAGATACTTTTTTCTATGAGAATCAAGGCTTCATTCGACACATGGCATCTAATGAAGAACTACGTTTCGAGACCATTCAATATATCCTCAACAATTCCCTTCTCCAGGATATGTGTTTCCAATTTTCAAATCCTAGGGGGGTACTTTCCACCAATACATTCGACAACAAATACAGAGAAGAAAAATTGGCCATCCATAGTGCTCTACGTAGCATCCCCTGGCAATATTCTCTCCACGCAAAGTAAAATTGATTAGGGTGTCAAGAAAAGTCAAATCCCAGAAATTAATGAAAATAGCCATATAACTCGAATTTTGTTTCCAGCTAACATAGGTCTACCTATACACACATTCACACGGGAGTATCTGGTTTTGCAACAACTCTTGGGGTGAATTTGTTCATATTAGAAAGCATTTGGCCCCTTTTCCACATCCATTTCCGGGGGGGACGGCGACTTATGTATGTTCTAGTGCCCTAGGACATTGTTTTTCCATTTTTTTCCTGCTCTCCGTATCTAAATCCTTGAATTCCAATTGCACTGATGTATAGGGTGGAATTTGTTTTACTTGGCGAAACGCGATGACGCCTCCTTGTGGTTTCAGCAAAAAAAAAAACTAAACAAAATAGAAACAATTCAATATCCTTATGGCCGTTCACACATCCAATTCGCCTCACCACCCCTTGCATACCATATGCATAGAATTCTGACTTCAGATGCAAAATTTACAAACTGGTGTTGTTCTATTGGATTTGAGTTTCGTTTTCTTCGCTTTTGCGAAGCCCTTTGTCGGTTTTGGCCATCAGGGAAATGTTTAGGATTTCTGGGATACCCCGGAAGGTCCTTGCAAACTGAATGCGCGCGATAATAGTGTTTGTGTAATTGCCAAGGAGGATGGTTAATTTAATGGATGTTTTGTATGTAATCAATGGAGTAGCCCTCCTGTTTTTCCTTTTTTTTTTCCTTTTTCAAGGATGTGGTGGATAGTGCAATTGTTTACTGGAAAGAGTGCTAGTGCAAGTTGTCGCTTTCGAAAGGACAACATATTCGATGAGAAAAACGTTTTGAAAGCAATTCCAGGGGTGGGGGTGGTAGTTTGTACTCGTATTGTAGATACCTACAGACCGAGTGATAACTACGAAAAGCCATTTGTGTAATTATTTGAGGTTAAAGTGAAATTTATTGCCCACTGGTGCTGGATGATGGGATGACGGCGGCGTCTGTTGGTGTACGTAGTTGGTGTGGTAGCACATGGCGTTGGTTTGGAGTAATGAATTTTGGACATTTGTTTGTTTGGTTAAGTCAGGTGGCTCAGTAGTTTGTGGAGACTTTAAGAGAGCTTTTATAATGCCAACAGAGCACGAATCGAAAGAAGTTCGAGGGCCCACAAGGGACAGATGTAGACTACAAGACATTAAAGCTATTGAAGTCTTTAATACTAAATCTTAACTACAGTGCAAGTAGTTGTAGATATTATAAAATGCCGAGGTTTTGGCGTAAGAATTCCCATTAGAACAGAACAAAACACCCAGACAAAAGCTAGTCCAATGTACTTCCCGTGTATATTTCCTTTTAGTGGACTCACTCAATATTTTGTGGAAATACAAAGTATCAGCAGTACCAGTACCGACCACATCAGTGCCTTGTACTTGAAATTCAGCGTAGTGCGAGCAGATACTCACAAAAGAAATGGTCCGCACCACCATTCTGCAGAGCAGAGCAATTCTGCAGGAGATGGTGCCACGTGTGCCTAGCGCTGAAATCTGGCACAATATCTATACAACTGAACTTGACACGCTTTGACGAAGAGATCGGAAGGTATCTTAATGCTCCTCGTAAACTCAGAGCAAGATAAAAGGTAGAGGAAGCTGTTCCGAACCTGGACGGTGCCCTTACCAAGTGTTTTGAGCTAGAAAACAATGCTGTAAATGCTGTAATGGAATGCCGCTGTAAAGACATTCATAGGAAACATACCTAGGAAAGTAGAAAACTTCTAAAAACGCACTCGACAGGTTAGTCAAAATCATCAAAATATGACGCCACCTACACTGAGGCGACAGAAGAGACTCTCCGTCGCATGCTTCTATCTAATTAGAACTTTTATCATGGAATCTGAAAGACAGCTGAGAAACACAATATGAAGTAGCTAGTATCTGATGGCTTCAAGTCGACTGGCACCGATTGCATTTATCCAGTTGTGCTACAAAGAGCTATAGATTAGCTGCTAGTAAATATGAAGTGAATTTTGCACGGCTAGCCTGGCGAATAGTGAGAGTAGTCAGTACACTGAATATTGATAAAGATGACTACACGTCTTTCAAGAGCTTCAGACCTGTCAAACTTACACTCTTCATGTTGAACAACATCGAGAGAATGATCAAGCTTCATATGCACAAAACTCATTCGGCCGAGTTGAAGTTGGATTTGATAAGAAGTATTCGCACTGGGTTTTGGTGGGGATTTCCACAATACAACCATAAACCACGACGAAGACGACTCAATAGTTTTGTGGAAAAGACAATGCTGTCGACATTGCTATGGTGCATGGTAGTTATCTAACTACTCAGCGTTTCCAATAGTTCTATTGTAATATCTACGCTCAGGCATATGCTGATAATGTAACTCTTTAGGAAACTCTAGAGGGTATCGACAATATCAAAATATTCTTTCAGTAAATCCTATAATAAGGAAGCCATCTGGTTTGACCCTTCCATGTATGATAGTTCTTAAATACACCACCATTCGTCACCTCTTTCTTTAGGGTAAACACGTTACGTCGAAAGCCTCCAAGGAGCTGTCGCCCTTTTGGCAATGCAAAGCAGCTTTGAGCAATACATCGGGTTTGTCACTGAAGAGGGTTTTTTGGATCTGATTACTAGTACTACCGAAGGTCTCCATTTCAGACCATATACACATCGAAGTCCGAACCGAGTGCGAGGGTTCGACATTATTTAAGAGGACGAATTCGTGGAAAACCAACGGGAAACGATTTAGGGAGAAGCTCAGAAAATCCACAATAGTGCTCCTACGATCAGCACAAAACGAGAACTAGAACAAGCTGTTCAGAACCTGAACGGTACCATCACCAAATACTTTGAACTGGCAATCCCAGATAGAAAGCAATCGTGTATATCGCTCGTTCCTTGGTGGAACACAGATCTGAAGCGTCTTCGTAAAGATACCAGATGAATCCTAAACATTTCACTTAAGACTAATTTGGAGTCCTATTCGATCGAGGCAAAAATAATATAACAAGCTTATTCAGATTTCGAACAGTGCCTCTTACAAAAACTTTTGCGTGTGAAAGTCAAATTTCTGAAAAGGGGAAAATCCACCAGGCTGCAATTACTATACTCAGAAAATCTGATGGCACCCTCCGTGTTATGCTTGAGGCTCACTTTTCAGGGAACCTAATCAGAACCAGCTCACAAACAAATCCTTTTAACGAGCTGCTATATCTCATCAGATGGGCTGACAGATGAGCTCTTTTACCGTTCTGTTGCTTTCTGCGATGGTTTAGTTGCCTGCCACCTATAGCATATACCCAGTTATGCTATAAAAGGGTACAAACCAGCTGCTGGAAACTATGATGAGAATTTTCACTGCTAGTCTGCCACTGACATACGTACCGAAATCGTGGCAAACAATGAGACTAGCCTTTATACCGAAAATCGGTATCCGCTGGTATGGTTCGTGCTGGTCGACTCTCTGCTCAATACGCTTAATAGTTCTCACGTCCAAGCATATGCGGGTGACGTAGCTGTACTGTCTGTTAGATCGTGTTTAACGACTGTCTACTATAAACCCCAGGCAGCCCTAGATGTGTTCGACGATTGGTGCGCTATAAGTGAGCTTTTAGTCAACCTTCTTAAAACTGAGGCTGTTCTTTTTAAGAAAGGGAAGAAACTGACGGATCTGACTCATCTAGTGCTTAAAGGCAACAGTATCCACTTCTCCAAACCAGCTAAATATATGGGTGTCATACTGGATAACAAACTTCTTAGTTTGTTAAGTGTTTATACTTGTCGAGTTCACCTCTGCCCACCAGATTTTGAAGCTCACTCTCGCAAGATTTTTCGCTTTGGTATGAATGCTTCATCTCACACAGAGGATGCATTCGCAAATCAGTTTTGTGCACATATTGTACATAGATCTCGACCATTTTCTCTATGGTCTTCAGCATGAAGCATGTCAGACTGATAGGTCTGCAGATCTTAGCGAAAGCGTAGTCATCTTTACCGATTTCCGGCATGTATGCCAGCAGGTTTCGGTATATATGTCAGTGCCAAGTCAGCAGTAAACCTTCAGAGTAAACCTCTTTGTAGCATAACTGGATACATGCCAATGGTGTCGGTAGTCAGTTTTAAAAGCAATAGGGTGATAACTTCTTGTATTAAACAGCTCACTTTCAGCTTCGTTGAAATGAGATGGTTCAGGTTACCTAGAAGTGAGTCTCAAGTTTAGAGTCCTTAGTTGACTATCTTTGACTATCTTATCCTCTATAACTTGCGCGTAATTGTTTTCGTAGCCCCAGAAGTGCATAATGCTGTAATATTTTCCTAATAAATAGTTTAACTACCGCATTTACATTCTGCCATGTTCCCGAGTTGTGATCGTTAATATCCATGCCAGTTAGCTGTTCCATAATTTATCTCTTTAGGGGAAGCTTGACAGTTGAAATAGCTATATCAATTTAAGCTAGCGAATAGCCCAACTCTTTCCTCAAGTTCTTAAAATTTTAAGACCTCACGCAGTGGCCATCCGTTTAACGACTCCCTCGAGTTTCAAAGCACAAAATCTTCATCCCAATCAGTATGGCAGGCCATCAAAGTGAATAATTTTACAACTCAATCCACCAAGTGGAAGCTATTGCCATAAAAAAAACAAACGTATACATCATTATGAAACTTAACACCTCTCATCGCCCGAGCCATCTGTTTTCCATATACACTTACCCTGTTAAATATTTCCACTCTTCGAGTTGGCTTTAAAATTACCCTCAGTAGCGCAGTCAGAGCAGCTGCTATAAAATGAAACTTACGCCACTTTACTCCTGGCGTAAATCCAAAATGGCCTTCCTCATAAATTTATACCCGTTTCCTTCACTCTCTCGACGAAACCCCTTTTTGAAGTTACTTGCTGTTGCAAAAGGAAATTCGAAAGCAAAATTCTTCCTTTATCTTGAAATTTATTTATTATTTCTTCATACACACGGACCCTCACCAAAAAAGGAGTGGCGCACCAAAATCCTACCCCGCATCGAAGGATGACTGAAACGTATAGAATGGCTTCAGATATTCGAGTGACTCGAAGGACTCATAGGACTCGTAATATTCACAAAATTTAAAGAACTTGAAAATGAGAAGAAAATTTAATTACACCCCACGGAAAGCAGAAGAATATTCGCTATTATCCATTCGCTACACTTTCTCTGTCTCTTTAATTAAATTTTCATTTGATTTCCATGGCGATGCAATTGCTTGAAGAAGGAATCAAAATCGTGTACCCTCTACCACTCTTGTGACAATTGTAATTTGTGCTTCATTGAGTATCCTTTTTCACACCACTCCATCTACTGCAGACTAATTGTTTTGGATTGCAAGCGAACGAAAGTAGGAGTGGTAAATTGAATAAAAATTCACTCCAACTCCCACAGGATGTGTTCGTACGACCAAAGTCTCAGTCAGTTTCACTGTTTCTTTCATCGTTTTGCGCCAGGACCTGGACACAAAGAAAGTCAAAGCAGGCGCAACATTTTGCCAACACAATAAAACTCAATGAACCCAATTCAAGGATAATATTGTTATTGATGCTATTATTGTTATTTGTGTCCTTTTTTTTTTTGGCAAAGCCCAAGTATACTGTATACTGTACCGCAAAAATTTGTTTTCATCAACAAGAATCACAGGACCGCCCGCAAAGGGAATGAATTTCTAAATCCACCTCCATAAAGACACCGACCGACTGATGGTGGGAGAGAAAAGTCTGAGAAGAAAGCAGGATCACAAAGGATTGTCGTCTAATTGTCTCCAAAGGAAGCCGAAATCTAGACCCACAACTGAATACCGAGACCGAAAGTGTTTGCCTTTGATCTGGTTCTTTCTCCAAGGATTACAATGTGTCCCGGCGAGTCTTAGTCTCCTGGTGCTTCGATGTCCTCAATGTCGTCCTTCTCGGTGTAATTGTAATTATTACAATAAGCGAATCAAAAGGAAAAGAAGGATCATTAAGCCGATGATATACCTGTCACTCGGATTGGACACCTGAATGGGTTCACGGTTTCTATACACTGTTACTGTGACCTGTGACACCGACTTTGATCGTTTTAGGCGTTGTTGTCGAGTTTTATAGAATCAATTGATTACGGGACCGCAAAAGCGGCCGACACCATCCAAGGAGACAATTTACGGCAGTGACTCAGGGAATTGGGTGTGAAATTCGTTTTGATTTTCTGGATTGGCTGGGGGACAACGACTTTTTTTACAATTTCCAATTTTCAATTTTTGTGACGTGGGAAGATCAACAATGGAGATGCCATTGGTTATGGTTGCTTAGGCTCTGGGGTATACTTCGAGATTGCAGGCAGCTAGAGAATGCTCTTTCCCAGCTCTTTCCCATTTCCATTTCCATTTATTAATGTGGCGGTGAAATTTGTTGGTTTTTATGAAGGGTTAAGCGTTTGTCATAATTGGATTATGAAGAGATGTTCCATGATAGTGGAGATGTTCGACAGAGTTATTAGCGTTGCATGAGATGTTGCAGGTGGAGGATGGTATTGTTTTCTTCAATCGATTGTGACGAATTCATCTTAAATTATTTGCTCATGGTTATTTTTATACAATTTAGTCAGCGGTAGGAGTTGTTCGTAAGATAGAAGGCAGTAACTCATGGGATTATTCTGGTACTCTACTCAAGATAACCTGGTTTTGCTGATGAACAAACGATTCAATTATGGTTTGGATACCTCAATCAGGGTCGGACTGGTAGAGATGGAAATTAAAAAATTAAAATAAAACGGTTGGGCAACGGTTGGCCATGGAATATCAAAAGGAATAATAGCACTTAATAGGATAATAGACCCTTTCTTTAGTTCTGTTTCAGAAATCAGGCTAATTATGCACCAACTGAATTTTTTGTACACCGACTACCTAGTTACCAGTTATTCTGCTCCAATCGGCAGTCTTTGACATCTTCCCATCCACGACTGCCTTTCTATCGACCAGAAAACTAAATTCCCGTAAGCAAATACTTACTACTCCGACTTTCGATAGCCAGTATGAATCCCTTTTTGGCAGCAAACTCGAAGCTCCTACCTTTGTCAATGAACTGTAGGTGAAATTATATAGCCTGGAGTAAGTGGTATGCGTATCACGTTTATTTACTTATCCAGGAGAAAAGTTGAATTCTAGCCCGCGCTGTGTGATATGAACTCCTGTTGGAACCATTATAGATGCGCTGTAGGCCCAATGGACAGAATTCGTGCTTAAGAAAGATTGTCAGCCCTTTGAGCAAAAGAAGGGATTGCAGGAATGGAGTTGAACAAAAATATTTTTGTTGGACCGAGTCACTAGTCTTATATTCGATTCCACTCTACGAAGTATATAAACCTCCGCGATGAGTACTGGAGAGAGGCAGAGTATTTATCCACTGGATAACCACAGAAAAAATGACACGTGACCAAAATTCACGAATTATTCGACTGTAAGACATCAAATGTCTGATTTTATAGTAAAAATTTAAAAGCCAATATTTTCTATATATTTCCTATGAGAGAAAGGTGTCGACTTATTGTCATTGGGGATACCCCTATGCATTGTGCAATCTCTCGCATCGATTTCGTTGAATCCGCATCCACCGTTGCTCTTAAAACATCGTCGTCGTCAACTAACGTTTGATGAATAAATAAACCACGAGGCTCATTTTCTAGGCTGAAATCTCATGAACGGAACTTTCCAAACCAACGTCCTATAGTGCGTTCGTTAACCGCTACATCCTCAAATGCGTCATTAATGTTTTTCATTGCAAATTTCAATTCGTCCCATTTTCAATTCGTAAAGGAACAGGGTTCGAATTTAAACTCCCCATAACATGGTAAATAATGATAAATAAAAATCATAACGGTACTTGTAATGAACTGAGCGAAAATCAGACATTTCATGTGGTACGACCCAATACATACAAACAGAAAAGTTACTTTACCTTTACCTAAAAAGTTACTTTACCCTAACAAGACTTGTCGGATGTAGAGGTAGCGATATTTCAGAAGCAATGAACAACTAGATAACAAAAACTACGGCAAACCGGACGGACTAACCAAAACAAAGAGGAGAAATACCTTCACTGCACCGATAAGGAACAGCATGATGTATCCAGTAGTCTGCTATTCGGGATTCCATACACCGATAGGCCTCAGTTGTGGTCAAGAAAGGGATACCCACGGATACAGTTCCGTCAGTTTTTAGACAACTCCATCCTGATAAGAATAAGATCGAAGTTTTATCCCCGCTAGGCTCGTTGTACCAGATTCCGAAAAGAACCGTATGGCATTACGAAAAAGTCAATTGGAGCGGAAAGAAGCAGTCAGGGTTAGAGAAATGTTATTTCGGTACTAACAGACCGTACATACAGCGGGAAGCCGAACAAAGTTCAAACGATCCAGGAATGACTACAACGTCTTTCTTAAGCGTTTGAAATTTGAATACAACTAACAACTAAGACAAAGAATATTCCGTGTCCCAAAGGTACTAGGATTTGGTGGTCGTTCGTCAAAAATATTAGAAATTCTGTCTCATCCTCCATCCTAATGTTCATTTAAAATTACATTCCAGCTGTCAATTTTTTATACAAGGCCATTCTGTTTGCTCCACACTTTGCGGCTGGCTCAACACTTCGAGATTATGCTTTGTCTCCGCCTACGTTTGAGTGCGCCGAATCTTCAATGGTACGCACTAGTGTGGTAGCAAGGCTACTTAAAGATCTTAACATACATAAATCCGTTGGTCCAGATCCCCTTCTTCTGAAGAGGTGTTCTTCCTCTCAGGCAAAACAACTGTGTAAGGTTTTTTATCAATCCTTCTTTTTTGGACTTTTTCCGAGCAGATGGAAAGCAGCATTTGTCCAGCCAGTCCCTAAAAAAAGGGGAACCTTCTTCTCTCTCCTCTTCCAAACCCTCTTTCTTTCTAAATCATGAAAACTGTCAGCTCATGAAATATTTCAAAACATGAAAACTTCTCAACGACCAGCAGTACGGTTTTCATAGCACCAGGTCCACTGTTGCAGGTGATTTGATGGCATGTCTCACCGACAAGTGGAATCAAAACGTACATCAATCTGCCGAAAGCAGCTTAGCTGCACTTGATATTTCGAAGGCATTCGACAGAGTTTGGCAACCGGCTCTTTTGTCGAAAAATGCGTGCTTTTGGGATCGATGGCTCTCTCTTCAATGGATTATAAATTACCGTTCGGAACGTTCAATTCAAGTTGTCTTGGATGGTTTCAAATCTGATGTTCACAAAATAAAAGCTGGTGTGCCCCAGGGCTCCGTTCTATCTCCGATACTATTTTTAATTTTCATCAATGATCTCTAGTCTGCTACTTCTAATCCAATATATTCATTTGCTGGTGACAGTACTCTCTGCTTTTCATATTCGTTTCCGGACTTGTCCTGCTCTGCGGCTATAGAACGGGAACGGCAGCGTATGTCAAGCTCATTAAATTCCGATATCAACAGCATAACCAATTGGGGAACTATCAACAGAGTGGAATCTAATGCTTTCAAAACACAATGCTGTCTGCTTTCGTCAAAGCGAAATTTAAATACATAGCCATTATCCTTGATTGGTACTTGCATCATCGATACCGAACAACTTTCCAATCTCGGTATGTGTGTCAGTGACAACTTACGTTGGAATGACCACATATTTGATATTGCCAAAAATGTTGCGAAATGTCTAAGTTTCCTTAAACGATGTAAGAAATACTTCACCCCCTCTGATCTGGTCTCAATATACATATAGCATAAGGCATTTATCGGCCCCAAATTGGGGTGCCCACTTTCAGATAGGATTCAATATTGTGCGATATAACTCATAGGTGACTGTAACACCCGTCTCGCTATGAATGCTCATCAGCCCATTTTTGGACGTACCCTGAAATATCGTTATTCTCTCCTAAGCCGTACAACTCACTTATGGAATGCCCTGCCGAGTTCTTTATTTCTGGCATTATAACTTCCAGACATTTCAGACCAAAGTACATACAGCGGTACCTCTCTTTTCTTCCTCCCTAAGTTTCCTTTGCCCGCGCTGTGTGCAAACATTTTAAGGGTACTAACATCCCTTTGATGGAGAGACTCCATTAACAGATATTGGCAAATAAAGGAGCGCGGAGGCGTATTTTCAATGAAGAAGCCTGTGCAGAATACTAGAAGATATATGTATGTAAATAAATACAGAGGGTAAGAACAAACTGTGCAATAAGAAAATGACCAGAAGGGAGACGCGGATCACCAGATTAAGACGAGGACAATTATGTATATACAGACAAAAGGACAGCCAAATTACATTTAGAGTGCCCGCATGGGGCCAGTAAGTTAAAATAAGATAATTTTAAGTTAATTAAGGTAATTTTTAAACATTTTTTTTGTATAGCGCACAAGTATTAATGAATTTAAAATAATAAAAATGCATTTAAAATGAAAAAAAATAAAAAATGAAAAAACCAATCTAAGCCGGGTTGGCTCTTGAAACGTCTTTTTTATTCTCCATTGATGCAAATGCGACCGAAAAACTTTTTACTCAAAAAGCCCTAAAGCATTTTCTTTCGCCTTCTCCTTGATGATCTTTTCGGTTGCCCAACTCCCTCTTACCACTCGATTGCCCTCTAAGCCCAACGAAAATGATTCTTTGCATGATCTCTGCGCTAGTACCATTGTCAGAGATGATAACGGAGCCGAGATAGATGAAGTCCCTCACTACCTTAAAGTTGTTTTGTCCCAGACGTTGATGCTGCGTGACGCCTTTTGTTGACAGCATATGCATTGTTTGTCCGTCACTGATCGCATCGCATCGCCGAAGCACCGTGCATTCTCCATTGTCATCCTGCATAGTAGAATGAGCTTAGCAGGATTCCGAAACTAGACATGTCTCTGCATAGTTTGTCTTCATAGATACTGTCACATGTCACTTGAAAATCGATTTGGAAGTCCCAAGTCTTTTCAATATATGCGTAATGCAAAAATGCTGAGAGGGTCAGACTATTGACGAAGGGCCTTAGGCATTCACACAATATGGCAGTGACGATGTTTACATGCTATGTTGAGGAGTCTTGTTCTCCTGTTGTAGACGCAGTTCAAGGGATCTCTCTTCTTAAGGATCGAACAAACGATGCTGAGGTTCCATTCGTCGGGCATATTTTCGTCGATACAGATTTTTGAGACAAGTTCAACAATCATCACGTCCGTCATTTAAGCCTTCGGTTCCAGCAGCTTTGTTCGACTTTAGACTGAAAATTGCTGTCTTAACTTCATCTTGGTCGGATGGACGTAAATGTTGTTTGGAGTATATGATCCATTCTGTCTGACAGTGGGATGTTGTTCGTCATAATCGTTTAACAATCTGCAATCTTTTCAGGTTCTCAGCACCTACCATATTCTGATTTTTTTTAATTTTGCCCCAGCTTTGGCACGTTCATTTTAGTTGTTGGTAAAACTTCCGAGCTTCATTCTTCATTCTTATGATGGCACCTTCTTCAACCCTCTTCTCGTGCTAGTTTTTTTTATCTTTGTTGTATTCGTCATCTAATCAGAAATTTCTTTGTTGCGACAGTTTGGAACCCAGTAAATAAGAGACGGCCTCTCTAATTGCTCGATGGGATGCCACTGGTCTTCTACATTCGATATTGGCGGCTTCGGGCTTCCCGACAGGTAAAGGAAAAAGGCCATGGCGGTCTGTTCGATATTGAAGTTCCTCACAATGGTTCGTTGGCTTTTACCTGTTACAGATAATGCATACGTATCTTTGCTCCAACAAGATAATGGATACCAAGGTGTGGAAAACGTGTACTGGCTATAGCTATATTGCGTTCCGCAACAAAAATCAATAGGCCTGTGTCGGTTCCGGAGCTTATGTCTTGGGAGCTGCACTTTACGAGCGTATTACCAAAGATGCCGCCTTTGCATAACTTGACATTAAAATCGAAGACCTCGTAGAAATAGTCTTTGGTAAGTTAGTCTTTCTGCTTAGTCAGGGTTTGGGCGTTTATGAGGCTTTTATTGGCGTATGTAGTCTTTATCCGTTCGCTTACGTGCCTGACTCCTAAGATAGTTTTTATTCCTCTTTTCATTCGTTCGGTGATGAATGGTTTATACTAGTCTAAAGTCGCTGCTTGATGTTTGGCTGCACGCCGACTGTGAATTTGTCATTATCCAAAAATAGTAACTGATTCGTCACATTTGTATCTCTGATGTAGCAACGATGGTGAAGGCGAATATTATTCTACTGGTCGAGCATGCACTTACCATGTTAGCCTGCGAGTAAGGATTTACCATCATGGCATCCCACCTCCCACGTTATTGTCGTCGCTATCCCATAGCGTATGTCTGGCGTTGGCGTTGCAGTCTATAAGAAGATTGTTTTTTTTTTGAGGTGATGAAGATTATTATCAGGGATGTGAGCGAAAGCTATGAGCAGGCTTCGGTCATTACTACATGTCTTGACTACGGTTAAGTCTTCAAAACTAAGCTTAAGGCATAAAAATGCTTTTACAAATTTCTATAAATATGGGTTCTTAGTTTACCGTCATTGAAACGATTGTAGAGTACTTCATATTGTAGTCCCTTGATATCCTTGCCATTTACCCATGTCTCCTAGAAGATACTGATGTCGACATTCTTCCCATTGAGAAGAACAAGCAGGTTATTTAAGAATATCGCTAGTGTCCCAAATTAGTCTGCACTGTTGGCATCTTTATTCATTGTAGGTCTCGACTTGAGTCCTCATTCCCTCGAACAGCTTACCAGATACCACATCGATGGTGTGCTTTCTATAGATTCTCTGAACATTCATCGTTTATGAGAAGCAGGAAAGCTACGCTGATTTTTTTGGCAGTTGCACAGCTTTAATGACTGTCCAGTTATTCATTTAGTGTGATGCAGTAGATAAGTTTAATGTTGTCCAAAGGCATATTGGGCCTCAGGTCTTCTGGGGCTCTCATTTGCTGGGATGAGCTTAAGTCTTCCCATACGTCGCGCCTTAAGTCCTTTGAGAAGCCGTCTTCATATGGTCTACGTGGTTCTGCTCTCTCACCAACAGCTTCGTTGTCTTTTTGTTTCGTTGACAGTGTATCTTACTCGTTCATCAGTTGCTTGGGGAACTTTGTCTGGTGCTTTTAGTAACTGTAGAGGTTGTAGGCTATTGGTACAGCGTGGCAGTAATTTAGCCGATACTTTCTACTGTCCCTGGAATACCTATAATCTCTTGACTTGAGGCAAGTACCCATACTTCGCTCGGGTGCCAAGGTCAATTTTCTCTGATTTTTCTAAGGTTTTACTACTTTTTTGTTAATTTTGTATTCGATTTTGTTTCCACGAGTAAGGCAGAGCCGTCACACCAGGATAAGACTGTGTCTGTACGTCTGAAGAAGCACGCACGTGTTTCATTCCAGGGCTTGGCTTAATACACCTCAATGCCCTCACAACACCTTTAGTCTTGTTTTCTGGTCTTAGCTAATCACAATTGTTGTAGTTATTACCATCTGGGATCCATGGGAGGGATTTCTGAAACAGATAAAAGCATTTGAAATCTGATGAGAAAAATTTATCTCCTGCTGCATATGTATACAAAGTGCCGCAAAATTAATCACCCTATCGGAAGATGGTATAATTTTTGCAAATGGCGTCGTACGTCAAACATCTTTGACATTTGTTATGTCAATATGCAAAATCTTGGTTTCTGGGGCACTGAAAATCTGCGTGCATGAAGAGCCATTACATCCACTCAAAGCCACTATGTGGTGGGCCGTATTTTTTTGATAACGCCATCAGCAATACGGTTACTGTTATTGGCAAACGCTACAGGGCCATGATAAACGACTTCTTACTGCCGGAATTAGATGAGCGGGGCTTGGTGAACATGTGGTTCTAAGAAGACGGTTTAACCGCATACACAGCATGAGCCACAATGGATATTGTGAAGGAAGCGTCTCCTGGTAGCGGAATCTCCCGTTTTGGCGATTCTGCATGGCCAGCAAGATCGCCCGAATTAATCATCCCAGACTTCTTTCTTTTGGGCTACATGAAGTCGCGGGTTTATGCCAATAAGCCTCAGGCAATTGCAGGACTTAAAGAGAACATTCGACAAGAATGTGAAAAGTTATCACCGGAAATCTTGCGGAATGTCATGGAAAATGCGATAAAACGGGCACAAATGTGTAATGTTGTTTTTTTATTTAGTAAGAAAGTATTTCAAACACAAATTTGGATGATTAATTTTGCACCAATTTGTACATTGCTTGTGCGTGGAATCAAATGATAGAAACTGTCCGACTCAGAGGACTTTCGATTTTCGAATCAAGACAGAAGAATGGAGTAGCACCACATCCTGATGGTGAATTCAAGTTTATAGGGACCTCATTGAACCAATTTGCACTGCTTCAGATGGAGGAACTTATTCATTCTGGTAGTGAACGTGTTAGGCTTTGTCCTGAATTTCCTGTATTTATCAGCTTACATGAGTAGCTCAGGATTGGTATAAACATTTATGGAAAATTCTTCTACACTTTGATTAGCTACACATTTCTAGTACTCCAATCCTAAGCCAGACTTTGGCCGTTGCAACCTCTGTGTATGGTGCTATAAAAATACTTATCTCGTCTAATTCTTCGAAACCACTATCTAAATCTTCTAGGAGTCGCCCTCTACACCATCATTTATCTCCTAACAACTGTAATAAAAATTTGTCTCCCTTCACCAAAAAAAAAAACAATTTCATTACCCAGAATCGAAATTAACCACAAGAGACTCAAAATTAACAAAAAAAAAAAATTAAAAATAATAAAAATTATGAATCTCTTGTTTACATCCCCAAGAGAGCTGCAGATACCATATATAGATTGACGAATGTTTTACAACATGTTAAAGGATTGTTACAACAATCACGTTTAAGTACCCTCATATCAAGTGGCGCCCAAGTGCAGCACAGACCCCTTTTCTATCTTAAGCCTACTACTGCTTCAGTATCTCTCACTCTCTAACATGTCATGCAACACTCGCATCACATGACAGTGGCAATAAAAACATTTCAAAATAACCTAAACACGATTTTAATGACGGTTTTCAACTTGAGCTCGTTAAAAATGGAAATTTTCTTCCATTTTCTTCCCCCCAACACACATCCTTTTCGTCTGTCTCCTTGTCATGTGTCAATCAAAAATTCTCTAGAAATACGCATACATACTTTGTATCATGAGATTAACTGCATCACTAATGCGACTTATTGTCAAGACGGTGACTTTTAGGGGCCCTCGTAAACCAATAACTCTCCGGTGACCGTAACAAATTTTGTCTTTTTCTAAAAATCGAACCTCCAATCTTTGGGTAAATGTGTGATTATTAACGGTTAACACCAGGACATTAGAGAGCAAAATGTCATACTATAATGTAATGTCATAAAATGCCATTCTTCGATAAGAATCGATGTTGGCTCGTAAATTTTCGATTCGGATTCTGATTCGGTGTCCCGTAATGTTGATGCATTGCATTTGGATTGACAAACAACTGTCGTAAAAGGACAAGGCATGTCCTTCAAGGACGATATTTAAAATGAATCGTTCACAGATACGAGTAACTGAAAGGATATCCAACGAATTATCATCGGTTTTTCTTGTTTTTTTTTTTTTTGAGGAAAATGGAAAAAAAATTTGAACATCACCTCCTGTGGAGTTCGGTCACTTGTTCTGGCAGAACGATGAGTACTCGCATTCGTACTCGCATCGTGTGTATATCTTTGGCATTGGCATCCTTGTGATGAGCATTTTGTACAAATTATCCTTCGAAATGGGTTTTCTCGGTAGTTTTTAGACAAATTCGCACATACGTAGGTGTCCGGCGATGTCCTGTTGTGCGCCACATAAATCATGGAATAGATGGGATTGCCTTTTTTTCGCAACATCTACGAATTCTTTTGTATTTGGATTCCTTGTTATACGTTTCCTGAAAAATGACATAGAAAATTGAACAGGTCTGTGGGTTGAGAAGGGACAACACTCGTACATACGAGTATGTGGTGTGATACTATAGTGTGGCTGTGGTGATGGTTGTCCTTAGTGCAGTAATTATTAACGCGGCAAGTTTTTGTGTGTGGAGGGAATATTTTCTTTTGGTCGGTGCTTTTTGTCTCAGTGGAACGTATTATTTATGGGCATCCGCATTGGGTGCATTATGGTCCACAGGGTGCCAAATGAAAATAGAGAGTGCTAGCAAGATGGTGACAATGCCTGCAGTGAGTGCATTAAGGACATGGTTTTGGAACTGTGCATTGTTTTTGAGTGTGTTTTGTTGTTTTAGCAGTTATCGCTGCTTTTTCAAATCTTCTCCAGTCGCTTGCTAATGGATTTGTCTGTCACGGTTTTCTGCTACTCTTTTTTTGGCAAAGACTTTTGTATTTTTCTATCGCTGCAGGAGTGGTGGTGAATTCTGTTCAATTGCAATAAATTTCGTCAGACGCTTGGTTTGATAAATGAGATAGATACACATTAGGTGATACTGAATGATGGGGAGGCTAAGGGATACAATGTACATCTTGGGAATTTCGAAAATATGTATATTTGTCATGCGTTGAGTTAAAGCAAATCTGCATCAAGTTTTATCTAATTAGGAGTGACCATATGAATTTAGAAAGACAAAAGGACAACTTGTTGGTATGAGTTTTGAAGAAGTATTCAGGCAGGAACTATTTATAGAGTGACACAAGAGTCAAACAGACAAGAAAAATCCTCAGAAACGTCAAACTGGGTATTTGAAGACGACTTTGGGTATCTGAAATGGACATCGATGTGCTTCGAAAGTAAGAACAACGAGTGTTTTGAAATCTACAAAAAGCTAATGAGGAATGATAAATAGCGAGTCAAGAAATAACGATAGCTGGGAACAGGAGTGAGTATATAATAGAACTTATGATTAAGCTAAGAACAGAGACTTTTGGATTTTATCCCGGGAGCGTCCCCAGGCCCTGGAGTGAACATCATACTAGTAGAAACAATACCATTCTTCTTTGGATACAATTAACACTTCAGCACTCAAAGGTGAAATCGCCGTAGTGAAATGAGAAGTTTCTATGTCAGACCAAGGTACATCGAATACAAATTCCGGTGCGAGGCATAGACCTTGTTAAAGAGGAGCAATCCACGAAAAACCAATCAAATCGGCAAGTCTGTAAACTTAGAACAAAATAATAGGTTCAGGAAGCTGTGAATGAACTGAGCGGTGCCTTCACCAAGTACTTTGAACTGACGTGTGTAGCTAGAAAATAACTCTGCAGATCACCCGTTACATGGTGGAACGCAGACTTGCAGTGACTACTTAAGAAATCCAAAAAACCTCTAAACAAGCCACCCAAGATTAATTTGTAGGAAAAATGGATCGAAGCAAAATCTGTTGGCACCTACACTGAGCCGAAAAAATGGGCTCTCCGCATCATGCCTGAGATTCAATTCATGTGTAGCCCAATAAGAAACAGGAACTGAGGAACACAATGTGCAGTAGCTTCTCTCTATTATCCGTTGTGGTGAAAGGTGATACCATCAAACACACTGTTGCTTCTGTGATGGCTTCAAGTCACCAGGTCTTGATGGTTTAAATCCAGTTGCGCTACAAAGAGGAATATACCAGCTTGCGGTAACTCTCCACTGGTAGTCTGGCACTGACATACGTACTGTAATACTGGCAAACAGTGGAGTGGCCTTTAAACCGAAAATCGGAAAAGACGATGTTACTTCAGCCAGGAGTTTCAAACCTATGTGTCTGACCTCCTTCTCAACAGTTCTGACATTTATGCTCAGGCATATGCAGGTGATGTAGCTGTTTTGTTTGTACGACCATATCCAGCGGCTGTCTGCTTCAAGCTTAAGGCCTTCACCATCAGTCTATCGAACGAAGATAAGTATCGGGGAGTCATCTTGGATATTCTAATTCTTTGGACTAAACATGTTATACCTCCAAGGTCCTGTCGGCTCTCTAGAAGTGTAAAGGAGCTTTCGGCAAGTCATTGGGCTTGTCATTAAGGAACATCCTTTGGGTCTATACGACTATTATAAGAACATTTATATGCTATGTGCTAGTTGTCTGACTCTACCCTTGTACGCCTGGCTCTGGCCCATACGCCTTAATACATATCCCTCCGCTTGATAATTATATCATGCAATTTACTCTCGAAACCTTTTTCTGTTTAAAGAGAAGTGGTCGTTAGTACACTAGACGCTGGAGTTTCGGTGACTTATGTACATGCCATTTGATGCAATGAGACCAGAACTTACTTTCTCTGTGGCCAGAATCTGAGAAAGGAAAGGAAGGAAGGGCCTTCACGGATGGCTCTTAAACAGATTTAGGATGCAGCTTAGTGTCTTTTTGAAGAACGGCAACGTTAGAAAAATTTGCTATAAATATTCACGATCCTGATGGATGCGAATTATATTGTGAAAAATCAGTGTAGGGGGAAAGCATTTGCATCATTGGCAACAGCCAAGTTGCACTTACAGCCATGCTATGCTCGTTCATAACTTTCTGAGTTCTGTTTGAGACCTAGATCAAATTCCTCCGTTAAGGCTTCCATTGACTGCTGGGTTTCGTATAAGCAGAATTGCAGAAGTTATGGCTCTCCAGGTTGCCTGCTGACCAATTGAATTCTGCACTTCGTTCTTCTCCAAACGGCATTAGGCTCCTATTACAGTTTGTGCTTATATACTACTGAAGCACATGGAATTTGATATGCTTACCGATCCATAACCAAGAATCTACCATCAGTTATGTAGTGTGGCTTTTCTCTCTCTTACCAATGCTATAGTACGTTCTATTTACAAAAAAGTGCTCACAACTTTCCAGTGATCGTGATTATTGTCATGCATTAGGCTGTTTATTGATTCTGCAAAATGGTCAATAAATTATTAGTCCTTTGCATAGGAAACGGTTCTGTTTGTTTTTCACTGGACCGAACAAATAATGATTTTTGTGTTTGGTGTTTTCGGCTGCTTTTTCACTGTAGGACAAGACAGTGTTTTTGGTTAACTATGTATAATTCTTCGGAAACTGGATGCAGACAGAAGGGAAACTCTTCTCAGGAAGTTGTCAGATCTAGGCAGAACAGAACTGAGATCGTAAGACGTGTAATAGGTGTTGCCAAGATTGCTGGTGTTTCGTCCTGGAGGTGCTCATTGGTCAGGGGAAATCGTGGTGATTGCTAATTGTTCTTGGATACCAAACTCTAGGATCAGTAGGAGTTTATCTGTGGTGGGAAAACTGTTATAGAAGTCTTCAGAAAGGTGAGGTACTCGTACCACAGTACGAAAAATGCAGAGTTGTTGTTGTTTCAGTTTCTAAGTGGATGATGAGAAGCTGCAGAACTCTAACATCGATGAGGATTTGACCAAAGCTGTCAGAAGAGTAGGCTAACATAAATCATTAACATCGTGACTCGTTTACTCTAAATATCGTAGAACCTGGCCTTTTGAAATGTGAAGAAATCCAAATAAAGCTGAAAAAATTGCTTATTATTTGCACAGCGTGAAGTCGTCGAGGAGATGGTTTTAGAGTTAATAGACTGTGGTGCGAATTGTGGGGGAATCAGCATCTTATTTCTCGTCACCGATCGTCTTAGTTTCAAAGAAAGATGGAACACTTCGATTTCCGTCGTCTTAATTTTATCACAATGAGGGAGAAAAATAAGATCAATTTTGTGGCTTGGAAAATTTCAAAATCCGGGATATGGCTATCTCCAAATAAATGCTGCAGAAAAATCTAGACATCGCCCGCGCTATGTGCAAGCATTTTAAGGGTACTAAAATCCTTTGAGCGTGCGCAAATTATAAAAAAAAACCTCACCGCTTCCAGGTGGATAACCAAAAAATGGTGTTTTGCTGAGTATCCTTTGGCTTAGTAAATGCCACCGCCTCATTTTGATCCATTTTTTTTTGAAAACCTATCGAAGTATGCAGATCTTATGTATGCCGGCTGCAATGACAAGGGTATGCCCGGCTATAGGGAAAAGAAACAGCGCTTATTTGAATGCAGATTCGCGACACGTGGCAGACTTGGTCAAGAAGTCTTGAGCTCTCAACCCGTAAACGAGGGTCTTATGACAATCCTCATCAAGGCTAAATTCACTAACATAAGCCTAATATGCGCCCATGCCCCTACGAAAGACAAGGAGGACGTCACCAAAGAATGTTTCTACGAGCTCCATGAGTTGATATATGAGCAATGTCCTAAGTATGATGTTAAAATCGCCCAGTACCCCAGGATAGGAAAGGTGGAGATATTTGGTAGGACAATTGGTAATCATAGGCTACATGACACCGTCTAGCTTATTGACTTTGCGGCGGGACGAAATATTACTATATTAAGCACACAGTTTCCTCATCTCAGTATACACAAGCGGCATGACGGTCTCCGGAGCATCAAATACTAAATCAAATAATTTTGCGATGTACGTACGGCATGTCTCCAGACATCCAACATGGACTCGGACCACAACCTGTTGCAGCAAAGGAGCGAATGTGGATTTCCCAAGCGCCACAACAGTAGAAGAACTACTGTGATATATCCTCACAGTCGAAACGTTGAAAAGCTGCAATCTTAAGGGACTGCCGGAATCTTCGCCGAATACGTATCCAGAAATTTCTCAACAACGCCTATCCCGCCATTATCAAGTATCGAAGACCAGTGGCAACGCTGCTAACGTGCCATAGACGTACGCCGCAACTAATGTGCTGGGTTTCACCCGACCACCACTCAGAAATCTCTAGTTTCATGAAGAATGCCATGCAGCTAAACAAGAGGGACACGAGCTGGTCGTGAGCTCTACAAGCAGAAGAGACGGAAAGAACATCGGCTTCTTCTGAATAAGAAAAAAGAGCACAAGAAGAGCGCGAATGAAGATATTGATAGGTTGAACATCAGGAATAACGAAAATTTTATCAAGAGCTAAAAACAACGTGTCCGGGTAAAAACGCCTCTAGAAATTAAGAAGGCGACCTTGCAGTAGAGTCACAGTCGATGCTGAGAATATAGAACACCTTTTTCTGCAGACTGTGTAACGGCATAGAAGCCCAGTATTGTCGGATGGAATTCAACTTAGATGATGATTGCCAAAACTTCCATCCACCTGACCCGAACAAATCAAGAATAGCTATATCTAAACCTAAATTCAACGAAGCAGCTGGACCCGACAGCTTACCGGCCAAAGTATTCACAGCTGCTAGAAATGGCTTTGTGGAGAGCATGCACCAATTCATTTCTCAGATCTGGTCAGACTGTATACATGATGAATAGAATCTTAGCGAGGTACGACCGACCCACAAAAGACCGATACGGAACTGCGCCAACTATATACATACTCGTAGGTTAAAGTCTCCTCAACATCGGATCCAAGATCTTATCTGTCACTGCCTGATTGGTCACTATCACTGCAGTTTCAGACCAGGGAAGGCCAAATCGATACCCACCAACTTTTCATAGAGACGAGCTCCTCGTACATATACAGAGCCATGTCTAGTTGTGTCATCCCTGCGAAACTCATCCGTCTGTGCAGAATGAGGATTGATAACACTCGCTGCTCTGTGAAGGTCTGTAACAATTTAACCGACATGTTTGATGTCAAAAAAGGTTTTAGACCAGGTGACGAGCTTTCACAAGTGAACACTGGAAGCACAGTCTTTCAAAAGTCTGTGCAACCAGTAGCGTAGGCCGATGATATCGACGCAATTGGGAGAACTCAGGAGCGGACATAAGTAGAAGGAGATCTCAACCGACTTTGAGTGCGCAACTGAAGGCAGTTAGTTAAAGACTGGGATAATTGGAGAGTGTTGTTGGTGGAGACTCTCGTTCGCCCACGTTCGTGCAGTAATTGCTTGGACTAAGGACTACCAGCGATCATCTGAGGAGCTGTATGGGCAATTGACTAATGAAGCAGTATCAGCCATTTTCAGTCCAGACTTCTAGGATGAGAGGCACTGTGATACCGATAACCACTAGATTAGGTCTAGCGGAAATCCTTCCATAGCGTGACTTCAAAAAACTAAAAGCTTCAAACTTTTTAACCGAAAACCTTTTGATAAATAAGCAAATTTCCTCATCTAAGAAATATTAATGAAAGGCAGTGGAAAGACTAAAGGTGTTTAGAATTTACTTGCGTTTACTGGAAGCAGTTTTTCTTGTCGGCAAACTATCATGCGGCAGTAACACTTCGTACACAAACACAAACTGTATCAAGTTTTGCAGAATGCTGATTGTCTTTCTGGAGTTTGATATGTGATAAATTCACCATCCCGTAGCTTCAGTGAGTCATGCTGATTGCCTCAGTAAAAGTCCAAATTATGTGAATGACTACATATATCGGTTTCCAGTGAATCCAATTTTGATGGCCAAAAATGATTGGTTCGTAGCCAAACATTCATGATGAAAGGCAAATACCTCAGAATTGTGTGAGGAATGAATGATGAATGGGACTATTCTTATGAGACTTGAGAGCAACTGAGACGAGGTATGTACTAATGGTTCTTGAGGAAGTGCTTTTATTGTACATCGAAATCATTTAATAGTTTTAGTATAGATAGCGGAACCTGTCATATGAAAAATGTTACGAGTAGTCCATCAACGAATAAGCAGGTCTACCGGTACAAGGAGATCATAACTGATGCAGCACGGAGTGAGCCCAGAAGCTTTGATAGGAAAGACTGGGATTGGCAATTGAAGTAAGGAATACTACCACCAATATGAGCCCTCACCAGTTATTAATCGATTATTTACCACACGCGTTGATGGATACCGCTCAGCCTCAGCAGAAGCCGAAGCTTCATTTTGACAAAAGAAGAAGATTTGCATAAAAGGCAGGAGATATGGTAAATTTTTAAAACGTTCATCAGTTAACAAATTCATCTCGAAAATTCCAACCGTCTTCTCAGACTGTTCTCATCCAATATCAGTTTACATTTTTACTAGATATGTAAAAGAACTCAGGAGGTTACAAACTAATCAACTAAAGTGGCTCAGATATAAGTATATTGACTGAGTGGACAAGAATGTTGTAGTTGAAAAGACGTGCTTGAAAGATCCCGCAGTCGTGGATGCCAAATGTAGAAGTTGATTCTCATTCATGTCATTGTTCTTTCTCGGTAGCTTAGTAGGAGTGCAACTATGAGTGCATTATGTTGTACTAACTGGTTCGTCCATCTATGTCGAAGTGAAGAATGCAAAGAATCACGGAACAGACTTACTTTGAGAGTAGAAATTTGGAAATTTTTATGTATATCCACTAGACTGGAATTTTATTACAATTTTTCATGAACTAACTCCGATCGAAAACGCTTATTTTGCGAGGCCATAAAAGAGTTATATCTTATCGAAATGATATGGATCGTTAATAGCTTCTGGACAATCGAGGTAAAATATCTCTGCAGTCGAACCCCTTTACGTTAGTCCGTATGTGCTTTATTGCGAAAGTTAATCCTTTGCTTCAAATGGAAGCAGAAGAACAAAACACCACATTCCCATTAGCCCAACCCAGTTAATCTCTTCAACGGCGTACAAGACTTGACACTATCACAACGTCGCATACCCTTAAAATCAACACAAATCTTCTTACAAAAAAAAAGGACAAAGGAAAATACCCCAACTGACGTTGACAATCCTATCCAAAACCAATGGAATCTCACTCATCCATTCAACAGCGACACCAACATGTGTAGGAAATCCCAGGAGAAATCAAACACCCCCCAACATATGTTTGACTGACTGAGCGGTCACCCTTTTTGGAAAGAATTTCGTTTCCCAACTCGAAGTTGACATTCATCAATCTGCCAGCCATCATTTCAAAACAACTCGAAATGCATTTGTAACTAAACATTCCTTATTTACTCACATTTGTCCCGAGCTCAGGACACCCAGACCGGGTTTCAGAGTATGCTAGCAGCGTGCGTGCAACGAGATGAAAAACCGCACAAAATCAATTTCCTCCTCCGATTACACACGCACATCCTACTCACGATAGACCGTAACAAACGTCAACAAACATTCTCGCTTTGGAGAATGCATTTCCACCGAAATCACTCAAGTTTCTGGGATTCGAAACCAAATCCGAAACAAATTAATTTCCACGTTAGATTCTCCATAGTTGGGCAGCATCCATTTGCAGTGAAATCCCAAGTGACAATCAGTCATGGTTAACGGTGAAACGGACATCTTCATCGAAATAGCATTACAATTTTTCACCGAAATCCACTCGTCCTGCTGATTCTGATTTCTCTCAACAAGGTCATCGATCATAGACAGTCGCTACCACCAGAACCTTAACCATTACCATTTACGAATACCACAACCCCTAACACAACAGGTAGTCCGTATTGAATGATCTCGAGTACCTGTCAAGGATTCAATGGATATGGAATGGATACATCTTCCTCAAGGATAATTATTATCCTTGGGCAGTGTGTTTTTCTTTTCAGATTACTTGCTGATTTTTCACCGAGAAAAAATGAATTTCAGCATCTTTACGCTTCATATCTTCTTCAAGAGGAAGAGGCAACAGATACAGATAAACATCTGAAGGATGTTCACATATTAGAGGCTCATAAAAGGATCATATTCTGGTAGATTTTCTCATTAGAAATAAATATTTCTCAAGTGGATAGATCCTTCTTTAGCCGAATTGTAACCACATGTCAGCATACGAATACTGTCTGCCTTTTGTATCTTTTTTCATATTTTCCACAGAAGTCGCAGTTGGAAAATTTAATAAAAAACAATAAACGAAAATACGAGTAGTCCTTCAGCTTGATACTCGAGGTTGAACTGATTTTTTTTATTTTCCATGCCAAGCCGGGTAATTGTCCTTTGGCCAAAGACTGCTTTCTTAGGACGCAATCTGGTTTTGTCAACGATTTTTGAATTTGATTGCAAAAACGGGTCTGAAAAGAGATCAATTTTAGACAAGGATATACTCGTAGGACAAATATTTTGATTTAATATTCGTTCATCCTGTTTGACAATTTTTAGAATTATGAGTGGGTGTGCAGTGTCCCAGCAACTTGTCCAAAATGAGTTTAAGGTTCTAAAGTATCCATAAATCTATCCTATACATCGGAAAGAGGCTTATAATTGAATGTTCAGGACCAGAACAAATTCTGGAACTTAGCAAGTCTCCTCAACTCAAGAGGAGATGGTCCTCAAAATACCAAATTCTCCTAGATCAAGAAAGACAGTACACAATCAGGGTAGAGTACTGTAACAGCAGAGATAATGACCGGGATAAGTGATCAATCGATTTTTGTTCCAGAGTAGACACTGAGAACACTGCGCCTGGCTCGGAACACGGAACAATAACTGCTGTCACCTAATCGGATTATGTAATGAAATTCGTTTACTGCATGACTATTTCGATATCTTTAGGCTGTCAATGGATCGGCTACTCTGAGATAAGTTGACTCGAATGTTGCACCTTCAGGATCTAATATTAGGAATAATAGGTCGACATACTGAACCCAACACAATATCCGCCTAAGTCTGCTATGAGTCTTCAGATATAACTGAGATATACTGTGAGATCGTGTACAGTCCATTGAACACTTTGTCATCGAGGCAGAAGCAATCAGCAGATCACTGAAAGGTTGTGAAAAGTCACAGAGGTAGTATTCCCCGGTGTCGTCATCGCATCAGCAATCGTCACAGGATGTTGTTACTTAAGCCCCGCAGTCCTTCCTACTGAGAGAGAGGAGCAAAGCCGCTGACTCCTTAGAGGCGCCAGAAAGCATTTCACTTGAGTCATTTTTCCTCCGAGGGCCTCTGAGCTTTGCCTACCAATTTCATTGACGATTTCATTGCCCGTGATCACTTCGTGATCTGGGACCCAGATAAGACTCAGTGAATTTAGCCTTCCGACTGCGTTACGCTTCTTCCACCGATTTTTCACAAGATAATTCGTTGCCATCAGGATTGCGTATATCTCTGCTTGGAAGACAGATTCAAGTTTTGTTAACGAGGAGTGAAATCCAATGTTACAGTTCTCCAGAAAAATATCAACACCACAACCTAAATCGGGTTTGGTGTCATCCGGGAAGTCCTGGCTGTATCCCTTTCCTGGCACAGATTCTGGCCGAAACCAATCTTCCTTACGCGAAAGGTCGATTTAGAATTTTTTCGGCAGCAGAAGTTCTGCTGTCATTTCATCAGGCGGGATGGCCATAAGACCAGAGTCATTAGACGTCCACGCGCAGGGCCAGCAAAGCTCCAGTGCGTGTTGTACTAAAGACCACTTTTCTTTAAACGGAAGATGATTTTGAGAGTGCAGCATACGCTACGAATATCAAGAGGGAACTGATTCAATAATATATCTAGAGCGGAGCCAGGCATGCAGGGGAAGAAATCGTTCTTTGGAGTATGGTGAAAGCAGCAGTGACACATTTTGGTGAAAGCATGTCCCACCAGATATCCGACACATGGGATAGAATTCATCTTATCATAACCGTATAGATCCAAAAGACCCTTCTCGGTGCCCGACCAATGGACTTGCCGACAGCTCCTTTTCACTGACAGAAGGCCGACAGCGTTTTAGAGGCTTTCGACGTAACATGTTTAATTGTTATCCAGCACGACAGAGTCACACCATCCAGAGGAATCTGGATGATATGACTCTCTTTTCCTCCAAAGAGAAAAACCTCAGCTCTAAAAGGATTGACTGAAAGCCCATTTCTATTGTAACCATCGTCGACCACATCTAGAGGTGCCTGCGCTTTAGACAGTCGCTAGACGATTGACCAATAAAGGGTGACCAGATAAGAACGATAGGAAAAGAGAAAGAAAAATTTGAATAAAACAACAACGGTGTGAGTTATAAAGTTGATTCTGTCTTTGCTTTGAAGCTACGTTCATGCGATTATGTGTGATTGCCGTAGACTAACAGAGAAAATAATAGAGTGGGGTCAAATCGCATGATCGCGACGACCAATTGGTGAACGCTCGCCTTGAGATGACTCAGTTGCCAAATTTCTCCTTCACAATTTCGAGCTTTGCGTAGAGCTCTGACCACAGACCACAGTCGGTTAACATCACTCTATACCTAAAGCCATTGAGGGTAACGGTGTCTCCTTCCTCATTCGCAAGAAATAAGCTTCGTTGACGCCGCCATGCCATAAACCGCACCAAACAGTTACTCTTTGTGGATGCTTGGTCGAACACTTGTGGACTGTATTCGCTCCAATAAGGGCCATTTTGCTTGTTGACATAGCCGCTGTACCCAAAATGGTCCTCGTCCCAGAGATGATTTTTTAGCTAAAATCCGAATCTCCGGCCAACATTTCCAGTGCCCAATTAGCGAACTCACGGCGTTGTCTATGATCGTCCGGCTTCAATTCTTGCGTCAGCATAATCTCATATAAATGTAAGCTCAAATCCAACAGCAAAATAAGCCGGGTTGACACTCTGCGAACCGCCATTTCTGATTGTTCTTCGGTACTGGCCGCTACGGCGGCTATGTTTTCTTCATTTCGCACCAATCTCTATCTGGTTGGTGGCTTAAGAGTGGTACTCACGTTCAAACTTTTCCACGGTGTGAGGAATCGCCGTTGCGTATTTGCAACTGAATTGAAATTTCGATAGTTTGATATTATTTAACAATTTCCGCACGCTCGTTCGGCGATCGTAAAACGATGCATGATGAAATGCAAACCTTACTGAATATTTTAACAGCTGGGTGTCATTGGTAACTTTGACAGCTGCTGAAACATAATACTTGTAAAAACTATCATTTCTATCTGGTCACCCGTTACATCACGATTTGTTGGCTTGAAGTGTTGTTAATTGCTGGTGTCCTTCTAGCAGAGATTCGGGTATATACGCTCTGTACACATGTGATTCTAGGGTTGAAATTTAATCTCTGAAGCTCCTATTGAGAATGAAGACATCATTCCTTCTGAAAAACTGCCGCATCGCTCAATTTTCGCTTCTGGAGAGGTTGTTCATTATTAAGACATCCGAATCAGTGAAAGCATACTGACCCAATACTTCAAGAATATGTCCAGCACCATTGTTTAACCAAATTCTGATGCTTGTGTAAATTGTACCATTGCTTGTGAAATGCGTAATTACAGCTCTTTTGGATGTAAACATATGGTAAGCAGCATCACAAATGACTATAGCTGGTCAATCATTTTCGGATTACCATAATGTCTACTTGGAATGAATTTATTCCTTCTAGCAACGTTTGGAAATCTCATAGTTTACAAGCCCAATTAGCGTGGTACAAACTATCTCGATAAGCAGCTTCTAGTGGTGGACCATTGTAGTATTTTGCAGGATATGTTAAGCAATAAAGAAACCTTAGGATTACTATCGCCTGTTCTTAATTTTGCCATGTAAGCAAAAAGCTCAGTACTTGAAATGGACGGTACGTGGCTATGTAAACCGTGAACTGTTCTGGACAATCCTACCCAATACCGACATAAATGCGACTTCATTTCTTTGATATTGTGAAGATTGATGAGATTTGTAGCTATGTTGGTAACATTACGAAATTCATTACTACTGGCTAAGTGCGATCAAACATGCGCAGAAATATGAAAGCCATAAATGCGAGCACTTTCTGGTATATAAAATTTGTGATCAGTTTGTGTTTCCTAGTAACCGAATACGTATTGGGATTTTGTTGCAGAAACGCGATCATAAACTGCTTAAAATATAACATGAGTAGTAGTACTTCATTAACAATCTGCGTTTACGTTCAGGAAGTATAATATCATGCTAATATTGATGTTCTATTCGCTGCCTTCTTATGATTCGAGTAGCCCGCAGCCAACAAAGCATGCCGACTTGACTTATATTGATATTCTGAAATATTTTTATTTAACAAAAGTATTGGGTTGGCACTAACTAACTAAGTAATTGCCAATTTCACACATAGATGTCTTTGACCATATTTTGTAATGGCTTCTGTCAATGACATATTTTTTTCCCCTTTGACATTTGTTAGGTGTCAATCTTGCTTTGGTTTAGTAGCTAATTGCGCGTGTTTTTGTGAAAATGTATTAGTTTGGCGTCAGTTTAAATATGGAGAGAAAAAATAGTTTGCTATTTTATTAACGTAAAGGAAAGAACTTGCGCTAAGTAAAGAAGGTAAAGAAGCCTTAAAAGAAAGGCAATTCCAGAATTGATTTGACAAATTTCGTTCCGGAGATTATGCACTGTAAAATGAACAACGATCAGGTCGACTAGATGAGCTTAGCTAACTGTACGAGACCTAACAAAAAAAAAAAATTAAAAAGCTCAATATTTGGGTTACACGTGATTTGAAAGAAATTCATTTAACCCTTCTGTTCTGTTGGGGTAATTTTATGACCCAAAAGGATTACACACTAATATATTTTTATTCAGAGTTGCTTTTTTTCAATTCCTTTCTATTCAGTGCACGAATTTTAACATTTTTTTAATTACGTCAACCAGTTATTTTACAGTTATATTCCAGACATAATTTTAGGTAAGTGTATGATGCACATGATCCGTTCGGGTCACTTTGTGACAGTACAGTATAGTATACCGAAATAGTACAACTTAGTCACGTTGCTAAGTGCTATGCACCATAATGATAAAGTCTTAGAGGCACATCCGAAGAAGACTCCAGAGATAATTGAATTTTACAACTCAACTAAGGCGGTGTTGACACGATGGATCAAATGGTTCGCACATATTCATGCAAACGACGAACTAACCGTTGGCCAGTAGATTTGTTTTCAAATTTTATTGACATTTCTGCTCTAAACGCCTTCATATTGTGGACCGAAATTCACCAAAATTAGAATAACAATAAACTACACAAACATCGTCTATTTTTAGACTTTCAGTTTTAGAGTTTTAGATTTTTAGAGTTAGGCGAAAATTTAGTTCGGGTGTGTATTGTTCGACGAAACCGTCTTCCTAGAACCGAAGCTTCCTAGAAATTCAAAGCTAGCGATCGCAAACCCTGCAAGTTTTGTCCTCCAAAACATGAAAAGAAAACTTTACTACATGCAGTGCGTGTAATAAGCCAGTATGTCCAACACATCGTCATAGAACACCCTAATTTGTTCAAAAATAAATGTGGATCATTTTGTGACCCGAAACGTAATACGTGCAATTTTTTCTAACGAAGCGCATCAACACTTGCGATTTGCATCTTGGACGCAATGAATCCGACTCTTTTTTGAAACGATTCATCACTGTCGAAAAATGGATTGTTTTCAGTAATTTCAATGGAAAACGATCATGGTCCAGGCTTGATGAGCCAGCACAATCCACTTCGAAAACTGATATCAACCAAAAGAAGATTTTGCTTTCACTTTGGTGGGATGGAAAAGATTCCAAGGAATCAAATGATCACTTCGGATGTATACTATCAACAACTGGACAGATTAAGCACAGCGATAAACGAAAAACGGCCAAAATTGGTCCATCAAAAAGTGTCATTTTTCACCAGGACAACACTTTGGTCATACATACATCTTTGGTCATTCGTCAGAAATTATTGGAGCTTGGTGGGGAATTGGTGTTACATCCACCATATATCCCTGACCTTGCTCCATCAGATTACGATTTATTTCGATCTTTGCAAATCGCACATGGTTCAGTTTTTTGGCGATAAAGATCGGAAGTTCTACGAACGTGGAATTATGAAGTTGCCACAAAGATGGCAACAGTTCATCGAACAAAATGGAAAATATATCATTGATTCAAATTTATTCGTTGTATTTAAAAAAATGTGTTTTAATTATATGAAAAAAGCGGCAATTACTTAGTTGGCAAGCTGATAGTTTTATATAAGATTATATATGGTATTTACCTGGTGAGCTGGAAACCATTTCAATAAAATATTATAATAAAATAAATTCTCACAACGGATTACGATCATTTATCAATCTACGGGTAAGCCTGTATACAATTTGACGGCATTCAAGACTTAATCAAGCTACGGGTGTCTGCCTGCCTACTCGACAAGATTCATTTTGCAAATCTTACTTCGCATTTATCGAAATAAATTTTATGTGTCTCACAATGGTTGTTTCGCAAATTTTCATTTGATTTATATCGCGAAGTCTATATCAAAAAAAAAAGCAACATTTTATTCAAGTTTCTGTAAGAAAAAGTGTTGGTACTTACCATTTACTAACTTGGCCCCAAAGTTCCGCATCTCCTTTCGTCTCCCTATCAAGCACCCAACAAAGACTTTACTTAGCTTGTATCTTGCAGAAATTTTGACGATCTCCTTAAACCGAATTCTTCGCTAAAACGTATAGATATAATATATCAAAAAAAAAATTGATTGCTCTACATAAAGGGTGTTTTTTTTTAGAGGTTTCGTTTTTAAACTGGCAACACTATTTCTACAGATTGTCAATTTGACAGTTGAAAGTTGATTTGTGGTCAGTTCACTTATGTTGAAAACCATTGTTCGGTTCGCCAAACTTATCGTGTGCTACGTCCATTTTACGGTCGAATTAAATATCTATCTGAGCAAATTATTCGGAACACGATGAATCGTTTTCGCACCACGTACACTCTAGTGGATAATACACATCACCAAACACGACAAACAGTGCGAACAGAAGAAGTTATTGCTGTTGTGGAGCGCGATTCGCCATCTTGCACAGCAATTGGAGCTATGCCCATCCACTTTGTGGAAGATTTAACCCAAAGATCTTGGCTTAGAAGGTTATAAGATCCAGCTTGTGCAAAACTTGAAACCACATGACCATTATGCGCGTCGTATTTTCGGTGAATGGGCCGAAAACATGATTCAGCTTGATCCTCATTTTCAAAGCAAAATTTTATTTCCCGATGAGGCCCATTTTTAGTTAAATGAACATGTAAACAAGCCAAATTGCGGAATTTGGAGTGGAGGAAACCCAGAAGCCTTTGTCGAGACGCCCTTACAACCATTAAAACTCACTGTTGGTGTGCTTTATGGGCTGGTGGAATAATCGCATCATATTTCTTTTAGGACGATGCCGGCCAGAATGTTACCGTCAATGGAGAGCGTCATAGAAATATGATTTCTGACTTCTTCGTTCCTCAGTTGAATGGCATTGAGCTTTGGTTTCAACACGATGGCGCAACATGCCACAAGGCGCGCGACACCATCAATTTATTGCGGAAAACATTTGCTGAGCGCATAATTTCGCGTAAAGGACCTGTGAACTAACCTCCACGATTATGTGATCTCACACCTTTAGATTACTTTCTTTGAGGGTATTTGAAGTCACTAGTCTATGCCGATAAACCAGAGACGTTGGACGATTTGGAAGTCTACATTCTCCATGTTATTGCTGATATACGGCACCAGTTTCTCGATACAGTTGTCGACAATTGGACTTCACGATTGCGTGAAGGCCTAATGAGCTGGAACAGACAAATTGGCCGCTTTAATCGAACTCAGATAGTCCATTGGACATATTTTCAATGTGAATCAAGTGTGCGAAATTAAACCTGCATATGTACTCGTACCTACTGGAATTAAATATTAAATATATGCCTCACAGTTCTAGCAGCGATAGTGCTTGCTAACAATTACAATTTTAACTACGAACTATGTATGGATAAGTAGAAGTTGACTGTTCTACATTTGCCATCATGAAGCTAGTCTTTATATTCCCTACAAGACAAGGAAAAAATGCTAATTATGTCATAATTAGTCCGCATTCCACAATTCCACAAAAGGGTTATTCATTGTCCCCTATTTATAATGCCCCGCCAGGCACTTTCTGTTTCGAAAAAAAAAACCTCAAAGTGCTTGTATTTTGAAAATTAATCGATCTCCAACTGCCGTACTTGAATCCACACCTGCAGTCGAACGAAACCCCATCTGTGATCACACGACAAAGCGTCGCCGAAAGTCAAAATATTGATCAACGTCATTGCGTACACATATGGGGCGAGCATGCGTGCATTTCCATGCACTCCAGCTCTAATTATAAGACCGTCTTGCTGATGTTTCCATCCTTCCATACCATCCACATCCACATCCACATCCACATCGACAAGACTCCATTCAAATTCAATTGAAACCCAAGCACGCATTATTCGTATTCGTATCCGCATCCGTATCTCTCTGGCAAGCGAAGACTAATTGAACCATCATCATGTACCAGAGCACTGGTACTCGTCGTATTGTGTATTCAGATGCACCCCTGCTCAAGCATGGTAGTAACTGTGTCCTCCTTCTCAAGACCGCTTCACTGAGTTACGAGATGTCTGTGCCAAAGTGACACAACTCATAAATTCCCTCATTGAGCGTCCCTTTTCCCATTTCAAGACGCCTCGTCCCGTAGAATACTCGATCCTTGGCTTATCTCCCAACGATCGCGTTTTATGTTTTGAAAACATTTTTCAATTTCGATACCCAAGTCAGGCTCAGGATCACTGTATTTCCCTTGCTTCCATGTTTCTAGACTTTGTTTCGTATGTCACACATTTTGTCAGTGTGCAGGACATCCAGGGCGCACTTGACATTGAAACACATATCCAATTGCATCGGGAGGACCCGATCCCATCCCATCCAATTCAATTCAATCCAATCCAATCCGATTCGATTTGATCAGTGATCGCAATCTTGCACTTGGCTTGGCTCCTATAAAACGATAAAAGTCCAAAGAAACATAAAGCAATCATCAGGTAGAGGAGAATGAGGGACACAAGAACAAGTTCAAATGCTAGTGGAAACAGGAACCCAAATGAAATTTATGATCCTGATCCTGATCGGTGATCTTGATCGTTGTACTGTCTCTCGATTTTCTTTAGAATCGATTTAATTGGATTCGTTTAGGCTGCTGGAGTAGTTGATTATTACTGCTTCTTGGACTTGAACTGGTGTCTTTGCAGCATTTTAAGCAATCAACAGTGTGCCATATAAATGTCCTTTCTCTATCAAGATGCAGTCGAAAAACCAACGGTTGGAATAGTATCATATTTGACGCGAAATGACATTCATCCGACATTCGTTCGACATGTTTGTGCATTGTGTCCCATTTTTGATGTATTTTTCGTGGAACACATTTCACAGTCACCATTCGAATGGCATTCTCTTTAGATATCTTCATCGATGGTAGAGGAGGACAATTTATTACCCGACAATGGTAATTTATCGAGAGGTTTTTGGCGTTTTGTGTGCTTAGATACGCATCACAATGACCCACATCTTATGTCATCTTTTCGATGGAAGGATGACCTTTTGTTTCATGGTTGCTTGCCTTATTGAAACAGAGCACCAGAAACATCACAGAGGGCCAATTAGATTGAGTGTTTTTGCTCTTTTTGCTTGGAATCACACGTTAATTGATGACAGAGAATGGTATAGGGTGTGCGAAGTGGGAAAAAAGGGGATAAGAACAGAAGTAAGAGTGTGTGGGAGAAGTGCAAATTAAAGTTAATTGAGACATTTGCTTAATTTGCGCGTAAAGTTCTGAGAAGTCTGTGCCGTCTTTTGGGTTGGCCATTCCATGCGTTTGACATGCAGCAACAGCAGCAGAAAATTCTTAAGAAAAATCAAATGAGCCATACACCCTGACAATGTCACAGGACATTGACAAATGAGTTTTGACAGTTTCCGTTTGGCGGAATTTGCTTTGAATTTGATTTTCAAGAGACATACATACATAGGAGTAATGGGGATCATTAGGGAAGGCTGTTTATGGTGCTTTCAAATGATGAATTGCAGTTGAGAGGTTGTTTGAGGAGAAAGATTGATTGAATTAGGAAGATTCAGACACAGAGATCGTATTTGATGTTCGCTCTTTGAACTGGCAAACGTTAACTTAACGTTACAGGTTTTGTGATTTGGAACACATGGAATTCTTATTTCCGTTAGCGAATGCTGTGGCGAAAAGCAACTACATATAGGCATGCAGATCGGTTTATATTTGTCTAGGTCTGCAAATACTACATCTCATTCTAAAAAAAATATTGCCGATATGGCTTTCACAGTGTCATGATTATCTACGTTCCCATATCGGTCCTAAACTGCTGCCCGATTATGGGAACGCGTTGTTCTTGGTGTGCTACTAGTGGAGACAGAACGGATACATTTAAGACCTCGTTTCTACAAAGTAACCACGCACATCTCGGTGTCGTATATACAGTTGGAAATCGACGAGAGTAACCTTCCTTTGGCCCCTGCCTGGGGCAACCTGGGGCGTCAAGTAACGGTCATACGGAAATCCCCCAAAATCATCGTTCCCTAGTGAGGACAACCATCTCCTTCTCTTGGGCTGCCTGCTCAAAGCCGTGACATTTTTTTCCGCGATCGGCCTCTTTACAAGATCACGCCATCACGACCGTTGCAACACCTTCCTCAAAGCCGATCACCCTGACTCCCAAAGACATTTTTAGACGCAGAAACCCATCGTACATGAGTTTCCAGGGATCAGCACCTAGGGCCGAGCCCTTTGCCACTTCTGACGTCATACACTTCTCTCTCCGTCGCTCCGTTGTATCGTATCCTGAGAATATAATTCTGGAGGTAGCTATTCAATATCTTTTTAAATTAGTCCGGACACTTTGCCGTCTCAAGGGTTGCCCGGTTGAATGCGTTCTCAACGTCGGGTTTGACCAGGACACCATGTGCGGGGACATGCCAATCCTGCTTCAAGCTCCCTAGAACCTCAGTGGCCACTATATATGTCGAACTGCCCAGAGGAATATTTACGATTTCCTTAGCTCTCAGTGAACTGTGGTAGCCTAGAGGGCATAAACGCGTTCCACCATTCCCAAATGGGGCGCTGGGTGGAGCTGGAGCTGGGTGCTCATGCCAACAGCAGGCGGCGCAACAGATGTGAAGAAATGAACTCAGGACAATATTCGTTTAAGCCTTAATTGCACTGAATGACCAAACATTGATGGGAGCAAGAATACGCCTTGCCATCGTTCTCCGTCAATCCAACGTCGCTTTATCACCGATGTTCAATATCGTAATATCAAGCCATCTTATTGCGACCAGCCTGCGCATCCTCTGGGATGGTATCCCTCCTTGCGGTTGCCTTAGAGTTCAGATTGTCAGTAATTACATCACCTCTTCCATCAGTTCATGAGCAGTATCTTCTAGGCAGACAAACCGACCACCGAAGATGCCTATCGTAGTATTCGAGGATCCCTGATCCTCACGTACGTGTGGTGTCGGTGGTGGAGAGTTTCCCTGTGTTCCATTTCCAACAACCGCCTGAAGGGCTTTATATTGAATCTCGATCTCGCAACATGTTGATCGGCAGACTCAGGGTTCATGTCTTCGCAGTAGTATCAGGTGATTTTTTTGGAATAGTTACAAGCCACATGGCCCAATTCTCCACACCTCCAGCCCGCATCGGACCTGTCGAACCTCTTACAATTGCTTGCAAGTGGGAAAACCCGAGGCATCTGTAAGCAGTGTTCAGCTTTTGCACTGTCGTAGGGGACAGTCTGACGACAACTTCATTCTAGACAGCAGCTCTTTACTGCTATTTCCACCTTCTCTTTTTCAACCGTTCGGTCGACCTCTCGGATTTCTCAGATTAGGCGTGTAGTCAATGTGCTGACTCTACAGTGCTTAGTCGTCGTCGATGCTGTTCTTAGATGGTTGCTTCGACCAACTGGTAATTCTTGGCGAGTCGCCAACCTATTTCTTCCTTTTGTCTTGCACGGGAGTTGTAGAGGAGGTCGAGGATTAGTCGTTTTCATCTTTTCCATCGCGCTTCTGGTTCGCCACCCTGACTAGCTCCTTAATGAGTCGACACAGGGCACTCTAATTAGGTCCTTCAATATATCGTCCTTCGTTTCGCTCCACGAAGAGAAGTTCCGGGAATTTGGTTTTTTTATGCGAGGTTTCTTTTCTAGCTCTTCACTAGCAATTACATCAACTAAAGTGTCCTTGTTATACATCACCTCCTCGGAGCGTAGGCCAGATGTTGTGGGCCTCACGCTTAATCTGTAGAAAGTTCGGAGTCCACCGGATCTTTAACCCAATCGAAATCCGGAAGGGATAGGTACCTATCTCGAGTAGTATATTTGAACTGTACCATCCATGTTTGGTACTTAAACAGGGTCCTACGCTATCCCATTTTTGATAAGCAAATGGGTAACTGCTACGCTTCCCGATGACTGGTGAAGGTTATCACTCCCCTTTCTATAAATGTCTAACCAACCCGTGACTGGTACAAGTATCGCTTGCTAGAGCAAGCCGGAGGTGCCATGGTGTGTTAGTTCTACCGATTATGACTGCTTGGAAGGTAATTCCCAGATGCCGCACAAGTAGGTGTGGAGTAAGACTAACTACCAGAGTTGCAAAATTGTCTATAAGTTCCAAGTGACACCATCATCTAAAAGGCCTAATACTAGCCGTTACCATCCTTGTACTTGCTAAATTTATGCCTGGGAAAAACGACACAAGCTTGGAGAGCAGGTTACAAGAAAAAGTAATCTTTCAGCTAAGATGATGTGATGAAGCATTTGCTAAAATTTAAAACCGAACTTTTGATGGAGATAAGTAAATATTCGAGTTTCAGTTTAAGTTTCATTATTTGAAAGTTTCAGGGCTGGGGTTTTACAAGGAAGAAACGATTTTAAGTTACCACTAGAATACTCACCAACCTAAAAGTGAATTAATCCGAAATCCTGAAGGATGTGTGTAATTGAAAGTACCCCACTCCACTCACAGACCTTAAGACCTTAAGTAAAACAAACTGATGTACTTTGCGGCAAGAAATGCATCAATTGATATTTCTTTGTCAAAGATTGGTAAGTCTAGGCTCCCTACTCAGCGTTTTCCAAACACTCTGTTTGTGTTACGACTAAGAGTGCATTCATCTTAGATTGTGCCTCTTCAAGGTTGCACTTGTGCGGGCGCCACTTCTGACGCAAGTGTAAACTAATAAACTTCCAAGAAACGATCAATCGCCAGCCGGAACGCATCCGATAAACAATCCAATTCAATCCAAAACACCGACCATATGCATCCACAATGTATACATTTTATAAACAAATCCCTAGCACTCACCACAACTATCTTCAAAGCCGTAGCGATAAACATCAATTCGCTTTTCATTGCCTTAATTTGACATCGATGAGTCGAATCTAAATGTAGATCCTCTTGCTCAGTCTGGGTCTCAAACTTTATTCAGACACCATCACCATCATCACTGGCATGGATCAGCAGACAACCGATTTGTAGTCTTCAAAATTCGCAAGCACCAACGTGCACTCAGTAGCTGGGCATCTTTGGCAGATCTGGAAGAGGTGAACTCTGCCGTCATCAACATCATCACCATCATCAACAACATCTAGAACCAAAGCAACTATCAGCTCAGCATCATTATTCCCAACCAGCAGTTGACCGAAAGCGGGGGTGTTCTGTTTAGATTGTTGAAAATGAGTGCAGGGGGTAGCACTACATCCGAAGTAGTCCTGGAATCCGTAGATGCCCAAGCCAAAGACTGCATCAGCCACCCTACTTCAACATCTGGAGAATATTATCAAACGAAGGAGTACTATTGCTGCTGCTGTTGTTGCATTCTGTTACTGACGCTGATGGATGTCAGCCGTTTGTCAAGATCCCAAAGGCGGCATACACATGTATCCGCACAATATCTGGATTCTGGACCAACAAACGAGATATACAGATCCACACACATGCACCTCATCAAACCGGGAGATTTCAGTTTAATTGCTTCGCCGGCAATTAAGTGATCGGAATCGAGCCTTTGCCTTGATATGTGGTGCAATAGTCGATGTACATACATCACCCTCTGGGTGCTGATAGATGGGATGCTTCCAACAGGCTACAATCGACACGAAGGCAAAGGATGATGGTTTCTTTTGTTTCAGATTAGCGTTCTACGGTTTCACATCATTTCATGGATCTACGGGTATTGTTGTGTGAGAAGCTCAAATAAATTTCATCGAGAATCGAAAAGATGTTGAGCCCTGCTGGGCATGTCATACGATTATGAGGGATGGTTTCAATTAGCATCGAGGTTTTGGACTAACGAGATAGTAAACAAAATGTTAACTAGTTCTTCAGAGTTTGATGTATGAGTGGGGTGAGTAGTGAGAAGAAGATATGCTGGCCAATTTTTCCTAATCAGTGACACAAATTGAGATGAATTCCCGAAAGTGGTATTCGAGGCTTGTTCGATTCGAATTGAAATCGAGAAACGCATTATCGACATTAATTTCAAAGTGCATGGCATGGAAGGGTATCATAGCTTTTTCTAATAGTTTCATATTTTATTTAAATTGCTCTCCGTTACTTGTTTTCCCCCCTCAAGTTAGTGGTAAGTACGGTGGTATGCCCAGTATGCAATTGGGTATGATGTCAATATGTTGTGATGGACGCCAATATGTCCTAGGCTAGGTCATAGTAATCGTCGTCTATGCTGTAAGACTTAATTTTGTACGAGTCTCTTCATCTTCAGGTGGTCTGTTGTCTCACACTGAAAATAGTCGACGGCGCTCCAATAATCGTGGCAAGCATATTTGAGACGTTTACCGTCTCTGTAAGAAAACATGTTCTTTGATGAATTATAAAAACACCAGCGCTCGCCAGCAAATCTAGCCACTACAGTGCGAATATGGAGCTTTCCTTGAAATACTTTGCTCCCTTTGAGATTTCAAAATGCTCACGCTTTCGCACTTAAATGCTACAGAGACTACGAGAGGACGACGTTAAATAAAGTTAATGCCAGAAATTATCTACGGTTTGTAAATCGATTGAGAAATTGCTTCTCATGAATGAACAGATGAATGAACATCTTCCGCCCGAGGTAGAACTTACAATTGTGTATGTATCCCCTATAATTTGAGAAGAAACATTGAACTTATGACAGTCACTAGTCTCAGTAGACTAGACGCAGTTGATATGCTTTTAAAAACTTTGTCAGACTTTGTGGCTTGAAACCCAAACAAGACTCAGAAAATTAATTGCCTCTGTGCAACCAGTAACAGCCTTACCGCAGTGTCTTCGGGGGATACCCACAAGCATCGGTTCTCGGACCTCTTCTTTGGAACATAATGTATGATAAAGTTCTGCAACTAACCTAGCCAGATGGAGTTAGGGTGATCGGATTCGCTGACGACATCGCCGTAAGATACGTAGAGTCCGGCACGGATGAGGCTGATGCAAGGACCAGGGATTATTTGGAGTCTACCTATCTAGAACTAGTTGACCACAAATCTAAGAATGTCCTAATAACCAGCCGCAAGATTATTGAGTATGTGAACTTACGATATGGGAAACTAACAATTGGGTTAACGGAGTTTCTAAAATGTCTGCACGCTGTTGGATGCTTCCAAACATCAGTTTTCCTGGATAAACCCGCAGGATTCTGCTGTCCAAAGTAGTCGGTTCGATGCTTCTCTACGAGGATTATCAGCGATCTTCGAACAATCTCGGTCGAAGCAGCCCATGTCTTAGCTGGAATCATTCCTGTCATCATCATTGTGAATAAGATGCAGATGGTGTTACAGGATGGCAGGAGCAAAAAAGGGCAATATCGGCAGGAATATGTCAAACCAGCTGGGACAACTTTATAAAAGGCAAGTAGACTCACAAGCTAATTCCCGTCATCAAACCATAGTCAAGGGGCATAAGAGGGAACTCTAACTACCACATTGCACGGCTCCTGTCCGGCCACGGCAGCTATTGCAAATATCTCTCTAGAATTGTGCACGATAGTTCGCCACTGTGCCCGGAATGTCCAAAACCAGTAAGAAGACCTCATAGGTGACATTTAAAGTACGCGTTCATAATGAGCTGCGAAGAGCTGTGAGTAGTTGATGTGTGCAAAGGTGCGGTTTAACATGAAGACAGAAGGTTTAGGAGAGCCATAAGCTGCGAATCGTGCATCCTACCAGTACGGACTACTGATATCCATGAAGAAAAAATAGTGATGATCTCCAGATTTCCTTACACAATCTCAATGCCATCAGGAAACTTCAGTAGTCTAACCGTCTTTTAAAACACTATGCCTCTGATATTAGCCCGTGAGATTTGCATAATCCTCGTTAGTGGGATTTCGAAGAAACCATATCACTTAATTGTTTCGATATACAAATACAAGGTTTTGGTGATGTCAATACCGAACTTTTGTCCGGATCATTGTTATCCTACAATGGTTGTCAGATACCTTAAGAGCGATGAGCAGGTTTTTATCCTAAAATCCACTGCAAAGTGAATGGCATAAAGTTTCAGCTATTCAAATCGAAGAGATATTAAACAGAATAATCCCTCTAATTTAAGTAGTAGAGTTCAAGGTTATGATCGGCTAAACGGGCTTCAGATTTCAATCATTGTTCTCGCTTTCATCCGGCTATATATCTGCAACCTAGATATCGCTTATCCGCCTTTCTCTTGGTCAGGTGTGTAGAACTGCTGTCGATCCTTGCCAATGTTAATATATTAATATTTCCGTCTGAATTCTCAGCACCTATCATCCTTCTCGTAGCGTTATTTTGCACGCGTCCTTTTTCGCTATATGTGATATTTGCCACTTTCTTCAAAACATGTGACAAATTAGGTGAAGCGTCTTTAATGACTTGCTGACAATTTCACCACTGGTCTCCTGCTCTTGATACATGCAGCATAGAACTTTTCGAAGGCTTTGTGGACGAGACTCGACTGCAATCCACAAACCATTCAACTTAGGCGACATAAGCCGAGATGTCTGTCTAGTGTTAAGTATAATAAGGTTACCAGAAGCGATCACACCGAGACCTTCGACATTGAATAGGGGTTTGAACAAAGTGATGCGCTATCAAGTATGTAACTTCTTAACATCACACTCGAGAAAACATCAAAGGCAAAAGGATGATGGCAAAAGCAAACGAAGATAAGTTTGGTCATTTTGGACTCAAAACCGATGAGTGGTCCTTAGTTCCGTGCTTGTTCACTTTTGAGTAGAAGATATAACAGTGGGTCTTACGTGGTCGGAAGAAAAAAGAACTAAGACGTGTAGAGCTATTTATTATTACCAACTCTCCGTCCTGAAACATCTTCGATTCCTATGATGTAGGATGATGCTGTAGAGGAAGACTTCGTCGTAGGTGGCGGGAAAGAGACGTCAACAATTTTGGAGTGCGCAAAGATACATGATTTGTCGCCCGTCATGATTTTATAGACATATTCTGATGCACCGCGATTGAATTTTTGCATTTCCTTGGACCAATCGACAATCGTTGTTTTGAACGATTGTCAAATTATTGAACGCAAAGGAATGTTTTTGACGGCCAAATGTTAATGCATTATTAAAAATATACGAGTGGAAGTAATGCCCATGCACATGTATCTCAATTTCATGGTAAGTCACATGACGATCTTGTAATATTAATTTTGAGACAGCATCAATGTTTTCCGTCACAACAACCGATTTTGGACGACCTTCACGAAATTCATCCCGGAGCGAACGACGACCACAATTGAATTCACGAAACCAGCGAAACACGGTGGCCCGGGATGGTGCTTCATCACAAAAAGTCGAAACGAGTTAATCAGCGCACTATAGTATTGCTGAGTTAATCCACGTCGAAAATCATAAAAAAGTCATCGCACGAAAATGTTTACGATTTAATGTCATTTTTTGGCTGAGATGAATTTTTGGAATTTTTCAAGTCTCTGTAAAAAGTGCAAGCAGCACTCGTATGACAAAACATTCTGAGCAGGTGTACCATTAACATCGTCAAACTTTACGATGCTGATGTCAGATTTGATGTATCTACACAGGTATTGCTATATCTCAAAACTGAATAACAACTTCTGTGGTAAGTTCTCATTTCCCTCAACTTGCGCAAGACGGCTATTTGTAGGGTCAACAACGACAAGTGCTGGATCCACACCATGGTCTAGCGACCAATTCTCACATATTGACTGAAAGCTTGGTATCAGTATCACAGCAGCACTTACGCGTTATGTTCGGCACGCAGTTTGTTAAAATTTATTTCTTAGGCTGAGAGATACTCAACAATAGACATCAGGTGTTATGACACTCTCCCAGTGGCATTAGGATTGGCTTATGTATACCTGCTCTAAATGCAGCCCCAATCACGACTACTCTATCTCAAACCGAAGTACAGTGGCAAGTTCAGTCTTGATCCGGACTGTAATCGAAGGCTTACTTCTTACATCCAAGGCTCTTTATGTGTCTCTACGACATCTTCAGCCACTGCAGCGATATTCTCGGCCGAACGAAAGGTACATGGCCTTCCAAGGCATGTTGGTCCCGTATTGTTCTAGTCTCTAACAGTCGTGTGGATAAGCGCCTCACTGTACAAACAGTGGCAGTCGGGCACGAAATGCACGATTGCGCCAAAATCTCTGACAAATTGTTCATCAAAAACATCGTCGCTATTATTCCGCGTTCTTCGGGAGTATAGTGTTCCATTGCTCATTCACACAAATTCTAATTCTGTTTGCTTCACAGATGTCAAAACCAAATGGACGTTTGACGCCATATGTAAAATCTATGGCAGTTTTCGATAGGGTCATACATAATGGCCCTTGTAGTTCAGCCGATGCTATAACCACACACCTCGATGACCTCTTTTTTTTTATAATGATCCCGCATTCAAATGTTTGTACACAGCGAGGGCAAAAGAAATTTAGGGAGGAAGAAAAGAGAGGTACCGATGTACATTGTTTTTAAATGTTTGTAAGTTATAACGACCATGAAACACAGAGATCGGCAGGGTATTCCATAAGCGAGTTGTACGGCTTAGGAACGAATCACGATATTTTAGAGTACATCCGAAAGTGGCCTTGGTAGTATACTGATGAGTATTCTTAGCCAGGCAGCTGTTACGGTTGAAGGTTTGAAAGAGCGGAATGCTAGTGGCGGTTTCAATGGAGCACTGGTGGTGGAAATAGCGATAAAAGTGAGACAAGAGACATTACGTATGATGATATTAGTATCATCTATAAGTTTTATTGCACAGTTTAGAATTCTATCTAGCAGGTGCAGAGATGTTTTAGGAGCACCTGACCAGATGTGGGCATTGTAGGTACTCCAATTTTTATATATTGAAGCCAGATCAGAGGGGGTAAAATATTTCTAATTTCGCTTGAGGAAACCTAGACATTTCGCAGCATTTTTGGCGACATCAAATATGTGGTCATTCCAACGTAAGTTGTCGTGGACACACATACCGTGAATGGAAATTTTTTCGGTTTCGACGATGCAAGTGCCATTCATGGACAATGGCTGGGAGTTTAAATTTCGATTTAACGACAGCAGACAGCATTGTGTTTTGGAAGCATTAAATTCCACTCTGTTGATAGTTCCCCAATTGGTTATGTTGTTGATATCGGAATTTAATGAGCTTAGCATACACTGCCGTTCTCGTTCTACAGCCGAAGAGCAGGGCCGTGAGTCCGGGAACGAATATGAAAAGCAGGGAGTACTGTCATCAGCAAAGGAATATATTGGATTAGAAGTAACAGACAAGAGATCGTTAATGAAAATTAAAAAGAGTGTCGGTGACAGAACAGAGCACTGGGGAACACCAGCATTTATTTTGTGAATATCACACTTGAAACTGTCCAAGACAACTTGTATTGAAAGTTCCGGAAGGTAATTTCTAATCCATTGAAAAAGGGAGTCATCGATCCCAAAATCACGCATTTTTGACAAAAGAGCCTGATGCCAAACTCTGTCAAGTGCCTTAGAAATATCACTTTTCGGTGAGATATGCCATCAATTCACCAGTGGACCTGTTGCTACGAAAACCATACTGCCGGTCATTGAGAAGTTTCTGCGTTTCGACATATTTCTTGAGCTGATGGTTTATCAGCGTTGCAATGACCTTGGAAAGAACGGATGTAAGTGGAATGGGTCTGTAGGAGGAGAGCGAAGAAGATTCGCCTTTTTTAGTGACGGGCTGGACAAATGCTGTTTTCCATTTGCCAGGAAAGGGTCCTAAAGGGTAGGATTGATGAAAAAGCATACGCATCGGGTTCGCCAGCGAGGAAGAACCCCCCTTCAGAAGATGGGGAGAAATACCATCTTTATCAGCGGATTTATGTACATTAAGGTCTTTAAGTACTCTTGCTACTACACGAGCGCGAAAGTGGATTCGACGCACTCAAGAGATAATTTAAGTAGCCTACTACTGAGTTTAAACGTTGTTGTTAGTTCGCTTTTTTTTAGCTATTATAACCATAACAAGCATCAGCAGCATCACCGATCCGAAACGCATGCCCTATTTTCGGTGACATCCGTACTCAAGCCGTGACGCCTGACCCGTTTTTGGCGTAAATTTGAAATGAAAACAAGCTTAGGAGACATAGATTTAACTCACTGCACAAAAGTTGAAGTGGTGATCGACATTCAATGCACTGCTCGTCGATGGTCCAAAAGATCAACACAGCATCGCGTCCTCACGATGGAAATTCATTCGCTCAATTTAGCAATTTCAAGCAGAAATCTGAAGATTTAGATTACCATGCTTCCTCATCCAGTATACAGTTGATGCTGAAGTGCTAACATAAAATTAGTTATGATTTCATCTTACTTGTTGATTGAGCTGGAACTACGAAAGGATCAAAGAAAGGATCAAAGAATGAAATAACCAACTATCGTCACATCGCTAAACTCTCCCATATACCCAAACTCTTCGAAAGTATTTTGTATGAAGCTCTAAGCTTCCAATGCAAATCACTTATTTCCCCTAGACAACATGGCTTCCTAAAGGGTAGGTCAATACAAATCTCGTTGAATTCGTATCCTTTGCTCTCTCTGCCCCAGAGAATGGCAATGAAGTCGATGTAGTTGCAACCGATTTTAGCAAAGCCTTCGATAAAATCTCTCATCGATTAATAATCTTCAAATTGTCTGCCCTCGGCTTTGAACCTATGCTGTTAAAATGGATATCCTCTTACCCCGAAAACCGTTCTTACAGTGTTCGTTTTAGGTCGCCCACTCGGCTCCATTTATGGCAACCTCTGGAGTTCCACAAGGCAGCCATCTTGGTCCCCTTCCATTTATATTAACCATAAATGATAGGATCATCAAACACTCGTCTGTCTCCCTTTACGCCGACGATACCAAATTCTTCAAAACCATTTCCTCTCCCCATGACTCTTTCACAACTCCATTTTCCTAAACACTAACCCTCGTAATCTACGTACCCCTCGACTCTTCTATCTACCAACCCACCACACCTCCTATTGCGCGAACGAACCAATCTCCCGTATTCTACGTCAAATAAACTCAAACCCTACCGTCTTTGACTTCCACCGCACCACTTCCTACCTTAAATCCATTCTCCTTCACCACTCCAACCAACCTTAGTTTTAAGTTTTAGTTTAAGTTTAATTTTTAAGTTATAGCTTGTATTAAGCCGAATAAATGGGGGCATTCGCCCCCACCAAAATTAAAACTGGTATAGCCGATTTATTTGTATATTGCTAACGTGTACCGATTCAGAATTGTAGTAGAGTGCTCCTTCCTTCTCTTAGGAAGATACTGATTCTAATTGAATAGGCAGGCATTAATTTTACTAGTGAGGTTAACTGCATGGCTTATAGACAGGCATTGAGGACATTGTGGATTTGAAATGTTGCAATGTAAGATGTATTCAGCGTGTATAGGCCTTGATTTACAGCCTATTTGAATGTTATCAGTCTTTAACTAGAAAAATAACCCAAAACACGGAAGTACAAACCATATCCGTACTTATCATTCTTATTGAGGAGCTGTCGCAACAGAGTAGGCATCCAACCACCTCAGTTATTCATTTCCAGTTCACCTCGATTAGTGGTATCTGGACATTAAGGCAATGCCAGCCCTCAGATTCTGTAATATTACTTATGGTCAGTCAACGGTGTCCTAAGTGTGTTAACAGTCAGACGTAGAATCGAACTAAGCCCAGTAACCGACCAAACTGTAGGCAAATCTCGGCACTCCGAAGAATTCCATCTAAACACGATGAAAAAAAAAGGCTCATGCTATCTCTTTTGTCAGAGCAAACAATCCCCCACGACTTCTCTGAGTTTCAATCTTCGTTTTCCCGGAATCACCACCATCATCCTTCTCAAAATCGATTTTTAATTTCATGCTAAGCAACATGATTACCATACTCAGAGTGACAGCTTTGACATGAATTTGATTTTTCCTCCGATTACCAATCGCGTAAATGTCATCCAATAGACGTCAACAAGTTGGGTATGTTCGACAATCACACTCCACTCTTTCAGCTGCTTTCTTCTGGTGTTACTGCAATAACTCTGCCTCTAATAATTGTATTATTGACTTAGGGCGTGAGCCCTACTCGAACATGGATAACTGTCAACTGGGCCACTGAAAATGCGGGCGCTACTCATAGATTCTAGAGCCCCACTGGACTACTATTATAGTATCAGGGCCACTATTGATCCGAAAGTATGCATACCCCAGTTTATGTACGAGTAGAGTAGAGTGGAGCAGCGTTGGAGTGAAGTGGAGTGCTAGGATGGGTAGTGTAAACAATAATCGAACATAACGTAGCGACCAATTGACGTGGCCGTATTTAATCTCTGTGCGGTAAGTTTAATCCGATGAGAGAAGAAAGATTCTGTTTACCGAAGTTTTATCTATTGCTGCTTTGTGTCACATAGAACTTGTCGACTGAGAATGGAGCTGTGGGGTGTATCCTGTAGATACTGGTTATCGTTTAATCCAATTACACAGATGTTTCGGTGACAGTTTGAATGGATAAAGTGATTTGTGACGATAATTCGATTTTGTTTCTTCTGTTCTGTCGGTTTAGAGATGTCAGCTGGTGTTGATTAGAGTACACGAGTACCATAGAGACTGGGGTAGTTGAGTTCAAATAAAATGAGTGGGTTGGTTGATGGGAGCACTACTCGTATACACGTTTAAGTTGGAAATTGTTTTGGCTGAACTCTTAAGAAGACAAGTGGTAGTGTGATGTATACATGTCGTAGGCTGTCTTGACTAACAGTAACTGGGGATTAAGAAGCTACAGAGCAATGGACTGAAGGGCTATGAGAATTTGTCTTTGACGGAAAACGGCAGTTTGTTATGGTTTTTTTTGGGCAACTTTAATAAAATAATAGACAACAAGAACAATAGGTAATGAATGCTCAATAAGTACATAGTAGGTCATTGAGTGTCACTATTCCTACATGAACGCACCCATTACCTAGCAATTGTGCCTGCAGGGCAGCTATATTTCAGTTAACCAACGATGAGCGTATATCAAGTCTGACTAAGTCCCTATAATTGGACACTTGGTACCGTTCTTACTCTGGGTGAACTTCAAATTTAGATATTAATACCAAACTATCAGAGTACCGAAGTGCGGCTCAGGTTGTAATCTTGCTTAAAAAAATAAAAACTTACCCCAAGGATTAAGTCTTTACCACCCGATTGGTTGTAAAATGCACCTCAAATGTCTTAACTAAAGTCTTTCTGGAAAACAATTGGGGCTCTCGAGCCTATGCAAAAGAGGAAACCTTATAATGAAGATAATTACAGCCTCGGATAAGATTAATGCAACATGTAAAGACTCTGAACGGGTCAGGTGCAACAGAGCACCTAGTGGACACACTGCAGTCCTATAAGGCTGGTATAACCAGAAATGCGATGGGATGTGCCAAGGAGGAAATTGCGAAATATACTACGGCTAATACAAGGTCAATACAAAATCCAGAAAAGTGCTGTGGTATTGTGCTATGATGACTATCACAAGGCGTTCACAAAGTGGGCCATAATGTATGACCCTATTTTCCTAGGCTATATCTTCGGAATATTTTTCCATCATGTTTCGAAAATGTCATCAGATCGATACCCAAGACTCTTCGAATTTGAGGGTGCCTATGATAGAGCCTATAGAGACCTATGCAGAGAAATGTTTGGTTTTGGTATCCATTTTCAAATTCGACTGCTTGTACAGGATGTCAATGGCAAAGACCTGGGGCTAGTGTAGGGCGGGCCATCTGGAGCTTCGGTGTAGAAATTTTTAATAGCTTTGGCAATTTTCAACCGATCGGCTTCAGTAAGCACGATTTGGAAATTTTAGTTTGGTACAATTTCAATGAATAACTTTAGAGAACGCACCGAAATAGTGACGGCTTACATTGAAAAAAATCGGTCAGTTGTGTTAACTCAGCGTACGTATCGTGGAAAATATGGTGCTCGTTCTATGCCTTCCGACTACACAATTCTTCGTTTGGTACTCGATTTTATAGAGCACGAGTCTGTAGCGAATCACCAAGAACGCGTTAGACGCCGATCCAATGAAGCTGTTGAAACTATTAGAGTGCGTTTTGCCGAAAATCCAAATGTCCAGTATAGCCGCCTTTTTCATTTTTAAGCAAGACCTTCACATGTTTCCAAACAAAGTGCAGTTGAGGCTCTTGGCTTACACAAATGGCGTCATTCAAGTAATTGAAAATGAATAAAATTTTTGGGAGTGAATCTGATGACCGAGAAGGCTGATTTCATCTTCTCTGGCGGAGTAAACAATCAAAATTGTCGCTTTTAGGAACTGATAATCCTCACATAATTCATGAAGGACCATTGCACGATGAGAAAGTGACCCTGTTGGCGCACGCTGTGTGTCCGAAAATGCATGAAAAAATCCCCACAAGACTTTTGATTTCACAAGGTCTTAAACAAGTAAAAGTTTTCTAGGCTATTTGAGCAAAACGTTTTATGTATGATCTACAGCCACATCTGCGCTTGAGAAATACGGAGCTGGTACTACAATGAAGAACTGTAATGTTTATACAGCGACATGAATCTGGTCAAAAGCAGATTTATCTAGTGTTATGCCCCACTTAGAACGTGATCTGAATCAATACGGCATGCTTAACCGGAGGAAGTGAGAGTAATCGAGCTGGGTGGAAAGGCATATTGGTTAAGTCCCATGACAACGTTGGCCTGTAGGCCGGCATCCAAAATAAAGAAGATGAACCTGTGGTTACTCCAGAGTGCTTGTCATCATCATTTGCTGTTTGACTGCTGAAGAATTATGGCATAATGTCGCAGAGCAATCGATGACTCTAATTCTGAATCTTCGTGATCCTAGCGCTCAGATTCGGATTCAGTACTCAATCGTAGGTCCTGACGAAGTACTTCGAAGCCCAGACAAAAAACATAATAATATAAATTTAGACTAAGTTTCAAGGACTAAACCTTTAGGAAATTAAGTCTAAAAGCCAAGCCCATGGTAACCTTCGTTGTCGATAAATTACAATATATCGATATACTCGCTATAGATACAACAATTGGACAATGTAAAAAAACAGAGTACCAGTGATTAATTAGTTGATTCACAGATTTGTGCCACGAATTTCTTCTTTCGGTCCAAAGCTACTTAGTAAAGCTGTAGCCCCCCACAGACCCACGATAGAACACTAATGGAATATGGAAAACCACCCATCAGAGAAGCAGCTTCTTATGTTCGATATCAAAGTGTCTACATAAAAAAAAACCTGGTTTAATGAAAAATGTAGGCAGGTGCATTTAGCCCAATAAAAAGATTCGCGGCATCGAAGGACGAGAGCTGCTCATGAGCTCTGCAAGCAGAAAATAAAGGGAGAACATAGGCTTCCGGAGAAAAGAATATGGAGAGCATAAGAAGCGCGTATTACTGCAGAAATGACGTTCGAAGGTTTTACCAGCAAATAAAATGAATACGAAAGGGCTAGAAAGGCAAAATGGAAGCTTGCAAAGATGAGCATGGGGAACTACTAGCAGAGTCGCATTCGTTTGCTGATATCGAAATACTACTTCGACTTCTGCGTACGGTATAACGGAAATAAAGGTCAAAATATCACTGATAGGTAGAACGAAAAATTTACCCTAGAAGAAGATGACATAGAATTCCATCTCCCTGACTTTGACGAAGTTAAAGTAATATCGACGCTTGGATCTAATCAAGCTGCTGGTGCAGACGGACCATTTCCCGGGCTATGGAAAGGAACTAGAAATGACCTGAATGGGAACTATAAGATATGGTCAAAGGAAGCATGGATACGTTTTTTAGATCCAAAATAAATAAAACCCTTTCAACAGTAGCAACCATAATGTAATAAGTCTTCTAAACATCGCCTATAAGATCTTTTCTGCGCTAGGTGAGCGTCTGAAACTATAAATGAACAATTTGCTTGGTCTATACCAGTGAGATTTTAGCCCAGGAAGGTCCACAATCGATTAAATGTTTACACTACAGCAGACCGTAACTAATCATCTGTTTGTCGGCTTCAAAGCTGCATATGACTATGTGCATGGGGACGAGCTACAAAAGGATATGCCAAGCTTTGCAATACCTGCCAAACAGGTCAGTTTTTTCAGGGTGCATATGGAGAATTATTGCGGAAAGGTTTTAGACATGACATCGCAATATGTTGTGTTTTTTTTGTCAACGTGCGCAGCTCACGAGCTTTTTTAAGTCAGCATAATAACTTGCGTACGCAGGTGGAATTGATGTGATTGAACAAACACAGCGAAACACCAACGAATTAGATTAAGCGGGGAGGTGGAACCATGTACCCTTATCACTGTGGTTTGGTTAAGCCCATTGCGATTAAGCCGTCAATGAAACAATGGTGAGCATTTAGGCGGAAGCTACCAAAATGAGTCTAAAAGTAAACGATAGTAAATCCGAGAACATCCTGCCATCAGAAAAGTAAGCACACCACCGACATTATGGCAGTTGTAACTTACAGTCAGTTAAGGAGGTCGTCTATCTTGGCCTCGCAATTACCAGTAACAACGACAGAACTAATCTTACCAACCGCTCTTCCTTTGGGTTCAGGAGGTAATTGAGTAGCAGAGACCTCTTCCGTACGACCAAACTGACTATATACAAGACCCTGCGAGATACTGCGTGTGATTTTCGCTTGGTTTGTATTGGCGGGAGTGGAGGAGAAAATTGAACAACGAACTTTACGAGTTGTACATCGAGATCGGTATAATCGCTCCTCAACGGATCCGACGTCTGAGGATCTTGTTTGGCCTTTCCAAGTTTTGAACAATCCATGCATTGATCCGAACTTCGATCTCCTTTTCTACTTTATAAAAGTAGCTCTTGATGCCTAGCAATTGTGGGCTTCTTACGTTGTCGGGTACTTAACCCAACGCACAATCCCCCATCGAGCATTTTGGCTAGTAGGGGCCGAATACTCTAGAACCAGTAGTCCACATCCGGGATATAAGAGGTACCGCATCCTTATTTACCTCAGCTCCAAATACGTTGAAGTAAAGCATATAAGAGGCTGCAGTACAAGCAGTTAACGTTGCCTTAGATGCAGTTTTGCAAATCCGTTCGACGTCGGTCGTCATCCTTCTGAGGTTGAGTCATTTCTAACAGAGGTTTAAGGTGTTATTATTTTTTCCTTCTGAACACTCCCTCTTATAAGTTTGGCAAGTGAATCTCGTTTTGACAGGACTAGTCCACGAGGAGATAAAATAAGCGCAATTGATGTAGAGGGTTAGAAAAATTTCCAGATTGACGCTGCTTAGTGCTTACTCTAATCGTACAACACCCAACTACCAACGTTAAGTGTCTACAAAATATCAGTTATGACTAGCCTCTAGCATTTCAAAGCGTTGAGAACGTAGAATATATATCCAAGATCACAGCTTGGATTGTGTGGCAAAAGTCTCAATACCCGAACAATCTTGCCTTACAATTTATCGTAAAATGAGCTTTGATTAAACTTATATTTTGGAATTCTAGGGGTTGGGAATATACTCGTAGTCGTTCAAACGTCATCATGATCAGTGTCCGGTATACACGGACCAAGGTAACCAATTTGCTCATTCTGGTAATAGCATGCGACGACTCGGATAGTTGAGATATCGAGGTAATGAGAGATATATTGGGGCTACAGCCCGAAATGCGGAAACTTTTCACAAGGTAACTTCAATGTTAGAAAAGAATATAGATGGGAATCACAGCGAGGCTTAGGAGAAGATGGCGGGACACTTTGCCCTAATATTTGCAAGATAACCCTATTCTCTGTGCTTAGTTTGGTCCCAGTACCATCGAAAAACGTCTATAATCCCCGGGAATCATTAGCCACGCACGTCCTGACAAAGATGAATAAGTTCAAAGTCATCGGAAAAATGAGAAAAAATGTTGAACTCCCAAAGGACAAAGACATTCAACAATGATGACTATAATTATTTATAGGATGTAATGAATGCCCTGAAAACTTAAGAGCAGGGAGCACTCGATTTTCTATTTACCTCTGTGTAAGTCCAAAGAGCATCTATGACCCAAATGTGATACTTGTCAGTTGAAAACATTTGCATAGTATTAAGGAAATATATTCTCCGAATCTGACTTCCGCTAATAGGTGAATGGTTGGTGAAATAAATCTGCCCTGCATTTTAACTGCCCGCAATCACCACTGGCACTAACATCTCCCTACTTCTGAGGAAATGCATTCAATCCTTAAAAATTAGATTACAAATACCCCAGATATCCGAGTAGCCACAATCAGTCTCGTCCGTCCATTCGGCTCTCTTTCACTACCGTCACATAGGTTTGGGCATGTTAAATCCTTTTTTTGCCGTCGAAATTCTGCAATCCGTTTGCGGTACACGGTATATCTTTGCAACAACTTTTGGTTTCCCAGCTTAGGACGGAGAAATATGTACCCTCGGCTTGGTATTAAAATTCATTTCGCTCGCCTTATCCTGGCCAGCGGTGGCTCTTGCCTTGGCCCTCTAAAGGATATTCGGCGTTAATACATCCAAACCATGGGAAAGAATATCATGCTCTACACAAACATTATTTTTTATTTCGCTTTGTTGTTTTTTTTTTTTTTGGTTTCTGTGTTGCAATAGAACAGAACGTCAGTCGTATGTTGTTGTAGCCGGAGCTTCTGCTCCTAGTGGTACAGCTCCAGCTCCCAGAATCTCGACATAAATTTTCGTAGCCTCTTACTATGGTATCGTCGTCATGTGTTTCGCGATACTAGCGAACCGCACTAGAAATATCAAAAGTCCTTGTTTCCTGTTTCACTTCTCTCCTCGTTATACTTTTTCCCATGTTTTCCGGCATTTTTATTTTACTTTTTTTTTTGTTTGCTTTTGTGGTTTGGTTGTTTCTGTTTTTGAAGAGATTTCGAGTTTCGAGATAAAACCACCTCCTTTGCGCCTTCCACTTTGTGGTCTGACATTTGGTTTTACAGTTCAGATAGCCTGCGAAAGCATATGTGGCAGTGGTTGACGCTGTACCTGCAGGAGGAAATATCCAAAAGGAGAAGCATCAACTACTAGCTGTTGTTGCTACTACTGGACGAGAGTTGAATAAATTTCCACAATAACTGTAACTTAGGAAAATGTGAATTTTTTTAAGAAAAAAGTAAATAAAAAGAAAACTAAGCCCAAGGAGCTACGGTTTAATAAATTTTCCGAGTTCTTTGCTTCATATTCGGCTCTTGCTCAGAGAGTATGATCCTTCGTACGGATATCGCCTGCTCATGGGAACATGGAAAAGTGTTTCTTTTTGAAGAGGGAATCCTCGGGAAGATTTAAATTTTTGTTTTATTCCTCTGCAGGATTATTTGGCATTTCGCCGAGGTATCCGCATGTTGCTGTCCGTGTGTCTGTTTGTCGGTCTGGCTGTGTGTACGAGTATTTTACTGTTGCACATATAACTAATTAGTATAATGCATTTGGTGTTTTGTTGTAGTTTTTTGCGAGCAGCTCAAGGCAGTCCTGGATGCTGGGGGTGTCTGTGCGAAAGAGGAGTTCTAATTGAAAAGTTTAAGGGATGGTGGCTAAGGGAAACTTGGGCTTAACTTCTAATTTATTTAAATGGGCGAAAAGTGTTCACGCCTGGTCGCAATTATTTCCAATGAAGTTGCGGCGAGACGTGGCAGCTTAAAGAGGAGTCTCTTTGTATTTTGTGTGGTTTCTTCTTAGGGGGAGCTAGTGGTAAGTGTTTTGTACTATAGGGTTTTTCCTCTGTGCGTTGGCTGCGACTTGTCGAGAGGGGTGGCTAGATTTAATGGGATTTCCTATTTGAAAGTCGTTAATTTTAATGGAAAATGGTAGAGTAAAGACGCTTATTAGTCATTGCCACTAAAACGAGGGGACATGAGATAGATAATGGATGGTGAGCTCTAATTAATCAGCTTTAGTTTTGTAAGGAAGGCACAATCGAGAGGGTGGAAAGAAAAAAAGCAGTTGAAGTTTGAAGGCTAATCTGAATCAGGGACCGCCAATGTCTCTGAACACATTGCTTAAAGGATGCATAAATAAATGCCAAAGATACTAGGCACCTATGAGTACAGATCCTTGGTTTTAATCCAACTTTCTAATGTCATGTATTTCTCCTAACCAAAACAGCTTCCGCGTGGAGCTTCCAGCCGTCGAAGTTGTCTCGACTATCCGACTACTTTTATTTAATAGATGATGAATTTTATTTTTACGGATTTATATTCTCGGGGCCCATAACCCTATAGAGTGAAACGCAGTCTTTGACGATTTTTAAAAAAATGACAATTTATTGAAAACTTCTTATAAAAAAGTAGTAAGATTAAATGTAATATATAGATTATTTGAAAATTCATTGTTTTGTGTCTATTTTCAGTGGTTTAAGTAATAAAAGTGAGTGAGGATAATTAGGATATGTTAAGTACGTATTTATGATTGAAATTGTAGCAAATTCCTTCATATTGTCGAATTGTCCCTCTTGAGACCGTATCACATTCATGACGAATCTTGGAAGAAGTTTAATAACGCCACATCTTAAGCGAAGATATGCAATACCACAATTTTCAAACGGGCTCAAGAGCCTTATTGTCAGTATCTTGGGGAATTATTTGGGCACTCTTTATAGGTGTCAAGCCTGCGGTCATCCAGTCTGCTTGCAATACTCAAGATCGACCTGCTGTAATTGCTGTTCAAAACTGCTTGGATATGTGTTTTTTTTAAGTGATTACTCTCCTAAAAATGCCTCCTTCTCGCACTAAAATACAAAAAAATGAAGTTCCTTTAGTTGACAGTTTTGTTTCATAATTGGGAGTGTGTAATTTATTTGATTTAAGTTTGTTGATAAATAAATATTTTCCTCCGAGAAAATGATTTTTTGGCCAAAATCCGGATCTCCGACCAACATTTCCAGCGTCCAAATATCGAACTCACGTCGTTGTCTATGGTTATACGGATGTTGGCCCAAATCCAACCGCAAAATAAGCAGGGCTGACTGGCATCTGGCGATGCCCAATTCAGCTGATCGGCCCCGATTCGACATTTTTTTGGGTCTTCTTAGATGCTGGCCTTCTGTTTTCTTCATTTCGCACCATTCTCTGTATGGTTGGTGGCTTAATATTCAAACGACTGTACTCACTCTCAAACTTTTCCTCGGTCCGACGAATTGCCTGCATACTGAAGCCATGATCACTACCGACCTCACGACGAAATTCACGTTGCGTATTTACAACTGAGCCGGAATCTCGATAATATTTATATGTATAGGGGTTTCCAATAAGAACCTGACAACTTTTTTTTTAAATAAAACGCAAACCATTTGAGATATTTCAAAAACTTAATTATCGGCTTGAAGTACAATCAAAACATTTATGAATGGAACTCGACTTCATTCATATGGCCACCGCGGGCACGTTTGCAGCGGTCGATTCGTTGGACCCAATTTTCAACGACTCGGCTACACATTTCGGCCGAATTGGCCGCTATTTCGCGTTCAATGTTAGCTCTAAGCTCTTCCAACGTCGTCGGCGTGTTGGCATAAACAAATGACTTAACGTAGCCCCACAGAAAATTGTCAAGCGGCGTTAAATCGCACGAACTAGGCGGCCAATCGACTGGCCCATTTCTTGAGATAACATGGCTTAACTTGTGGCATCATCGTGTTGAAACCACATTTCGTCCAATTCGGGCCAAAAATAATCAGTGATCATGGCGCGATAACGCTGACCATTCACAGTAAAGTGACGATCGTTATCGTCGACGAAAAAATATGGCCCAATAACGCCGCCGGCATGCAAACCGCACCAAACAGTTATTTGTTATCATCATCTTGGCGCATCTTCTCCAGAACCCAATCGGAGAACGTACGTCGCTTCATTTGGTTCATCGGCTTCAATTCTTGAGTCAGCTTGATCTTGTATGGGTGTAAACCAAGATCCTTACGCAAAATACGCCATAATGTGGTCTGAGCGATGCCCAATTCTTGAGAACGCCGTGGAATTGACTGATTTGGATCGTTTGCTACGGACGCCTGAACGGAAGCGATATTTTTGACACTTCGACCAACCCGTTGTCTCACACAATATCACACAACGAATATGTAGACTCAAATTTTTGTACTAATCTTGTTATTGCCTGTCTACTAGGGCGAGAATTACGACCGAAAATTGGAGTTAACGCTCTTGAAGTTGCAGTCACCGACTCCGAATTTCGGTAGAAAATTTTTATAATTTGCAGACGTTGCTCGTTTGATGATTAGTGAAATAGTGCGTTCACAAATTAAATGCAAAGTTGTCAAGTCCCTATTGGAAAACCCTTTACCATAGAGTGGCCTTGGTTTAAGTTAACTCCACACCGTTTGGTGTTTTTTGTGATTGCCTCTTGTATCCCAGCAGAGGAGTGAATTCACTTCACTTTCACTTTGTTCACTGAACAATGTAACCTGTCTGTTACTGATTCAAAACTTGGAAAAAACGAATTAAAAATTAAATGAAATTAAGTTTTTTTATTTTTATTTTTTAAGTACTTAACTGTTATTAGGATATGAGAACTCTTTAAACTAAAACTAAATACCTTATATGATTTTAGTTGGCTGAAAAATTTTTTGTCTTTCGGGCCCCGGTAGGGACTGAACGGCAGACCGTCCAATTGAGAAGCCAATGCTTGCGCCTCGGCCACATAATTCTGATTCATTAAAAGCCTATGTAGTATTCTAAAGCCTATATAATATTCTGTGAAATATTCAACCGTCAGAAACCTTTTATCAAGTATTCACTATACCAACGCGAACGAAGTTGTGGATAAAAGCTAGTTTCAAATGCTCCAGAGCACCTAATGTTACCAAGATAAATGAGTAACAAAATTACATGTCTGCGGTTAAGGGTTAAAGCCAACATCAATGAAGCCTGAATGTGCAACAAATACTTACCTATCAATAATTTGAGTTCCGGAATGCATTGCAGTTTTGGTAAATCTCTACAGCAGGTCGTAGCTATGGTGCCCGTTTAAAATACTCAATATCTGCGATATCGCGAGAGTGTACCATCTAAAGCGGCTGAAGCAAACTTCGTTAAGGATTAGACACTTTTTCGTTCTTCCAAATTGCGGCGGCATAAAGTTGGGAACTCAAGGCGTTGCGGTATGCATATAATTAAAATTATATTGTTAGATCTATACAGTTTTGGTATATAAAGTAAGATATACAGATTATCCACTAATTCGTCAAGGCTTATTTGGGAAATAATTTTCGGGTATATTCTAAGAAAAAAATCGTTCTACAGTAAGGATATATATCTAATGTTGACATA